>ML685791.1:19069685-19101776 GCA_007922175.1 Pelusios castaneus
AAAGAAAGAAAGAAAGAAAGAAAGAAAGAAAGAAAGAAAGAAAGAAAGAAAGAAATATAATCAAAGAGCAATTATTTGTCTATCTGTCATGTAATAGGCACCGTTATAAACAACATAAACTGATTAACACTGATTCCAATACTTCAGGACCTTCCTATTCCAAATATAGGGCACTAGATATTATAGTTATTGCAGGTACCTGTGGCAATGAATGCTGAACTTGTAAATACACTCACTAGAAGTTAAGTGCTATGGGGCCAGAAATTTAAAAAATTGAAAACTAAAAAAAGAGGATTTAGATTTACAGGGTTTGATTGTCTAGAAATAGGTTTATACTAACAATTGGAGGGGCTAATCAGTAGAAAAATTATATAGCTTTATTTTCTATATATGCTGGAGGCTACATATGGTGACGTCAGACTGATCTCTTTGAGATACATAAAGAAACAAAAGTACCCATCAAGTTTCTTGGCACGTAGCAATTATGATTCTGGTTTGGAATGAAGAAAATTCCTAAGCCGTTATTTGCATACCCCACCCCTTAGCGCCTTCTACCCTGTGCTATCAATTGGAAAAGAGAGGTCTAGGTCCTCCTAACAAACATGCACCTAACTGTGTGTTCATGTGAATACATGAAGGACATCTCACCTACTTAACCCATCCTATCAATGGTCAGGGATGAATTAGAATTGCATCACATAAATAAATCACATCACAGGGCCTAATCATGCCACCTACTCCATCAAGGGTTCGTTCACCTGCTCATCCACCAATGTGATTTATGCCATCATGTGCCGGAAATGCCCCTCTGCCTTATATATTGGACAGACAGGAAGTCTCTGCGCCAAAGAATCAATGGACACAAATCTGACATCAGAAATTGCAACACTGCAAAACCTGTAGGGGAACACTTCAATCTCCCTGCTCACTCCCTTGACGACTTGTTAATAGCTGTGTTGAAACAGATGAATAACAAATCACAGCTTCAAAGAGAGTCTGCAGAACTCGAACTTATATGCAAATTTGACTCAGTTGTCTTGGGGTTAAACAGGGACTATGGATTTTTCTCGCATTACAACAAGTGATTTGACCTCCCCCTCCTCTATGTGCTGTTCCCCAGTGTTTTGAATCCTAACACCTATTTTGATTTGCTGTTACAGCCTGACCTGATGCTATGTCATACACTCCCCTGCATTTAATTTCCTACCACTCTGTAACTTTCCTATCTTCAAAGCGTCTGACGAAGTGGGATTTTCTTCCACGAAAGCTCATGCGATAAATAAATCTGTTAGTCTTTAAAAGTGCCACAGGACTCTGTTGTCTTTATAAATGGGTAAGTTAGTCTTAGCATCGGTGCTGCTATCAAAGAAATGAATGGTGCCCAATATGTTTATCTGGAGAGTCTTTTGTCATATTTATTTACTTTGGCCACATGGTTTTTAGGACTTTTCTCTAACATACTACCAGTAAATTAGTTAGGGAAGAGCTCATTCCCTGATGAAAAGAACAGAAGATACACTGGCATACTGAGTGCATGTGTTGATGTTATTCCCAACAGTCTAATCATCATATGTGACATGTATGTGGAAAGAAGTCTGGTGAGAAGAGAGCACAGTTGTGAAGCCACATGATCAGTTTATGCAGTTATTTCTGAGACAATATCACAAGGAATTTAATCACAATGACAAAAGAATATCAAGATTTCCATTCTGCCTATTATAGCTAAAATTAAAGGTATACACTAGCTGAATAAAAAGGGCAAATAGAAAAGAGCAGAGGTCTGATATCTGAACAATGTGGGACTCCATGGAGAAGGAGGCCTTGGTACAGAGGAGGTGTCAGTTCTTGAGAGAGAGGGCGAGAGAAAAGTAAACAGAGAGGCAACAGCAGAACCGTAATAGGAAAAAAAGTAGATGAAACATAGTTATAGATGAGATAAGGGAATGGTCCACACCACTAAAGGTTGCACTGATATCAAGAAGGAGGATAGAGAAAAAGCTACCATCAACATAAAGGTGAAAGTGATAAATCATGTGAAAGTAAGTTCTTTGCATGATGGCATTCAGTTATGCCTAATAAGTCATTAAAAGAGAGAGTACATTCCACCATATTGGATCATTTTGGACTGGAGATGAAGGACACTGAGAATTTTTAAGAAATTCCAGTTAAGTGTTCATATGGCCCATCATTTTCTATCAAATACTATTTTCCCAAAATATAACTCAACTCACTAGAGACTCAGTTGCGCTGAATCTGATTTGATCATCCAATTTGCCTCATTGATGAACACATAGACGCCAAGCATGGAGGCATTTTTAGTGAATGATCATCAGTACCAAGTGAAATATATGATGCATCTATTTACAATCATTGAAACAGAAGCTGGTAAGTAAGAGGGGCAAGGCACATATCTAAGTATTTAGGAAGTAATTGAGGCGTGCCTAAATTGAGGTCTGAAGGTCTGAATTTTTGGACTATTTCACTGTCCTGTTTGACCATTTTTTAAAGTTAAGCTCAACATTATATCATATGAGTGAATAAGGAAGATAAAAGAAGGAGGGGAAGAAGCTTTTAATCATTAATTAATATCCTTTAAAAAACACTGGTTGTAAAGCAGAAAAAATCAAGGACTGGACAATTAGGAACATAATTCAAATCAGCTAATATATTTTATACTTTTAAATCTCAAAGGCTATGTCTACAGTAGAAACGTTAAGTTGACTTTAATAAGGTCAACTTTAAGTCGACTTAAAATCGACCTTATTAAAGTCGACTTAACAAGTGGCAACATTTTAAGTCGACTTAGTCCATTTTGTTAAGTCTACCTAACTGCCCTTAGGCCAACTTAATAAAGTGGATTTATGTGTCCACACTGGATTTAGTTCAACCTAAGGAAGGATTAGGGTGACCTAAGAGGCTTAAGTCGACCTAATGAGTGGTAGTTATTCAGTCAACTTAAGCTTCCTTAAGTCGATTTAAATTGACAGTGTAGACATAGCCAAAAATATTATATAAATTATTCCCAGAAATATGGATACTATTTCCTTGCAACATTAATACTCTGTATTTATTCAGTTGACTACATTAAAATCCTATCTGCTATTTCTACATCAGTACTTTCTACATAAGACACATTGCAATTAAATGCTATATTATGAGTGCATATACATATGACAATCTCTTGTACACAAAACTAGGGAGCACTGAAGTTTGGGTTCTGTGGAGGGATAATTGGTCTTGGCAAGAACAGTGTCATTAGCTGAGCTTTTCTTTGTATCTCATCAAACATGCAAAACAGTCAAATAATTATTAAGCGGGTGTATAAGTGATGTTTATCTGAGGTCTTACCCACATAATTAGAACATAAATAGGATGTCACTAAAATTGCACTATCAGGCAGCTGTGGGGAAACAAATTATACATATAGCCAATTTATCAAGACTCTGTATACAAACAAGAATTATCTAAGCCTTCATTGATCTAACCATTTAATTAGAAGCTAGAGCTGGTAAAGAAAATTGATAAAAATGTGAACCATTTTGGCCAAATATATATATATATATATATATATATATAAAGTGTCCAATTTCTTCTTTTTTTTAAAGGTATTTTTCTGCAAAATTTATTTACGAAATTTTCACCTTCTCTATCAGAAACACATAACCAGTCATCTCTTTTTGCAGTAACCTACTACCCAGTGGCTATGAATGTTACTACTCATAAGAGTAGATTTCACAGTGGATATAGAAACCTGAAACAAAATAGAATAAAATGAAGCTATGTTAGCCCAGAAGAAATCTTGTGAGAAAAACAAAACACCAAAAAACAAACCTTTATGTATTGGAGGCCTGGGAGTAGAGAGATACAAGTTAACTTCTGTTAAAAGAGTTGGGTCAGGTGCTACTTGTTACAGTGCTGTTCCTGGGGGGGTTGGGGTCTGTGGCCAATCAGACTGTGGGGGGCCCCCAACTCCCCTGCTCTGGGTGGGGTTGCCAGGTGGGCCAGCACGGAAAGGCTGGGCCCTGCACACCCATCCCTCCACTGGGCAGGCTGCTTAGCCCTGGGCGGGAGATCTTTCCATTAACTTCAGTTGGCTATGAATCACATTGACTTTTCTCAACTAGGTGTCTAACTTTGTCTTTGTGGATCCTAGTGTTGTTCCAGTAATTTTCAAGGCATGTTACATTTCAGTGATATGATTCTCAGTGTCATAATACTGTAGTTCCTTGTGGATCTAATCCCAAGAGACTTTCAATCAAGAGTTTTCCACTCAAAATATGTAGAAGTCTATTGAAGATAAGTTAGGGTGTTTATTAAAACGAAGACTTTTTTTTAATCTTTATATTAGTTGATCTATCCTTTATCTTTATTTTTTACATGTGTTTAGTACTAAAATACTTTTCTTATTTGGTACAACAAGCAAAAGAATTATAGCATCCTAAAAGCTCTATCTAATGCAAGAGGGCCCAATGTTACTGCTGCTGAACCAATTCATCATCCCCTCTCTTCATTCTGCTTCTCTTTGGCTCCCCCAGGAAATCCCTATATTGTCTTAGACAGAAAATATTTTTAACAGGATGTGAATTGTAAGTGTAACTTATTAATTTCTATCTGGAAAAATAACCATAAAGAAGCATGGGTGCGTCTACACTGGCAATTTAGGTCAACTTAAGGAGGCTTAAGTCGACCTAAACAAAGCCATGTCCACACTTGGCTTTTATTAAGTCAAATTAAGCATTTCCTTAAGTCGACTTAATAACACTTGGTTTTAGGTTGACTTACGCCTTAAATCGACTCCTTAAGTTGATTTAAAGCCAGTGTGGAAGGGGATTAGGGCCTAAATTGACTTTATTAAGTCGACTTAAAGTGTTAAGTCGACTTAATAAGGTTAACAAGGGGCTATGTCTACACTAGAAAAGTTAAGTCGACTTTGTTAAGGTCATCTTGAAGTTGACTTAACTTTTCTAGTGTAGACATAGCCCATGTGCTTTGCAAAATTCTTATTCCTTATTTAGCAATGGACCAAACTCATCTGGTAAAGTTGTTGGCATAGAATTTCATATACATCCTTAGTATCTAATGCTAAGTAATCATGTAACTTTAATGAATGTAATTCTTCCCTAGTGTAAGCTCATAGAAGTCAATGAGGCTACACAAGGGATGGATTTGGCCTCTTATGTCTAATCAAATCAGTAAACTAGCCAAATACTGATATAGCTACAGGAAAGTAAAATCTATTTAAGAATTAGAAAAGTGAATCATAAAGTATTAGGACTTTAATGACTGTGAATACAATTAGCCTTTTAACATCAGAGTTAAATATAGGTAAATTTCAAAGACATATGTTTGCACTGTTTTCTCTTTTTTCCAAAGAAATTATAACTGCTGCAAAGCATGATCTGTGGAGACTAGCTTAATGAAGATTCCCTGTATTTCTTTATTTGATCATTTCCAGTTCCTTCTGAGTCCAAAGTATTAGCAGATGCTTATACACACAAACAGGAAAGTTGCAATATTATTATAAAGGATGTTATTAAATTTTAAAATCAGAAGGGACCACTATGATCATCAAGTCTGACCTCCTGAACAATGCAGGCCACAGAGCCTTTCCCAACTCCTCCTGTAACAAACCTCTAACCTATGACTAAGTTATTAAAGTTCTCAAATGGCAATTTAAAAGACTTTAAGGTGGAAAGAATACAACAGTAATTGAGGCACGCCATGCTGCAGAGGAAGGCACAAAAACAAAAACAAAAAAAGCTCTGTCAATCTGTCCTAGGAAAAAATTCCTTTCCAACCCCAATATGGTGATTGGTTAGAACCTGAGCATATGGGCAAGACTCATCAGTCAGACACCTAAGAAAAAATTCACTGTAATAATTCAGAACCCATCTCACTAATCACCATGTCAGCATATCCACCACCAGGAGCCAAAGATCAGTCAATTGTCAAATTCGGTTGTCTCATTGTACCATCACCTCCACGAATTTATCAAGCTTATTTTTAAAACCAGCTAGATTTTTTTGCCACCAATGCTCCCTTTGAAAGGCTATTCCAGAACTTCACTCCTCTGATAGATAGAAACCTTCATCTAATTTCAAGTCTAAACTTTCTGATGGCTAGTTTATATCCATTAGTTCTTGTGTTCACATTGGGCCTGAACTCCCTGGTATTTATCCCTCTGACGTATTTATACAGAGCAATCATAGCAGACCTGCTCTGGACCTGTTCAAGTCTGAATTAATCTTCCTTAAACATGTGGAACCAGAATTCTACACAGTATTCCAGATGATGTCTCACCAACACCTTGTATGAGGGTACTAACACCTCTCTATCTCTACTAGAAATACCTCACCTGATATATCCAAGGATGTATCCAAGTGTTTTACATGGTCAGCTCACACTGGTGGCTCACAGTCATCCTGTGATCAACCAATACCCCCAGGTCCTTTTCCTCCTCTGTCACTTCCAACTGAGGCATCCCCAGCTTGTAAGAAAAGTTCTTGCTATTGCTCCCTAAGGGGGCATCTACACTGGCAACTTAGGTCGACTTAAGGAGGCTTAAATCATCCTAAACAAAGCCACTTTCACACTGGGCTTTTATTAAATCAATTTAGCATTTCCTTAAGTTGACTTAAAGAAAGCTTAAGTCGACTTAATAATACCTCATTTTAGGTCAACTTAAGCCTTAAGTCGACTCCTTAAGTCAACTTAAAGCTAGTGTGGACGGGGATTAGTGCCTAAATCTATTTTATTAAGTTGACTTAAATCTTTAAGTCGACTTAATAAGGTCGACAAGGGCTATGTCTACACTAGAAAAGTTAAGTCAATTTTGTTAAGTTGACTTAATAAGGATGACTTTAAGTCGATGCTATTAAGTTGACTAAACAAAGTCTACTTAACTTTTACTAGTGTAGACATAGCCGATATGCATAACTTTACATTTTCCAATATTAAATTTCATCCTATTTCTATTACTCCGATTTACAAGATCCTCCAGATCTTTCTGTATGATATCCTGATCCTTCTCTCTATTGGCAATATCTCCCAACTTGGGTGACATCTGCAAACTTTATCAGCACACTCCCGCTATTTGTGCCAAGATCAGTAATAAAAAGGTTAAATAAAATTGGTCTCAGGACTTATCCCTTAGGAATTCCACTCGTAACCTCCCTGCAGTCTGATAGTTCACCTTTCAGTACAATCCTTTCTAATGTTCTTTTTAACCAGTTCCTTATCCACCTTTCAATTTTCACATTAATCCCCATCTTTCCCAAATAAGTAATAACTCCCCATGTGGAATCATATCAAATGCCTTACTGTAATCTAGGTAAATTAGGTCCACTGTGTTCCCTTTGTATAATAATAATAATAATAGTAATAATAATAATAATAATTAAAAAATCTGTTATTTTCTCAAAAAAAGGAGATCAGGTTGGTCTCACCCATGTTGTATTTTATCCCAGTTACCGTTAACCTCAATATCCTTAAGTACTTTCTCTTTCAAATTTTGTTCCAAGCAAGACCTTGCACATTACTGAGGTCAAACTAACAGGCTTGGATCACTTTTTCCCCCTTTCTTAAAAATAGGAACTATGTTTGCAATTCTCCGGGTGTACAGTACAGTCCCTGAGTTTACAGACTCATTAAAAACAGAGGCAAAGTATTTGTTTAGATATTTAGCCATGCCCAGATTATCCTTGGCCTCCATCCCATTCTCAGTGATTAGCAGCCCCACTTCTTTCTTTGTTTTCTTCCTATTTATACGACTTTAGAACCTTTTATTATTCATTTTAATTCCCTTTGCAAGCTCAAACTTTACTTGGCATTTGGCATTTCTCACTTTATTCTTACATGTTCTGATTTCCAAGAGGTAGCTTTCCTCGCTGATCCCTCCCATCTTCCACTCCATGCAGGTTTTCTTCTTTCTCTTAATCACCTGTCTGAGATGCTTACTCATCCAGCTTGGTTTAGAACCCTTGCCTATGAATTTTTCCCCTTCCTTGGGATGCAACTTTGACTTAAAGTTATTCCAAGCCTCCTCCACCTTTAGATTCATGAGTTCTTCAGTCCAGTCCACTTCCCCAACTAATTCCCCCTTTTTTTTTAAGTTAGCTTTTTTGAAGTCAAAGACCCTACTTACAGATCTATTTTTGTTTATCTTCTATTTAGCTTGATTTGAATTAGCTTATGGTCACTCAAAAGTTGTCCCTACAACCAGGTATTCTATGAGGTCCTTACTACTCACCAATACGAAATCTAAAATGGCATCTCTCATTGGTTCAGTAACTATTTGGTGAAAGTATCCATCAGCCATCACAACCAGGAAAATCTGGGCCCTATTATTACCACTAGCACAGGTCCTCCAGTCTTTAACTGTTCCCAATGGCTATGTCTACACTGGCAATTTAAGTCGACTTAAGGAGTCCACGCTAGGCTTTCATTAAGTCGACATAAGAAAATCCATAAATTGACTTAATGAAATCTTAAGTTGACTTAGTAACTACCAATCAATACGTTGACTTAAGCTTCCTTAGGTCGACCTAACCCTTCCTTAGGCTGACCTAAGCTCAGTGTGGATGCATAAATGCACTTTGTTAAGTCGACGTAAGGGCAGTTAGGTTGACTTAACAAAGTGGACTAAGTCGACTTAAAGTGTTGTCACTTTGATAAGTCGACCTTATTAAGTTAACCTAACTTTTCCTAGTGTAGACAGAGCCAATAGTTTTTACCTCATTAAAAACCTTGAAAAAATCTCTTTCCATGTGCATGTCAGATCCTGGTGGTCTATAGAATACCCCAAACACTATCCCAGGGGAAACTTAAATGATTTTCTTTTTTTCTCCCAGACAGATTTTGTCTTCTCAATTCAATTATTTCTCATTTCTTTACAGTCCACTACATCCTTGAGCTATAGTGCTACCTTTGCCTTTATATCTGTTTTTCCTAAACAGCACATACCCTTCAATATCTGCACATCAGTTGTGAATACTATTCCACCATGTTTCTGTTACCCCCATAATATCTGGTTTTACTTCTTCCACCAGTAGCTCTAGTTCCTCCTTTTTTGGCTTTTCACATTTGTATACAAATATTTTATTTTTTTCTGGTTGGCTTTGCTCATGTTATTCAACTGATTTGGCACAGTCATTATATTGCCAATATTGTCTTTTTGACTGGTATCTATACTTTCTCTTAATGTCCATTCTGCTCCTCACTGCAATACCCTTTCTTGTTTCATTTTCCTCCCTCTCAATAGTTAAAAATGAATATGGAGATTACCTGGGAATCTCCCAAATATCTTCCCCAACTTCCTAGTTTAAAACTAACTTAATCAGTTGTGCCAGCCTCCATCCTAGAAGAGCATTTTCCTCTCTACTCAGGTGAAGTCCATCCCAAGAGAACAGTCCTCTATCCATGAATGCCCTCCAATGACCATACATCCCAAAGCCCTCATTATAGCACCATTGCCCGAGCCATCTGTTGATCATTAGAATCTTGTCACTCCTTTGTTGTTGTCCTCTAGGGACAGGCAGAATCCCATAGAAGATCACTTGAGCCTCGATTTCTTTAAGAGTTTTCCCCAGTCTGGCATAGTCGTCTTTGATATGTTCTAGCAAGAATCCGGCTTTATCATTTGTACCAACATGAAGGACAGTCAGTGGGGTCCTTCCTGCTACCATTAGAATCCTCGTCAGCCTCAGATCCCCATTCTATATCATAGCACTCAGCGGACGACAAACCCTTCTGTTTTCTGGATCACCTCTGGTTACAGGCCTGTTTGTTCTTTTCAGCAGGGAGTACACAAACATGTAGACATGTCTTTTCTTGGTAACAGTGGCTATGTCTACACTTGCACTTTTAAGTCGACTTTAACTAAGTCGACTTAACTAAGTTGACTTAGTGTGTCTACACTTAAAATTAAAGTCGACTTAAAGGGGAACTTTCAAAGTCGACCTATAGCGTACACACTGGATGCTCTAGGTTGACTTTGTGGGTCTAGAGGGACCTTGGGCAGGTCCACGGTGGCGGGGGGGGGAAGCACCCCCTGTGTACAATGGGACAAAGGGGGACAGGGACCCTGGCAGGGCAGAGCCCTGTGTGTGACACTGTCTGGATTTAGGGAAGCATTTATGATATTATTTTCTATGGATATTTCATAAATGCTATAATCCATAGGAACTATGTCATGGCAGAGCAGAGCTTAAGTTGACTTAATTTACCAGTGTAGACGCAGCCAGTGTGATTTCTCAGCCTATCCCCTGTTCTTTCCATCTACAAATCATCATGCCCTCTATTCTCCTTTGAAATTCTCTTCAATCATTCCTGTGTCCTCCTAGGACTCTTATTTTGCTGTATTTCCTTTGGCTCATCCACTCCTTGGATAGGACTAGCTGCTCTTCTCTTCTTCCTTGTCCTCCCACTTTCAGTAACCACACTCTGTACTCCTTCATTTTCCAACTCTGCAAACCTGTTTCTGAGCTTTATTTCTCATTCACTAGCTTGACTCTTCCTCTGCTGGGTTCTTTACAGTCCCATGCTCCCACTGGCCACTTTCCTTGCCCAGCATTTTCCCCTCAGAATGCATTAGTCTTACTTCCATCTGAAGGTGCGGGTTTTTCCCTTCAGCCTCCTCATTCTTTTGCTCTATCAACTGCTGAAATCCTCTTCTAAACTCAACCAGAGTTTCCATCTACATCTCCAACCCTCAAATCTTCTCTTCTATTAATTCCATGAGGCAGCACATCATACCAATAAACCTCTTTTGATGTCTTCCAAGGTCATTTTCATGCTGCAGTTTCCACATTCAATCATCTTCCTAGTCTCTTCCAACTCTTCAGTAACTATCACTGAAGCCTCTGAATCTGTCATAGCCTTTCTCCTGTTTCCTGACAGTGACAGTGACAGTGACAGTGACAGTGACACACACACACACACACACACAAAAAACCAAACCCCTCATAAAAACAGAAGAACCAAATACACACTAAAACAACCCCTCGCCCCAACAACAAGCACCACAGAAAAACCAGAACACTACCATACACTCTCTCTCCAAACTCCCTTTACAAACTCACCTGTTTTCTAGTTGCTGTACTGCTGCTTTACTGAGTGGCTGACTATATAGGTCCCCTAATCAGGGAAGCGCCACCCCCTAATCAGGTTCAATTGGCTCTGCTGCTCTTAGTACACCACACTGTAACAGCTCCTGCAAATTGAAGGGGAAGAGATAAACTAAACGAAAATGCACAGCTCTACAAAACTCATTCACACACTGACTGCCCCTAAGGGCCTCCTCCTTCTACAGACCTCCCACTCAAACGTACCTGTTTACAGCCCTGTTCGTTAACACCTGTACTGCTGCAACTGATATTTACAGAGGAGTGACAAAATAGTTTAAAGGGAGATAATTCCAGAGAGATGAATCAATTCCAATAGAAAAAAATCCCACAAAGAGAAACGGAAGACAAGATTGGAAGTATGAGATATGTGGGGGATGAGATAAGTAGGGAATATTTAAATATGTCAGAAGTGCAGTTTAAGAGTGTGGACATGATATGATTCAATTTTGTGAAGTATCTGGTGACAGTATTATGGACCACTGTGGACCACTAAAGAGTCAGAGAAAGAAAGATTAGGATAGATCAGAAGAATAGAAATTTCATTCATCAAGATTGGAAGTGATTCATTCTTTAATAAAGATTTTAGAGTCTTGCAATGACAATTGACTGGCATACATGAGGAATTATGCTATGATTCACACCTCTAAAATGTTATTGAGCACTTACTTGGACACTTAAGTTCTTATAGCCACATCAGACTTCGCCCACTGTACTGAGCTGATTAGACATCTGAGAGAAAATTTATCTTTAGCATAACTATTGCAGTTGATGGGTTCACAACAATTAATTAGCCCCAATGAAGTTATGTGATTACTCACTGTTAGCATTACATACACCCGCTTTTCACATCTGCATAGTCTCATTAAATGCAAAAAATAAACTTATTAATGTAATATTAGGACTGCAATCAAAAATCACCAAAAGTAAAATTACTATGTATTATGGTACACATTTTTTCCTGAACTACAGATACTATATATATGCATTTCATCCAAGAATACATTATTTTTAGAACTCTGACTTTTTTTAGTTTTTCAACTTTAAGACTCTTAATTAAGATTAATACATTGATAAGATATGTGATTTTTACATTAATGTACTTGTTTAAAAAACTGAGATGAGGAAAAGTTGTCTCTGCTCAGTAATGCTGCAATATAAATGGTTCCAATTAATCTCCAATACATCTCAATGAGGTGCATGGTGTGGGGAAGAGGTGCTATCTCACCTTTGCTGATACTGTTTGCTGGAAAGCAAACCCTAAACATTTCTAAACATAGCTGAAAGTGATAGATTACTCTTGCTGGAGAACAGGAGGTATCCATATGTTGGGCTTCAACACTCCCCAACACTGCATTGACTAGCATGATGCACTTTCAATTCACATACAACCTACAGCTTGTTCAAGTTACAGTTAGTCTGATATGTCGCTCTAACTGAGAAGCAAAACCAATACCGCTATCCAAAACAAAAAGACACAATTGTCTCTTTCTCACCTAATAAGAAACTTTAACTCATACCACATTTACACCTCAAAACTTTTTCTCATCCAGCAGTGGTGACGAAGTTGTCAGGCTAGGCCTGAAAAGCCCAAGCCATTTTGTAAAAGACTTGACCCAAATCTAACCTTTAAAAATATATTGTAGGAAAACACAATGGTAATGTTACAAATAGGCTAGGGCTTTGATATGCATGTGTATTGTTAGTGGTTACTTTATGATGTTTAAATCTATATTGTTAAAGGTTAGCACGGTAAATGAACTGCTTACCTATCTGTTACTATTGTTCTATTAAAAAAGGTCCAAAGGGAACATTAACATCCAGATGGAGCTTTGATGTACCAGTGTAAATGGTCTATTAATAGTGCTAATTCAGCTCCTTACCCAGGAGGGGAAGGTTTTACTTCAAAGGACAATACACATTACTATTCTCTACTTAAGAAAGCATCTGTGAACTCTCATCAAAGTCCACATGAGGAAATAACCTGCAAATACCCCCCTTGCTACAGCTATAAAAGGAAGTAGGGAACATAATCCCTTTGTCTCACATCTGCCCAAGCGTTTTAGGGAAAGTTTGGGTCATAGGATTGAGATCCCAGACAACATCGGCAATCACCCTGCTAATTCTCATGGAAGAATTAGAACAAACTCTGCGCTTGCACTATTTGGTCTATATCCCTTTGAATTGGATTTCTAACAAGTGAAGCTGGGAAACAAGGACTTAAACCTATCCAGGTATTGGATGTATGTCTAAGATCTGCAAACTATGAATTCTACTGAAAACCTGATGTTTTGGACTTTCAAATCATTGTATGTATCTGATTATTTTAACTCTTTAACAGTACTCTCATAGTTTGTTTCTTTCCTTGTATAATAAACCTTTAGCATGGTATTCTGGATGAGACCCAAACCTATATTGTTCTGTATAATGTGGCTGACCCTTTGCAGTCAGGAGAAACCTTTCTGGGTAAAGAGCTTGGAGTTTTAAGCAATAGTTCTCTTTATCAGACCCAGTGGCCACATTGGGGACCAGTGGCTGAAATGCAGTGAAGGGGGCTGATTATATTTTATGGTGGCTTCTTGATATCCAGTGTGGGAGATCAGATACATTATTTGTGATTAGTCGGGTAGTTTATCTCCAGGTAACCCACCAGTGCTGGAAGAATCTGCTCTCCTTTTTGCAGCCTGCCCTGATCTTTGCATATTCAGGAGTTTATCCCAGGAGGCCCGTGTTACCAAAGTATTGCAATATGAGCGAGCCCACTTCATTAAGTTAGCCCCTCATGCATCATGACAAATTAACAAAGTAGTAATATGGTAGGAATCACAAGTACTTACTGAAAAAAATAGGTCAAGAGGCTCAAGAAACCCTAGTTCAGGGTTTAAATAACCATTTATAGAAAGCAAGAGCCAATTAGTCTGCATTTCTTTGGCTGCCAGTGATAGGGCCTATACTTGTCTATTCTACACTCTCCCTTTATTTTGCAGATCCAGTCACATTTCCCACCATTAAATTCGCATGTAGCAATCACATTTGCATTTCCTTCATACTCCCTCTCAGATGTCAGATGCCCACTTATATAGATGACCACTCGTTAAAAAATGTAGCCATTAAGGCATACCACAAAGAAATCAGTAGTCTCGTATGGGAGAGAAGCAAGACTTCTGAAAGGATAAAAATATGTGCGTTATAACCAGGTAGTAGTTATCAAGCTCTAACTCCATTGCGTAAAAAACTGGCCAGTGATATTAAAAATTAAAGTTTAGACTTAGAAAACTCGGTATGTTTCCCATACTTACTGAAGTGCAGCATTTCCAACTGGACAATTACCCTTTTGGCTCTAACTCGTGGCTGCTCTGCTGAAGGATCTCGAACTCAAACTAACTCATCTAACTCAAAATGAATGCTACGACTGTAGTAGAACTACAGTAATAAGTAAATGATAACATCAGAACTTGAGATCATTGGGTATTAACACTTTAGGGAAAACAAGGAAAAGTTAGTCTGTACTGATGCTAATTTTCTTAATTTTGTTAGTTATTTAAAGAAAGAAAAAGATGTAACAGATGGTATTACCATGTAAATATTTCCTTCTGAATCCATGATAGCCTTTCTGCAACATAGCACATAACCCTTTTAGTCCATCTGCTCATCTACTTACATGCCACAGGCCTCTTTTTGTAGAAAGTGATACAAAGTGCTCCTTCAGAAAGGAAAAATGTTAGCAAGCTACTTCTGTTCTACATCCCTATAAAATGTCATATCACTTAATCTGTTGTGGTAGACTGCAGAGCAGATGTGCCTTATTATAACAGGTTGAAAAGCAGTAACTTGCAGAATTCAAATTGTCCTAAAGATGCCCATTTAGATTTACAACATCGAATGCAAGAAACAACATAGAATGCACTGTATTTTTCCAGAACAATTAATGAAGTGTACCATTTAAAAAAAAAAAAAAAAACAACCCAAACCTATAGGAGTATAAACTATCTTTTCTCAGTGCATGAAATTACACTGATGTATGGTATATGTATGAATTTAAAATGAAGACAATATAGCCCACATCCACACAGGTATTTAGCTGCAGATTTAGGTACTATTGTGATCCACAATGCCCTCCCAACCCAGTTGCCTCTAAACCAGTAGTTCCTAGCCTTTTTGGCTTGAGGGTCAGACATCATTTTTACAACCCTCAAGGGCCACCAGTTTCCACCACCAGATGGTAAGAGTTCAGCAAGGAGGCTGCCTTCACAGTGATCTTCGATTTACCTGGCTGCAGCAGGGAAACCAAATGTGTCCTGTAGCCCTGTGTGCTCCACTCCAGTCACTCAGCAGTGACTCCCTTCTGGAGCCAGGGAGACAGAGGATCAGTGTTCCTCTTCCTCTGGTGCCAGCCAACCCCTATGGACCCAGGCAGAGCACTTTGCCCTGCTCCATTCTAGAGCCAGGGAGAGGGGAGCACTGATCTTGTTGGCTGCAGCCAAACATCTGCATCAGTCTTTTAGCCTGTGGGGACATGCTCTGTCTGGGTCCTTAGGCAGTGACTCCTATCTGCAGCCAGCAGAAGGGGAGCCATGGGCTACTTTGAAAACCTCCGTGGACCATTTTTGGCCCCTAAGCCACAGGTTGGAACCACAGCTCTGAACACTGTAGGTTCCTAAACTCAGGAAGTCAGGGCTGTCCTTGGGCGGGGAGGGGGAAAACGGGGCAATTGCCCCGGGCCCCACGGTAACGTGGGCCCCACACTGTCCTGCTCCCAGCAGGGCAGTGTGGGGCCCATGCCACGGCCCCCCCATGGCCACGCTTCCCCCTGCTCCTGTTGCCTTCAGCAGCAGGGCAAGCCAGGAGCACTTCGCCTGGCTAGTCCCTAGGCCGGCCCTGCTCCCCGCCTACAGGGTGGAGCAGGGAGGTCCAGGGGCGGGGCAGGTGTTTGGGTCCCGGCCTCTGGGCTGGCTGCGGCCACTTGGAGTCCTGGCTGCGGCTGGGGTGGCAGCAGCCTCGGCCAGGGATGGCTCCCCACCACTCGGGGCTGCGGCCTCGCCTCCCTGGGCCACGGCTCTCTGGGTCTGTGGCCACAGATCCCCTCTGCTTGGGGCCGGGGCCGTGCCTCGACCTCAACTCCCTGGGGCCGGGGCCGCGGTGGCAGTTCTGCAGCTTCCTGGTCTGGCTCCCGGAGGGTGGGCGGACCAGGGTCTTTGGGGGGTGGAGCAGGCCGCCCCCACCAGCATGGGGAGGTGGGGGCCCTGCCTAGGCCGATTGGCCCTGGGTCCCGCTCCCCCCTAGGGACGGCCCTGCATGAGGTGCTTAAGGTTTCTCTGTAAAACTGCATTAGACATCTAAGTTTCTGTCCCTATGCATGTGCACTACTGCCTCTTTCCTCTCGAAACCTCAGCACAATCCTCAAACCGAGGTGTTCTGTGTCACAAAGCTGAAGTCTCTTTGTAGATCCAGTTTTATATAACTCTTATGGAGCTTCATTCAATCCAAACTGCTCACCTACTCTTATAGCACCTTATAGTGCCATTCTCCATGTATAAGTCTTTACTTAACTTCCCTCCAGTAGAAATGTCGCTGAAAAATAGAAATTTGAACAGTCCAGGGGTGCTAGAATTTGGGTTGCTGTGTATGCAGCAGAATCCACTGTCTTGAAGTAGTAATGAGAACCAAATACATGGTTTCTGTTTTCTTCACTTCCACTTTAAAAATTAAACCAGCACCTCTGGAAAAGTGTGAGCTACAGTTAGCTAGAATCAGGTAGTGTATCAGCACAAATATAGATTATAAGGACTCAAGATGTCTGCACTATGAATGTGATTCTTTGAATTAAGACAAAAGTATCAGCTCAGTCAAAGCATGAATAGGTGAAAATTCTACTTTTTTGTTACATGCCTTGTAAATATAATAATAGGTCTGATTCTTCATTATCTTGCACACTGTGTAGTGATGTATACCTTTTCAGAATGAATGCAAAGTGTACACAATATAAATGGAAGAATTTGATACCACTTTGCACAGATGTACACCCTTATATAGGATAAAAGACAATGAAGAATCAGGCCTGAAAGCTGAAAGGTTACAATTAATAAAAATAATCAGAATGGTTAATAAAGATATAAATTCATCTTGCACTTAGAAAAACAAATATAAATCATTCTCTCCTCACTATTCTGTTTTAAATGTCACTTTCAAGTATACATACATACAGGGTACACACTGTAGCATGTCAGCAGAGTGCTGGGCTGTGGTGCCAAAGACTCTTGGCTATGTCTACACTAGAAAAAGTTAGGTCAACTTTGTTGTCGACTTAATAAGGTCGACTTAACAAAGTGGTTACCCTGAACGGGGACTTAGTAAATCGACCTAACTGCCCTTAAGTTGACTTAATAAAGTCGACTTAAGGGTTAAACGAAGTCCACACTGTGCTTAAGTTGACCTAAGGAGTCAACTTAAGGGTTAGGTCGACCTAAATGGTGGTTCTTACTAAGTCAACCTAAGCTTTCATTAAGTTGACTTAAGGAATTTCTTTAGTTAACTTAATGAAAGCCCAGTGTGGACGGGGCGTAATTAGGTCAATTTAAGGCTACTTAAGTTGACCTAAATTACCAATGTAGACATACCCTTTGTATCCATCACGCGCCCATGTTCTTTGTCTTTCTTCCACACTTTTTGAATTTTATGAATTTGTTTTCTGATGCTTCTTCTGCTTTCATAATTACATCAGTAAGATTATTGTTTAAAAAGCACTTTTAAAGTATCCAAGCTCAGTAACTCTCTTGACACTTTTGTATCCCAGAATGACATGATTTGTTGTTATATTTCACAATCAGTTTGGTAGGAAATAAGACTGCCATCTCTCCTTCTCTCAGAAATGCATCTCATATGAATTAGGGCCCTTCTTCCCTATTTAAAAACAAAGTAAAAAAATAAAAAACAAGAGCAAAAATGCAGAGAGGTAATTCAGCTGTTGAGCCTTTAAGAAAACTGGCTGGGAGACACTAACCCAGTATTTCTGAGTGGTTTATATTGTATATGATAAAAACTCACCATGCTAACATCAGATCATAATACCACACAGTGAGCTAAATACTCTCTGAACATTGGAAGTGCATTCCACTTTTCCCACATCTGAGTTAAATAACTCTTCGATCATTCACTGTGGACATTCAGGGGTCCAGATCCTCAGCTAGTATAAGTTAGTGTAGCTCAGTTGAAGTCTATAAATAAAGCTGATTGCATTAGCTGAGGCTCCATCCCAGCAGGTCTCAACATTTTATTTCATTTAATTTTTTAAAAATATAGAGGCATGTTGAGTATCAACATCATACAGATTTAAATATGAATCAAAATACTAGTTAAAGAGAGCTCAAAATAATTTGTTTACTGGCTGATGAAAGAGCATCTTTGTTACTTAATGACCATGATACAAAACTTGGTTAGCAAGAGATAAAAGAGAACATGACCCCCCCACCAAAAAAAACAACCCCCCCAAACAAATAAAAAACACACACACAACCTTCCCCCCCCCTCACCTCCCCACCTTCTGAAATTGTAAGGAGTTGTTAGCATAGCCATGAGTTTCATCATTTACTTAACTATAGGGACAGGCATCCTAAATTTAACCGCAGATGCTCTATTTGCGCCCTGTGGTTCCCAAGAAATTATTCATTTGAATTCATTTTATATGCAAAACTAATTAGTCAGCTCAATGAATTCTTTCTGTGGCATAGAAGATATTTTAATTCAAGTGTTTACTAAAATATTCAGACTAAATTTACTGTAAACTTATGCCCTGCATGTGAGCTTGTAAATTCTATATGGTTCTAGAAAACAAAACAAAAATATCCTGAGTGATATAATCTATATTTTAACAGCATGATCTTTTAAAGGAATACATATGACCATCCTTTCAATTTTTTTTTAAAGTCTTTAGAATCTTACAGTACATTTAACAACCAGACTAATTTGTTTCGATCATCTGTCAAAGTGAGGAGAACTTTTCCATCTGTTTTTTTGTGACCCATTCAAGTAATATTTTTAAAGCATCATTTCAATACTAGTCTGTCTTATTTCCTCTAAGTATAATTCTTCAAACAAAAGATCAGAGCCTTCATTAGCTGAGTGCTAACTTATTTCCCCTTCTTTTCATTATCATTGACATATTAGCATATTAACAATTAAATGCAGTAGAAGGAAAAAAGTAATATTCCACTTGGGAAATAAATAGTGACTGACCATGTGACTTTTTTCCCCAAGAAATTCTGAGAAAAGCTTACAAGTAACATCCACATGCTGCTCACTTTATTCATATGCATAGTTGAAATGATGTTTTAGCCCTGAGTTTAAAACGTAGTGGAATTCAGCCTGATTAAATGATTTTAGGGAAATGGAGAAGAATTAATGTATTATTTAGTATGGTTCAAGAAATATAAGAACAAATATTAAGATAGTAACCCTAAATTTTCCTATAAGGATAATTTTTCCAATAACTGTGGTGTTTGTTTGTGAAATATTCTCCTGTGAGCGATTGTGAAAAGTCCATTACTTAAGATGTTGATTCCACACACTTCCCATCATAGCTATGCAGTCACAAGAGAGAATACAATGTGACGTCTACATTTAAAGTTGATTTTCAGAGTGAAATAAGCTTATCTATTCTCACTCTGTTATTACCCCTCAGAGAGCACCAGCTTTGGTTCTTTGTGGAATGAATTAAAGAGACAATGTGAGAGACAGGAAGCCAGAATGAGAACAAAGTATTTCAAGCAAGACAAAGTTCTCCTATGTGATTATTGACCCTGGCACCTAGGTGCTATCCTTTTGCTGAAAGTAATTTAGTTATATGGAACTTCATCTGTTGGAGAAATAATGTCCTGTGCTCTTGCAGTGGTAGGAAGCCTTTTCACTCCAGGAACAAATTTACAATTGTAGGGGTCTAATTTTCCCAGCAAAAAAAGTTAAAACCACAAAATCCTCCATCTTGGCAGGATTAGATGATTGTTCTGGTCTCTTCTAACCCTCTGGTTCTATGACTCTCTGGCTTTATGTCACACAAAAAACAATGTAAACAAGAAAACAATTACTTGCCTAAGGGTATAGTTGACACATGTTTTGCATATGTAATTGTTATGTGAGCATTTGGGCACAAGAAAATTAGGCAGTTATTTATTGAAATTTGGGTCCCACTATGTTAGCAACATGAGGTGAGTGATGTAATCAGTTATATGAGAGAGAGAGAGAGAGAGAGAGAGAGAGAGAGAGAGAGAGAGAGGATGGGCATGTTCATGGTGGTTGGTGGAGATCGCATATGATTGGAAAAATCCAAATATAATGCCCAGCTTCCAAAAAAAAAGGAAGAAGGAGGACGTGGGGAACTACAGACCTGTCAGTCTCATCTCAGTCCTCAGAAAAATCATGGAGCAAGTCCTTTAGGACTCCATTTTGAGGCACTTGGAATAGAGGAAGGTGATCAGGAAAAATCAGCATGGATTCACTAAAGGCAAGTTTTGTCTGATCAGCCTGACTGCCTTCTCTGATGACATGACTGGCTCTGTGGATGTTGGGAAAGTGATGGATGTGATATACCTTGACTTTAACTTGCTGATAAGGATACTGTGGGAAACCATATCAAATTCTTTGTTAAAGACATATGTGTTGGAAAGAATGGACTATAAGGTGTATAGAAAGCTGGCCAGATCATTGGGCTCAGTGGGTAGTTTTCAATGACTCTGTGTCTAGTTGTCAGGTGGTAACAAGAAAAATGCCCCACGAGTCAGTGCTGGGGCCGATTTTGTTTAACATCTTTATTAATGGCATCCTTAGGAAGTTTGTAAATGACACTAAGCTGAGGGGAGTGGTAGAGGTGAGGATGGGGGGAGTGGGCTAGGGAGGAAACCCAGGTACAGACCTTAATATTAAAAAAAAGAATTTCAGTCATTCTCTCCCAGCAAAATAGTCAGTAGCTGTTGCTGAATTAAGTTCCAGTTATTAACATACAGTGCCTTTGGTGTAGGCTAACAAAAGCACAAGGGTGGAAGTAACTCTTGTCATTTCTACATTTTTAAGTATGTCATCGTCAGCCTGATATCTCATAGTGTGAAGGAGAGAAGGTGAAATGTATGCCATGATTGATAAATTTTTTTTGACCATATTAAAATGTGTGGGACAGTTTTCTTTCTCATCTTTCTTTATTATTTTCACTATATTACTGAAGCATGAACTTGTACAGTTAAAGCAAAAATGGATGACATGGATAGGTTTAGAAAGTATAATTTCAACAAAAAGACAAATTAAATTCTTCTCTTGAGAGGCTAACCCTGAAATCTGAGAAAATGTTTGGCACACAGAGTGAGGCCTAGCTAAATAGTTATTGAAGTGTGCTATATAAATGGAATTAACATATTAAAGCCAGATTAAAGATAGGAATAAAAATAAACTCTTTGGCTCTGTCTACATTAGAAAAGTTAAGTCAACTTTTCAACCTTATTAAGTTGATTTAACACTTTAAGTTGACTTAATAAGGTCAATTTAGGCGCTAATCCCCATCCACACTGGCTTAAGTCGACCTAAAACAAGATGTTATTACGTCGACTTAACTTTTCCTTAAGTCGATTTAAGGAAAGCTCAGTGTGGACATGGAGTAGTTTAGGTCAATTTAAGCCTCCTTAAGTCGACCTAACTTGAAAGTGTAGATGCACCCCTTGTGTCAACTCTTTCCTCGGCCCACCAAACTATTCAACACTTGGGAATGCATATAAACCTTTAATTTTGGGAGTGTTTTTTTCCTTTCTGAAATAAACCAACCATCGCCGCCAATAACAACAAAAATCTCTTTAAGCAATTGAACTAACTGGGAACTGCTCATACCATGCCTGTAGAGATTCTCCCATTAATACTTAATGTGATATCAACCAATGATTTGCAGCCAGACAGAACTGATTCTAATTAAAATGCTTCTGGCTAACACAGCTACCGTGAGATTCTGTTTTGTATGCTCAGGTTTAGTGACATTGATTATTCTTTCCACTTATTTGCTAATTGTTTAAAATAATCTTGTAATGAATCACTAAGAGTATCCATGGGTATTTAACTGAGTGTTTAACCTCTTTAAGTGAAACTGTACAAATAGATGGCACTGTAAATATTTAAAATTCTATGAATAAGTCTCACACTAATCCCTAACAGCAGACCTTGAATGTGAATATAAGAACATTTCACACTGCCCTTCCTTGAGCAGCATCCTTCTGGTACTATTCAATAATGTCTATAAACCCAAACACTAAAAATAGTATATGACAGTTATTTCTTTGATTTTATAGTGTGGGCTGATTGTCTGAGGCTGAAATAGAATTAGTGATTTTTCAATAATAAACATTTCACTTTCTTAAAGTTATGATATACAGATGAATAATATCAATTAATAGAGTGTTGTATATAAATATATAGATATATAAATATATATATCTTAGATATATAAATATCTAAGCTGCTTGAAAGAGAATGGGAGGTCCCATAACAACTGCCACAGAGATGTATTTCCATACTTTGCTGAAACAGTCTGACCTGATCCTATGACTTAAACTTCCCTGCATTTATTTTCCTTCCAATCTGTGAGTTCTCCTTCTTCAAGCATCTGACATAATGGGATTTTCTCCCACAAAAGCTCATGCATTAAATAAATTTGTTAGTCTTTAAAAATGCCATAGGACTCTGTGTTTGTCATAATTTGTTTATTATTCATGTGACTGCATTTTCTGTAATGCTGTAAATTTCTTAAAGTTTACTTTGGATGAGATTTAGCTGTTTGTAAAATTCTTATATTACCACGGAAGCATTTTCCTGAATACATTTTGAATTGTATATGTTAATACCTGTAGATATCTCTGTTCCTTTTTAGGCGGTGTTGTTTATAAACAAAACAACTACACTTTATTTTCTGTATAAAACGTGTTTACACAAATTGTAAGGTAAGTCTGTTATTTGTGTGTACTCTTTCCAGACATGGAAATAGTTGACAGTACTATTCATTTGTAATATTGTTAAGACCTCTGGGTGGATTTTTACACATTTTCAATTAAGCACCAAAGAAGCACCAAGTGGAAAGATGCATTAGCATTTGGAAGAGCTCCTTCTAGCAGAGTTATGTTAATGGTTCATTATGGCCTGATAATTTGTAACACATATACACTTTTTTTTTTTTTTTTTGGTAAGTCATTACACCTTTCATAATGTGACTTTATTATTTACCAAGATAATTCAGTGGGGAAGCATATCAAAATGCAGCTTTAAGAAAAATACAAACATACATGTAATTACTTTGTGACACAATTTAACTGAATAAAAACACACAATCAAGGGCATTACTTTGTGATGTGATTCTGAACTTTGATTCACTAAGTGACAGATTGGTTTTGCTCCTTTAGGAAATTGGAGCTCTATGCTATCCTGAATGCAGTGTTGTGCACAATTTATCTCAAAACAAGCAAGGGATCAAGAGGATTGACAACAAGCCACAGATTTACATCCCATCACCACATGATAAAATGAGAACAAATAAAAGAATGTTGATTCTTAACACTTATTCTAGGATGCATATATTATTTAATAGCAAATTTAGTGTAATAAAAGTCTTTGTTTTTGTTCCTGATATCTTCAGTCTCAATATATGATATTATGTGTTAATGACCTTCTCTTTAAAAAAACCTAATTAATATTAAGAAGTAATGTCTCAACAATTTAGTTGAAAAGAGAATTTGGGAAGGTCTGTTATGTAATACAATTCATGCAAGTGAAAGAAATGAGAGAACATCATTATTAGCACCAAAGGAAAAGGAAAAAAATAAAGATAACCTACTGTTCTCAGTTGTTTTGTTTTATCACTGGCCAAGTGAGTAAAAAGGTCTTGTAAAGAGACCACTTGTTATGAAGAAAGATAAAAGACGTGTACATTTCATTATAATTGCTAAGGAGAAAGACAAGTTACATATATAGAACCAACATATGAAAAGGTAATCATTATGGTGTTTAAAAATATATTAAAATGAATTAGTGACCAGCTCTAATAATGTTTAAAGACAATTTTATCTATCAATAATTATTGCTTATTCTTAACATACTTTTTTTTCAGAAGCCCATATCTTGTGGAACATTGATTCATTCCCACTGATACCAAGGATTTGTATTATTTGTTAGTTTTAGTTGTTGAACACCTATAACGTGTTTGTTTCTTGACTGGAGATCTAATACAAAGTTCAATAAAACCAATAAGAGTCTTTCCATGATCTTTAGTTAATTTTGGATCAGGCCAGGAATGTGTGGTTGGTTGTTTACTATCAACTAACAATTAAAGGAAAGGTTGAAAAAGCTATGCAGCAAGCACTCATTTAGGGGAAAAAAAAACAACAACAAGATGTTGAGAACAAAAGTATTCAAGGCACCAAAGGATGAGGAGATGAATTTATTTAACTCTCTCTACCAAAACTAGGACTATGGGTAACAAATAAGATACTATAAAATTGCTCATAAATTTGACTTATGTGGTATTATTGAAATGTACTAGGAAGTTTCTCATGATTAGAATGTTAACATCAATTATAACCTATTATAGCCTATTTAGGACAGTCCTATTGGGCAATAGAGGAAGGGGAATGCCACTATGTCAAAAATTGCATTACTTTCTTTTGAGTCACTGACAAGTTGGAAGTAAATCATCTTGAATACTAATGAATCAATGTAATAACTAACTGATGTCAGATGACACTGACCATCAAGTTACATTAGGATATTTGATGAACACCTATCCATAATGTGTAGAGGAAAAAAAGTTGCATTATCACAGGGAACTTCAATCTTCATGACAAATGGTGGGCAATGTCTACACTGGGGGCACCACCTAAAGTCGATGTGTTAACATCGACATAATAAAACCGGAGGAGAGTGTCCAAAGGACAGTCCTGATCCAGCTCCTTCGATGGCCAGTATAGATATTGGCCTTTGGCTTGGCAGCCTCCCCCCCCCCCCCCCCCCCCGGACTGCCACTGGCCCCGGTCTCGGCAGTCCAGAACCAGGGCTGCCACTGGTCCCCATAGCCTCTCTGGGGGATAAGCATTCCCCAGTCGGGGATGCTGCTGGTCTCTGCAGCCCCCTTGGGGAATCAAAAGCCCCCAGCCGGGGCTGCTGATCTACCTGCGGGGCTCTGGGAACCGGGGGCAGCCCTGGCCAGGGGTTGCCAATCCCCCAGAGGGGCAGTGGGGACTGGTGACAGCCCTGGCGGGGCACAGTGGGGACCAGCAGCAGCCCCAGAGGGGCTGCCAATCCTCCAGTGGGTCAACAGGGACTGGCCATGGCCCCAGGGGAAGGGGGACTGCCAAGCTGAGGGCAGCCCCAGAGGGGAAGACAGTGTCTACACTGGGTTTAGGGTGAATGGATCTTGATCTGTCTGCTTGAGCAGAATGGGAGGTTACTCACCTTGGTGCAGTAAGTGATCTTGTTCGAGTTGTGAGTCCCGGTGGGTGCTCCACCACCCGCCCTCCTCCCCTCTCTACTTCGGAACCCTACAATAATATGGGTAGAGAAGGGAATGGGCGGTTGGAGCCGCGCGCGTTCTAATAGCAGCAGGGGATGCCGCGAGACAGCTGTCTCGCGCGTGCGGCTCCAACGACGACTACTTTTAAATCTCCCGCTAGTGATCGGCACGCGCCCGCGCACCTCAGGTGGAGCACCCACGGGGACTCTCATCTCGAAGAAGTTCAGTTACTGCACCAAGGTGAGTAACCTCCCATTCTCCCTCGAGAGGAGTCCCCGTGGGTGCTCCACCTGAGGTGCTTAGCAAGCAGTGCCCTTAATTGGATGGTTGGGCTTCGGAGCCTGCTCCTTTTACCACTGTCAAGACTGATTGTCCGAGACTGGCGTCTGCTCGAGTCATGCTGTCTATTGCATAGTGTTTAATAAATGACTGCGGTGCGGCCCAAGTTGCTGCCCTGCAGATCTTGATAATTGAGATATTGCGTGAAAAGGCCGTTGTCGTGGCCACGGCCCTGGTAGAGTGGGCTCTTATGTTAGATGGTGGAGAGAGACCTCTTGTGTTATAGGCTTCCCGAATGCATGTGGTTATGAGCTTCGAAATTCTCTGAGAGGAGAGGACTGAGCCTTTACACATGTTGGCAATTGCCACAAACAGTCTGTCAGACTTTCTAAATGACTTTGTTCTTTCTAGGTAGAAAGCGATTGCCCGCCTGACGTCCAGGGTGTGGAGACGAGCTTCGTCCGGATTGGCGTGCGGTTTTGGAAAGAATACAGGTAAGTCAATAGATTGATTTATATGAAAAGCTGTAGCAATCTTAGGGATGAACTTTGGGTGAGGTCTCATTGTCACCTTGTCCTTATGAAACACTGTGACAGGGGGTCCTGACATTAGCGCCCCTAATTCACTCACTCTCCTGGCCGAGGTGATGGCTACCAAAAAGGTGACCTTCATTGAAAGATGTAGTAATGAGCAATTTGCGAGGGGTTCAAAAGGAGGTCCAGTAAGTGTTTGAAGGACCAACTGAAGGTCCCAAGTCGGAGGTGGTAGCTTTAACTCAGGATAAAGGTTTTGCAAACCCGCCATGAACCTCTTTACCAAAGGGTTCGAGAAAATAGTTCCGGTTTCTGTACTGGAGTGGAAAGTTGAGATAGCTGCCAGGTGAACCTTTATAGTACTATTTGCCAATTTTGATCTTTTCAGAAGCAGCAAGTAGTCCAGTATAATACTGTGGGTGGCTTCTGGTGAAAGGGGACCCCTGCAAGGAGGTTTCGAGGAGACCTCCACCATTCCAGGGATTGTTTTATGGTCCCTGGTACTGATAATGCTTTGTGGCATAGATGTTGGGGAGGTTTGAAGAGTCTTGAGAGCCAGAGTTGAAATGTCCTCATGTGAAGGCGGGCATTCTCGACCACTGCTGTCGTGGCTGCCATGTGGCCTAAGAGTCTCATACATGTCAGAGCATCTATTGTCGGGGCAGTGCAGATCGTGTTTACGAGGGTATTGATTGCCTCGTATCTGTCGTGGGGAAGAAAGGCTCTTGCTCTTTGAGAGTCTAACCTTGCCCCAATGAAGTCTATGATCTGAGACGGTATCGTCATTGATTTTTGCCAATTGATGAGGAGTCCCAATGTCCGGAAAAGCCGAATAGTGCATTGTAGATCTTCTATTGCTTTCCCTTGAGAGCCTGCCCTCAGGAGGCAATCGTCTAAGTAAGGGAAAAACATGATGCCTTGTTTCCTTAAACAGGCCGCTACCACCGAGAACACCTTCGAAAATGTTCTTGGGGCCATTGAAAGGCCAAACGGTAGGACCGTATACTGATAATGTGTGTCTCTGATTATGAATCTCAAGAATCTTCGATGAGATGGGTGTTCGAGATATGAAAATATGCGTCTTGTAGGTCGAGGGATGTAAACCAGTCGTCTAGGTCCAAGGCAGGAATGATGGATGTTAGTGTATTCATTCTGAATCTTTGATATGTGATGAACTTGTTTAACCTTCTGAGATCGAGGATAGGTCTCCACCCTCCTGATTTCTTCTTTATGAGGAAGTAAGGGGAGTAGAAGCCCTTGCCTCTGTGATCGTATGGGACTTCTTCTATTGCTCCTAGATGTAATAGTCATTATACTTCTTGTTGGAGCAATTGTTCGTGAGATGTGTCCCTGAATAGGGACGGGGAAGGGGAATTGTGGGTTGGAGGTATCTTGAATGGAATGGTGTACCCGGTGTTGACAATCTCCAGTACCCATTTGTCCGATGTAATGGACTTCTATTCGTGGTAGAAGGTTTTTAGCCGATGTTGAAACTTGATTACCTGCCTTTGATCCTTGTTGATGTTTAACGATCCCTCGACCAACGTTTCAAAATTGCGGCTTGTTTGGGGGGTTCTGAGATGTGGTAGAATGCCCCCTATTCTGCCTGCGTCTCTGTGTTCGGTATCTGCCTCTTGATGACTCTTGTGTCCTGAAATTCTGCCTGGTGTAGTTATACTGGAATCTCGGATTATATGGTTGGTATCTTTGCGGACGTGTCCTCGTCATATTGGGATAGATACCAAAGTTCTTTAGCGTGGCACTATCGTCTTTTGATGAGTGCATGGTGTCGTTTGTTTTCTCGTAGAAAAGCTTCCTCCTGTCGAAGGGGAGGTCTTCAATCGTGTTCTGCAATTGACAAGGGAGGTCTGCCGAGTGAAGCCAGGCGGATCTTCTCATAACCACTCCCGTGGCCATGGCCCTCGCCGCAGTATCTGCAGTGTCCAAGGCCGCCTGGAGAGCCGTACGAGATATCAATTGGCCCTCTCTAATTATGGAGTGGAACTGTCTTCTCTTGGATTCTGGGATGTCGTCAATGAAATCTGCCAGTTTTAAATAATTTGCATGATTATAATTCGCCAGTAATGCTGTATAATTTGAAATACGCATCTGCAAGGAGGAAGATGTATATACTCTTTTCCCAAATAAATCCATTTTTTTATCCTCCTTATTGTGTGGCGCAATTTTGTTGTATTGTTGTTTATTTCTTCGACTCGCTGCTTCCACTACCAGTGAATTCGGTACAGGGTGAGTGAACAAGTACTCTGAATCTCTGGCTGAAATATAATACCTCCTGTCTGCTCTCTTGTTAGTCGGAGGTGCTGACGCAGGATTCTGCCAAATTATGTCTGCTGGCTCTATCAACGCATTGTTCATAGGAAGGGCCAGTCTTGTTGATGGTTTGGTGTTCATGATGCTGAGTAGTTTGTGCTGGGACTCAGGGACTTCCTGGGACGAGATCTCCAAGGATTCTGCCACTCTCTTGAATAAGTCTTGAAACTGTCTAGCATCATCAAGTGACTGTGATGACGTTGATGGAATGATGAGATCATCCACTACAGGGGATATTTCCTGGGGTGAGATCAGGTAAGCATCGTCCCCCTGATCATCCTCATCCTGTGACTGTGATGGAGGAGAGCTATTTATTTCTTCCCTTGTGTATTGTGGGTCTCTGCTCTGTATCCTTGGTATCGCATGGATAGGTTGTCGTTGACGATACAGCCAGGCAGGGGGGTAAACTGGCCGAGGACCATACCAGCTTTGATCGTAATGTAAGTATGGTGCTCTATCGTGGTAGGGCATCATAAATCCCTGTCCATAGAAAGGATCATAGGGGGGGCAGGTCCCCCCCTGCCTCTCCATCACTTGATGAGTCAGGTGGAGAAGAGCTCTGCTGTTGCTGTGCCCCTCTACCATAATATGTAGTCAGGCTGGGGGAGGGAGAACTATCCCTTCCTGTTACAGCATGTTTCGTTTTCTGTGTCTTCTTCCTTGCAGGAGCCGGTGCCGAGGAAGCCTGCTTAGGAGCTGTCCACGGTGCTGAAGGCTGCGGTGCCGTGGGGGCAGTTTGCTGTGTCAGCTCCAGCTGATCCTGCAGAGTAATGGGAGCCTGCGGTTCCGGGCGGTCTGCCGCCACTGTTTCCAGGCTCCTGGTATTCTCCGGTGCCGAGCCCCCCTGCGGTGCCGAGGCTCCTGCCGGTGCCGGCCCTGGGACTGCCCTCTGAGCCTCGGGCATTTTGTCCTGGTGGTCAGAGCTGCTACTTGCAGCCGCGGCTTTCTTTTTTAACTCTGAGCCGCTTCTTGTGCCCGAGGAGCCTGACGCCTCTTTGGCACGAGTCTTCCCCGGAGAGGCAGAGAGCTGTTTCTTCCTCTTCTGCTCTCCTTGGGGGGTGAAAGATGTCTCTTCCCTGAGTGCTGAGTCGGGGAGAGAGAGCGTCCGCGACCTGGGTCTGGTGAAGGTCGTAGGGATTTCTCCATAAACATCAACTTGATTCTCAGGTCCCTATCTTTTTTGGCCCTGGAGCTCAAGTTTCTATAGTGGGGACATTTGTCTGAAATATGTCCCTCACCCAGACATTTGATACAGACGGCATGGCTGTCTGAAGCCGGTATAGCGTCCCGGCATTGCTCGCACCTTTTAAAGCCGGGCGAAGCCGGCATGTTAAAAGAGAGTGCGAGGCTTTTTTTTTTTTTTTTTTTTTTTTTTTTTTATAAAGAGACAAGAAAGGGGAAAAGGAGTTAATGAAAGGAAATAGGGTGAATTCTGGTCCCTATAAGTAAAGACCTAGGTCTGAGGGGACAATTTTGCTGAGGGGATCTGTTCCCGACTAGTGTCTCCGGCGGGAGAGAAGGGAATGGGCGGTTGGAGCCGCGCGCGTTCTAATAGCAGCAGGGGACGCCGCGAGACAGCTGTCTCGCGCGCGCGGCTCCAACGACGACTACTTTTAAATCTCCCGCTAGTGATCGGCGCGTGCCCGCGCACCTCAGGTGGAGCACCCACAGGGACTCCTCTCGAGGGAGAACAGAGATTTATCAATAAATAAAAATGTTACCAAGATGTTTTGGAGTTTCAAAAATTATTTGAATTCAGTTTGAAATCAAAGAATAGCTGCACCCCGCCCCCCCAAAAAAAGCCTTTTAAAAAGTCAGTTTCATTTGAAACATTTCATTTTTCTTTCACAAAAGGTCAAAGTACTTCAAACCAGTAAAGTGAAAATAAGAAACTCAGGCAACTGAAGGGTTTGACTTTAATTAGAAGTAAAAATGGGAAAAAAATTGTTTGCTTTGGTTCAAACTGGATTTTTTTTCTCAGATTCATTAAGTGAAATGAAAAATTCATTATTTGCTCAGCTGTGCTTATATTTGTTATACACAGAATAAAATCCCCACCAATGATTATATATACAGTGAATTTAGAAAGGACCAATTTCACAAATTTGAGAACAATTATCAGCTAAATCAGCTGGGAGAATTTTGATAAATATAATTGATAATTGGAAATGGTTTAAAAACTTTTTATTAGATACCCCAAAAGCCACAATCATTCAGTTGAGAAAGAAGTCCACAATGGCTTAGAGAAGAAATGAAAGCAATTATAAAAAATTGTAATATGAAAACAATGCATAGCCATTTAATTGGAAAATGTTGATAAGGTAAGGAAAAAGACACTAATGGTTTGCAAAGTTAAGCACAGTTAGGGCGAGTTTTTGAAGTGTTAGGTGTACAGCTGGAAAAGTAACTTTAGCTCATTAAGAATTTGGAAAAAATTGTAAAATTGTTTCAGCTTGGACTGAAAAGAGAAGTTTTCAGTCAACTGAAAAAAAAATTAAAAATATTATTTTGCTTCATATGAAAAGTTGTTTGATCCAAAATTAAACACTTTATTTTGATTTCATGCTTTTAATACTTTTGTATATTTTAAATATATATAAGGAAATTACTAATGAAAGGCATTGGAAGGAAACTAAAAAATCTGAAAATTCCCAAAGTGTCAAAATGGACATTTTTAAATTGTTTTTTTCCAAAATATAAAATTTGGTTTATTACACATGAATATATAAAATTATCTGGTGCCAACAAATCTTTTTTTTATGATGCCCAAAAATTGTCAAAAGATTTTTCACATCTGCATTTAGAAATGAAATAACTCTTAACAATGGTATTGGTCCATTATTAGGTAGAAATAGTGGAACTCTCAATAGTGATGAAAAAGCAGAAGTGTTCAATGATATTTCTCTTCTGTATTTTGGGAAATTGCCAAATGACATATTCATATAATCATGATGAACTTTCTTTTTCACCTATTGCTCAGGAGAATGTTCAATAGAAACTACTAAGAAAGAAACTTTTAAATCACCAGATCCAGACAACTTGCATCTGAGTCTTAAAAGAGAGCTAGCAGAGGACCTCACAGGACCATTATTGTTGATTTTCAATAAGTTTTGGCATACTGGGGAAAATTCAGAGAACTGGTAGAAAGCTAATGTTGACCAATATGTAAAGAGTAAACATGCAGATAATTACAGGTTTGTCAGCTGACAATCAATCCTAGGCACAGTACTGGAATGGCTGATACACAACTAGATTAATATAATATAATATAATATAATATAATATAATATAATATAATATAATATAA
>ML685791.1:19101786-19170487 GCA_007922175.1 Pelusios castaneus
AATATAATATAATATAATATAATATAATATAATATAATATAATATAATTAATGCCAATCAAGAGAGGTTTATAGAAAACTGATTTTATTAGAATAACTTCTTTTTTATCAGAAGTTTGGCTGATCAAGATAAAAGTAGATGTAGTCTACTTAGCCTGCATTTAATCCATTTAATATGAATAATTTTGTATAATTCTAATTTCTCACAAAAATGTCATTTAATGCAAAGTCAACACCTTACAGAAATCTAATTGACCAGTCTCAAGCTGCAACTGTAAATGGGATACAATTATGATTGTGTGGTTGTGTTTCTAGTGGGGCTGTGCTGCTATGCTATTCAATATTTTTAATCAATGGCCGGAAGGAAAAAAAAGTCACTGATTAAGTTTGCAGATGACACAAAGATTGGGGAATCGTAAAAAATGAAGAGGACAGATCATCGATGCAGAGCAATTTGAATTACTTGGTAAAAGTTTGTGAAAGCAAAACATGTTTTAATATGAAAAAAAAAAGTTATATTACTAGAAATAAAAAGTATAGACAATATTTACCAAAGGGGGATTCTGACCTGGGAAGCATTGACTCTGTAAACCTTTCTGGGTTATGGTGAACATCAGCTGAACATGAACTCCCATGGTGACCCTGTGGTCAAAAGAGCTATTGTGAAGCTTAGATGAATAAAATAGGGAATTTCAGATAGGAGTTATTTTACTTGTGTATTTGGCACTGGTGACACCACTAATGGAACGGTGTGTCCAGTTCTAGTGTTCACAATTCAAGAAAGATGTTGATAAATTGGAGAGGGTTCATAGAAGACCCATGAGAATGATTAAAAGATTGAAAACATTCTTCACAATGATGAACTAAATAGACTGAGCTCCTTCAGTCTAAGAAAGGGAAATTTAAGGGGCAACTTAATCACTATATATAAGTACCTATATAAACAACAGAAGTTCAGTTAAAGAGGGCTTTCAATCTAGAAGATAAAGATATAACACGATTCAATGGCTGGTAGTTGAAGCTAGACAAATTCCGACTAGAAATAAGATGCAAGTTTTTAAACAATGAGGGTAATTAAACAGCAGAATAACCCACCACTGACAACTGTTAAATCAAGATTAGGTGCTTCTCTAAATGATATGTTCTAGTTCAAAAGGGAATTAATTCATGAAACTTGTGTGTTATGTAGGAAGTCAGACAAGGTGATCATTATGTCCCTTCTGAGTTTATAATCTATGAATGGGAGCTGAGAGTGTTCAATCTTTTACAGTAGAGTCAGTCATTCCAAATATTTGTATATTGATATTGCTAATTGTGATATTAGATTCAGTATGTGAAACTGTTGAAATAAAATAGAAGTAATTTCTCTTTTTTCATTTTGTCTTTAATAGCTTGATTGTAAATATAGCTTGACATATCACGAGGCACATCAAATGTGGCAGTAGTACAGATGTCTTACAGATGAACTCTGCATGCACAGCTTCTACTTTTGTACTGAAAAATGAATGTGGCTCCAAATCTCTTAAAATATTTTGTGAACTGTTGTATATAAGCCTTAAGGACTGGTGAGGGGAAATTCAAAATAGATGACTATAATTAAAGGCTTTACTGGAACCAACAATTTGAAAAATAAATTCTTGGGTCAGCAAATATTAGTTGCAAAGGTAACTTGCTTTTCTTTTGCCTTGTTTCTTATTGCATGACTTATTTACACTACTCCTGTTCTCCCCACTGGAAGCCATTTTGCCATCTGCACTTCAGCTGTAAGGCTGAAGGAAGGTGACTACCTTTGGAGTTGATAAGATAGTAGTGAATTCAGGAGCCTTACAGAAAGCATTCCACTTTGAACACAGAAAGCTTCACCTTTCTGATTTACTTATCTCCTTTCTGGTGTTGGCGGACCCCTAGATTTGTTCTAAACAAAGATATTTTGGATAGCTGTGTTACAACAGCTCTTTGGAGCAAGCAGACTAGCTTAACTTTTTAAAAATATTACTTCAACAGTTCCAGCCACATTTGAAGTAATCATTATAGCTGAAATAATGCAAGGAGAAATTGCCCTATATTTGCAGTGAACATCACCTTGAAAAGGCGCTGAGGTGGTGATTAGTCTAGTCTTTTGGGGATGTTAATGTTAAGCATTTAAGTAAAATGAAGTGTTAGAGACTGGTGGTGTTGTTACTGTATTGTGAAATTTCCATCTGCTGCCAACACTTGTTTGTGCAGAAATCTACCTGATTCATTAATGGGGACTCACAACAGTTTTTGAATTTATTTTCTTTTCCTTTTTTTTGTGACTGAAATGTTTAGGGAAATGATACGATGACATGGCTGGGAATGACAGTAAAAATAGAAGCCACAGGCACTGTAGTATATTTTACAATATAGTTCTACTACTTTTACCTCCCCTGCTCATTGGTGAGCTTTGGGTTTCTTTTACTGAGAGGAAATAACTATGCTGAAGGAAGCTGGGACTTCACCTGTGACAGACATGACTATGATGAACTTTGACTGACCAGAGCAAAGTGAATGATGCTTATAGACAACGAAAGAGTAGTATTCAACTTTTACATCAAAGTTAATTTCATAAGAAGAAACAACAAGGTAAATGATGAAAAATGTTTTATTCCATAAAGCTGACACTTTCCTTTCACTTCCTTCAAAAACAGTGTTAGCAATATCTCTTAATTTGTCATCAGTTGTCAGCACCTTTGCTCCTTTCCAGAGTGACTAGCTTCTCAGTGATTTGTTTAACATAATTTTCCAAGTGGCAGCTGGCCTCCAAAACTGTTTTCCCTGTAGGATTCCATTTCAGTGCTTCTCTTGTTAGTGTACTTTTGATCTCTTTGCTGCGTCCCAGCCACGTCAAACATTGTCACCTCAGTATAGTACTAGATGCACAGTTATCCAGCACAGTGTTTTCACCCTGTGATAACAAAAGTTAAACTCAGTTATTCTGTATGTCAAACTTTATTTCTTTACCTTTCAATGACTTCTAGTTCCAAGGACATACTAAAAATTGTCCCTTAGTTTACCAACTCCTTCTGCTGTTACATTATTAGCCATGATAAAAGCCATTAGTTATGCACAATACTTTCTTCATTAATGAAATATAACAAAGCTGATGCTTCTGCCTTAATATGTGGCAAAGCAATTTTAAGGATTCCACTCATTGCCATAGAATAAGAGTGAACATAACTTAAAGCTGTTACAAAAATTAACTGAAAAAGATGGAAACAATCTGCAAAAATCCAGTATTGAGTTTTTACTAATTTTTCAAAATGTTTAATTGATAATATCTTATTTCTGTCCTTTCTTCAGTAGTATAATACAGCTGAGATGATATTTTGGTGTATTTGGTGTTACAGTATCTTGTACTGGGTGAATGTTCTGAGAACAGATCCTCACCTTGTTTGAATTGTTGCATTCATATCTGAACTCAGAATTAAATACTGTAGTCAGTATTGTAGTCAATATGAAGAGTCAGAGGACAGATTCTTCCCTGCTTTGCCCTTCCTTAATCATTTACACCTGAGAAAATTAAGCATTAGCTGCTATAAATGAAGTAAATAAATAAAGAATTCTCAAGTGGTTTATACAGCCTTGCACAGATATACACAAACTGTAGGGAAATGGAGAATCAAATCATCAGAATTCCAAAGGATACATGATCTGATGTCATCTAAAGAACCATGCACTTTCAGATTTCCATTCCCAGACTGTCAAGGGAAGTTTAGGTTTGGTTTAAAAAGAACTCATGATTAATAACTAAACCAAAACTTAAATGTGGTTTTCCATCCATAGTATATACCAGTATAAGGAATTATACAAACGCTTTTTATTATATTTATAATATTGCTGAATGTATTCTTGGTTTTCAAACACTCAAGCACCAAGGATCTCAGAGAAATCTGAGGAAAGAAAACAGAGATCATGGCAGCTTCAACATATAAAAGTGCATTATATAAAAGTACCTGATGGTGAGTGATTAGGGTTGTCAGAGGTGGCAGATCCCAGTTCATATCCTTTCTCCATGTGCTCACGCAAAGGGGGAACTTGAACCAAGTGCCTTCTAGCATCCCATATGAGTACCCTAATCACTGGACTAAAAATTTATGAATAAGGTCTTCCTCCTCTTCAAACAAAATAGGCACCTAAGTCCTAGAGGGGAATTGCCTCTGAGAATCCCAAGAAGACTGGTACTTCCTTGTGGTCCAGATTTAGGCCCCTATTTCCAAGAGACAGGCAACTTTTTTGCACCCTTCCTCCAGTTGGCATCTCTCTTTGACTAATTTAGGCAAAAAACCACCTAACTTATTGGCTATTGCTAATCCCATCTAAGACACTTCTCTCCTCTGCACCCTACCCACTCCATTTGGTGTATAGATAGCTCAAATGCTGCAGTCAGGCTTGACAAAGCCCAATGATTTTCTGGGCACCTAAAAGTTAGGGGTGGCAGTGCTCAGGGTCACATTTTTAAGCCTAAATTTCTTTGTGAATCTAGCCCATAGTCTAGATTATATTTGGCTAAATACTGCAGATAGTGTAGCAAGCAATCAAAGTGGGAATTCCCAAACAAAGTCTCAAGATATACTCTAGCATGAGGTCTGTTTATAAGTCATGTGAATAAATGCAGTTGCATTTTCCGGTGACAGGTTGCTGTGAAAGCTTTCAATCACACTTATGCACTGTCTCTCTCTAGATCTCAGTTATCAAGTATCAGTCCAGATATTTTTTGTATAAGATGTTTACATAGAAAAAGGTACCCACTCTACCAAAGTGACTGTTTGGTGCCATCACATATTAACACATCTACAGAGGTAATTATCATTTTGACTTGGTGAAAACTTAGGTGAAGTTCTGACTCCAGTTGCATTTAACAGTGTTTGACAGCACTAGAACCACAGGAAGAATCAAAGTTGACATATTTAGAACAAACTACAAAAGCACTTGACTGAGCCAATAAATGGCTGCAGCTGTAATAGGGCCACTAAGGTAGTTCCTGTGGTAGAAAATTTTAAATGGGTATAATTTGCATTGATTGTCAAACAGGAAATTTTGTGTGAACTTACTTGAAAGAGCAGGTCTATTTGTCCTGAGACCCTTTATTATGTAATTTTTTTCAAGATGTGTTAGTTACAACAGCCCAAGATTTAAAAGAAAGTTACTGACTTGTATTTATGGGTAGATTCAAGCACCAATGTAGTTTTAGAAGCCTAGGAGACTTTCAATAGTTTAAACACTAAAGAAGAATCTGATGCATTTATATTGGTCCATTCAATTATATTTGAATTTCAGTGAATCAATATGGTGTTTAGTTCCAGATTAACACATTTTAAAGACTAACAATTTATTTATCACATGAGCTTTCATGATGAAGTGGGATTCTGCCCACAAAAGCTCATGTGGTAAATAAATTTGTTAGTCTTTAAAAGTGCCACAGCACTCCTTGTTTAATAGTGTGTTTAAGACACTTGTAATGGTCAAATTTTATCATTCATTATCACTTACGATAAACTGAGTAAGAGAGTTCTGCCATAGATTTTGACAAATTTTGACTTTTATAAGTGCTTAGATAGTATGGTAACATCCTAAAAAACTCCTACGAGACCAGAATATCAAGAGTTCATTTTATTCTGATGTAAAAACACACCACCAGATTCTGGGCTTTTGAAAGTGGGCATAACTCCATTGAAGTAGTTGTGCCAATTTACACCATCACAGACAAGCTGGCTTATGTTATTCAGAATCCCTGCCTATTTGAGGTTGAGCCCAATAGGTTCCCCACATGTCAGATGGAGCAATATACAGCCCCCAAAATGAGTTCTTGTCACAACAAAAAACTGAGCTAGATTTATGCATCAAGATACTAATATATATGTTGGAACGTGTCTAGGAGGGTTTCAATTCAATGTCAGATGGAACACTATATATTTAAAGTGTCCAAATCAATCATTTTGAAGTCATTTTGAAACAGGATGTTGTGGTAAGTGGAAACACTTGAGATATCTTTTTTGACTAAGCAAAGGTATTTTGGGTTTTAGTTTCATTGAAAAGGTTTCAATTGTAATTCACAACTAATTTTGCTTTTGAGGAGGGGGGACTTTTTCTTCAGTTCATCCACCAAACCAGGGGATGGCAGAAGGAATGAATATTCACCCAGAAGCTTTAGAGATCTAGTTCTAGTCAATTCTATTCTGCTTGGGTTCTTATATAACACTCATATTGAAACATGAGTGCCTTAAACCACATTTTCTCAGTATTGTACGAGAGGTGGATGAAAATTTAGAACTTATTTGCAAATAAAATTTTAATTCTTCTTCCATGAAATACTGGGAATGGTTTGATTTAAGGGGCTGCTGTTATGCTTTTGGGTATGATGAGGGAAGCTAAACTGAAACAAATAGACTAGAATGAAAAGTTTTTGACCAGTTGTAAAGTAAATTCCCTTATAAAAATTGTACATGTTGACAACAACAACAAAGGCTTTCCCCATGTCACAAGCTGAGAATTAGTATATGGGCATTTCTTAGTGTCCTAGACTATAAAATGCTACTCCTCTGTCTTTGTATTTGTTCCAGAGGGGTAGTTATGTGTTAGTCTATTTCAGCAAAACAAACAAGGAGGAACTTGTGGCACTTTTAAAGACTAACAAATGTATTTATCACATAAGCTTTTGTGTGCACAATCCCACTTCATCCGATGAATGAAATGGAAAATGTAGCTCATTAGCTGTAAATATATGTATATGGAGAAGGGTGGATCATAGGGTCAATTCAAACAGTTCCAGAGGGATAGACTGCTAGCCTATCTCTGCAAAGTAAATAAGTTGTTTTGATTTAAATAGTGTTGAAGAGGGACGAAAACCCATAGAGGAATATTTCAATCTACCCAGACATTCTATTAAAAAAATGTGCTAGTAACAGCACTTCAGAAAAAGAAAACAAAAACAAAAAACCACCACCAACAAAAAAAACCCCAACTTCTAAAACAGATTGCTACGTGAAACTACAGAATTGGAATTCATGTGCAAACCAGATGCCTTCACACTGGGTTTGAATAGAACTCTTGAATGACTAAGTCATTACAAAAGGTGATTGCCCCTCTATTGCCCTTCTCAGATCTCGCTTACAGCTCTTGATTTCCTACCTCGGCACTTCTTGAATCAAAACAGCTTGTTTACTGTGCAGAGATAGGATAGCGGTCTATCCCTCTGGAACTGTTTGGATTGACCCTTTGACCCACCCTTCTCTGTATGTGTATATTTATAGCTAACACGCTACATTTCCCATTTCATTCATTTGATGACATTATGCCCACAAAAGTTTATGCAATAAATTTGTTAGTTTTAAATGTGTCATGGGACTTCTTGTTTGTTTTGTACTCGTTGAATTAAATAGTTATGAGCTTTTGAAAAGCAGACATCTGAAATATGGAGAATTTCCTACAATTTTTATTTTCCCCACTAAAGACTGTCTTTGCTACATAATAAGATGACATCTAGTATAGTATAGTTTCAAAATTACCAGGTATTTACTGATATTTTCTGGGAGATAAAAATTCTCTTCTGTGTTCAATGCCTTCATCTTCTGGTTATAAAATCTATATTCAGAAAGTCAGGCTATGTCTACACTGGCAAATTGGTTCGAATTAAGGAGGCTTAATTCGAACTAACTAAAGCCATGGCTACACTAGGCTTTAGTTAGTTCGAATTAAGGGCTTCCTTTATTTGAACTAAGAAGTTTGAATAGGGTATTCAAACTAAAGGGTTAATTCGAACTAACTAGTTCGAATTAACCAATGTGGCCATGTTAATTCCAACTAATTTCTTAATTCAAACTAACCGGCCATGAAATGAATGGGGATCACTAATTCGAACTAACTAAAATTAATTTGAATTAGTTAGTTTGAACTAACTAATTCAAACTAATTTTAGCAAGCGTAGACATAATCTCAGTGTTTTGCACAAATTTCTTTCTTTCTTTTTAATAATTTAAATTCCACATGCAGACTCACAGTAGAACTACATACGTCATATGAAATATTTTATTACTCTCTGGTCTAAATAACAATAATAAAAAGGGATAATTATCACTTTTTCCTATTTCCTCATTCATACTCAAATGTTCATGAACAGCTGAAAGACAAAATTCTTTGGATTCTCTCCTATGGTGCTGAACATTGTGCGTTGCTCTTTAGTCTCCATACCCATGCTCAGTTTCAGCCAGATTCTTCTGTATTTCTATTAGCAACTTTATGCTACTTACTAATTTCCCTGTTGAATTTCAAGCTGCCAATCTCCCCATCTTCAGCACAAAGATAACTACCAAAAGGGGGGAAAAGTCAAGTTATACATATTTTTAGAAAGTTGCTCAATTTGTTATCCACTAAGTTTTAACATGAACTCTAAGTGAGCTGTTTTCCTTTCAGTTTACAACCAGTAATCATAATTGGAAGAAAAAGGAATGATAATAAAATAATAAGCTCACCACCCTGTGTAAGCTAATTGTTCAGCAAAAGTGCCTTAGTATTGTCTGTTTCTGCAATGCATGAATCTATCATATTATGCTGTTATTATACTCTTGCCACACACATACACTTCCGAATGTATTCCTTATTCTAATTTCGATAACTATTGGATCATTGACTTCATAGATTCTAAGGCCTGATAGGACCGTTTTTATCATCTGGTTTGATCTCCTGCATAATGTATTCTATAGGAGTTCCCAGAATTAATTTCATTTTGAACTAGAAAATTTCTTTTAGGAAAACATCCACCCTTGATTTAAAAAACACCCAGGGACCAAGAATCCACCACGATCCCTGGAACAGTGTTTGGTAATTGATTACTTTCCCTGGTAAAAGAATTGCACCTTAATTCCCGAGTCAATGGGTCTAGCTTCAACTTCCAACCATTGGATAATATTGTTCCTGTGTCTTCTACACACTGAAGAGTAATTATCAAATATAGTTCTTCTTGTAGGTACTTACAGACTGAGTACCTCTTAGCCTGCCCTTTCTTAAGCTAAATAGATTGGCCTTTTGAGTCAATCACAGTAAGGCAAATTTTCTAATCCTGTAATCATTCTCATGGCTCATATCTTAATCCTCTCTAAATTTATCAACATACTTCTTGAACTGTGAGCATCAAAACTCTACACCATGTTCCAGTAGTTTGTTGTACCAATACCAGATACAGAGGTACTGAAAACCCTGTCTCTACTCAAGATTCCCCTATTTAGGCATACAAAGATTATACTAGCCCTTTTGGCCACCGCTTCATACTAGGAGCTCATGTTTAGCTGGTTATTCTCCATGATATCAATGTTTTTCAGAGATGCTGCTTCCCGGAATAGATTTCGCCACCCTATAAGTATAGCCTATATTCTTCACTGCTAGATGTATATCTTTACATTTGGTCATCTTAAAACACTGGTTGCTTGAGCCCAGTTCACTAAATGATACAAATAGCTCTGTATCAATGACCTACTTGCTTTGTTTTTTACCACTCCTCCTATTTCTGGGTTATCTGCAAATATTATCAGTAATGATTTTTTTTTTCTCCCAGATCACAGATAAAAAATGGTTTAGATAGCACAAGGCAAGAACTGATCATGGGAGGACCTTGCTAGAAACATATCTGTATGACAATTCCCTATTAGTCAGACTTCAAGTGACTCACACCAGGAATGTATTTGATCCTACATTTTTACATGTCAAAAAGGTCAGTAATCAGTCCTTTAAGATAATTATAGTGATGTCAGAGTGAAATAGCAAAATACTTATGCATGTGCTCACCCATGTGATCTCAATGCGTCTGTGCACATATTTAAAGGTAACTAGGTGCATAAGCATTTACAGAGCTACCTTCATCTAAAGGGGAAGTGCATGGGACATAAGTGATGAAGAGTCTTGTGATAGCCCTCTGCACCAGGTTGAATTTCAACCTAAGTGGACATGGGCAGAAAAAAGAAAAGAATGGAAAACTCTTGTATTCCCTTACTATCACTGGCGCTTTTAGGTCTAAGACGTATATAGGGCCAGAATCCAAAAATAATAGTGCCTATGTATCCATGAATATTTTAGTTTGAAATGCTGATCCTATCTTAATACAAGGTTAATTAGTCCTAGGGCTGGTCTTCACTGTAGCATTAGCTTGAGTGATCTACACTAAGGTGAACACCTTTCAAATTAATTTAGCTGGTTTGAGAGTGGTCACTCTGCAAAAAAAGACTCAAGCTGCACAAACTGGATTAGCAGCACAGAGCAACCACAATCCAAACTGCATTATTAGCTTGAGCGTCAGCAGCACTGAAGCTTCAACCCACACCCTGGACAGACAATTGAAATAAAGGACCACTTAACTTGAACTGGAGACTTAGGGTGTGTGTGTGAGGGAACTAGGCTAGGGACAACACTCAAATAATACCTCAAGCTATCAGTGCAGTTAAAATGAGCTCTTACAATCAACTGCAGAATAAGAGCATGGAAATCACAGTCAGAAACCATGAATATAATTTTATAGAAGCTAAAATTAGCCTCGGTGGGCTTCATAGTGGATCTTTATAAAATACTGTGTAGTGAATGTATAGAGTAAACTCCTTTTGATGCAAATAGAAGCTGCTCAAAAGTAAGGGTGTCATAAGGAATGGATTCCTTTTGGTTCTATTTCTTGTTTTCCTTTCTCTAATCTATATCCAAGATTATACTATGTGCATCATCACGGCCACACATCAGCTTGCAAGTTTTCCAATTTGTGAACCGAATTGCTGAAAGGAGAATAATGGAAATCAGATGTCATAACTGATCTTTCTGCTGTCAATGTAAAATTGTTTCCTATAGCATATTCTTGAAAGACTTGTCCAATCTAGTTGGGTCTTTGACTACTTACTTTAGCCCCTCAGTTAAAGAAAATACAATATTCCCATGACTGAATTAGAAAAATTCTGATCTAAAACAATTTTTTGTTATACAAAGTTAGTTTGTGTGGATAATTTAGTGGACCAAATTCTAAGAGGCGTTGCACATCTGCACCCTCATAGAGTTCAGTGGGTGTTGCAGATCCTGTGTTTCTCAGCGGTTCAGAGATTAGACAAGTCTGAAGAATCTGGTAGATCAGGAAAGTTTGTATTTATGAAGACAGAGCCTAGTAAAAACTTAATACAGGCTTTAGCAAGATCTCTTTAGGAACATGATCCACTGCAATCAATGGGCTTTGGACAAGGCCTATGCTGATAACTTCAGCATATCTTACTCATATTGATGGATCAAAGCTGATGTCTCATTTTTAAACAATCTAATTTACTCTTTTGAAATAAAAAGGTATGTCCACTAAGAGTATTCATGATCAGCCCTGAGCATTTTTCCAGTCAAACTGAAAATGTATTAGACTATATAAAATATTTGAGCCAAAAGAATTAATACTTTTTGATATGGCATATGATTGTGTTTAATAAAGGATACTTTTCAAATAGCATCTCCTGCTGAAAGAGCTCATTGTATTTAAAAGACAGTAGAAACCTGTCAATAATACCCATGTGTTCTATAAAATGTTTTTATTTCTTTCATGGAATGTTATGCTTCATCAATTTCCTTAATCCTAGCTGCAGTTCACGTTGCCATTCTGGAACAGCTCACTGAGCAGTAATTTATCTCCCGACTGTGGCATAACAACAACAAATACAGGTTACTCTGGGAGCAGGGATTTGCATTGCATAAGCCATATTTTTAAAATCATTTTCAAATGTGATTAATTCACGATAGGGAAATTATTCTTCTATTTTTGTATCCAGCTTCCAAGTCAGCTGAGGCTGAATCTTGAGTGTTTTGTTAGGTATCGGGCAGAATCTTCATTTGAGGATTAGGGATTTATGTGAAGAGAAATGATACCACAGGAGAAATGAGAAGATGTTTTCCCCATTTACTTTAATACCTATTTAAAATTGGCATTAGAAAGATAATGACAGATTGCATTTTAGTTGCATTTTTCAGTTGTGCTCTAGGTGACTTGTATTTCTTTTCAATTAGGCTGACTGCTTTAGCGTGGTAAGAGATTACTGCTCCTGCATGCTGAAAAGATATTAACAATTAAAATGGGGGGAGGGCATGTAGAGGAGGATTATTGCAGTTTGCTTTGCCAGATGATGAGGGCTTTTCTTTGTAAGTATCTTGTTTTAATGTATGTCATTAAGCAAAGATGGTTACATGTTGAACAGATATAGTTATAAGACTAAAAAAGGCATCAAATATACATTTAACTATGGTGCTAAAATAGCCTGGCCTAATGTTATAGACTCAAAGAGTCTAAAGTCAGAAGGGACCAGTATGATCATCTAGTCTGACCTCCTGCAAAATGCAGGCCTCAAAACCTCACCCACCCACTCCAGCAATAGGCCACTAACCTATGACTGAGTCTTTAAGATACAGAGAATTCACTGGTAGGTGAGCCATGCCCTATGCTACAGAGGAAGGCAAAAAAAACCCCAGAGCCCAAGTCAATCTGCCCTGGGGGAAAATTCCTTCCCTACCCCAAATATGGTGATCAATTACCCTGAGCATGTGGGCAAGTCTCAACAGCCAGTTACCCAAGAAACAATTCTTTGTAATGACTCAGAACCCACCCCATATACCCTCCCTTCTTAGGCCACTTGTATATCCATCACCCATAGCCAAAGATCAGTCAATTTCCAAAATAGGCTATCTGATCATACCATCCCCTCCATAAATGTATCAAGCTGTTTTGAAAGCAGTTGTGGTTTTTGCCCCCACAACTCCCCTTGGAAGGCTATTCCAGAACTTTACTCCTCTAGTGGTTAGAAACCTGCATCTAATTTCAAGCCTAAATTTCTTGATGGACAGTTTATAAGCATTTGTTCTGGTGTCCACATTGGTGCTGTACTCAAATAATTCCTCTCCCTCCCTGAGATTAATCCCTCTGATGTATTTATAGAGAGCTATCATATCCCCCCTCAACCTTCTTTTGGTTAGGCTGACCAAGCCAAGCTTCTTTTGTCTCCTCTCATAAGGCAGGTTTTCCACTCCACAGACCACCCTTGTAGCCCTTCTCTGCACCTGTTCCAATTTGAATTCATCCTTTTTAAACATGGGGGACCAGAACTGCACGCAATATTCCAGATGGGGTCTCACCAGTGCCTTGTACAGCGGCACCAATACCTCTCTCTACTTGAAATACCTCTCCTGATACATCCTAGAACCATATTAGCTTTTCTCATGGCCACATCACATTGGCGGCTCATAGTCATCCTATGATTAACCAGTACTCCCAGATCCTTCTCTTCCTCCTTCCGTTCCAACTGCTGCAGCCCCAAATTATAGGAGAAATGCTTGTTATTTGTCCCTAAATGCACTCCCCATTATTAAATTTCATCCTATTCCTGATTCTCCAGTTTACAAGGTCATCCAGATCTTTCTGTATGGTATCCAGATTCTTCTCTTTATTGGCAATACCTCCCCACTTGGTGTCATCCGCAAACTTTATTTGCACATTCTCCCTTTTTGTGCAAAGGTCAGTAACAAAAAGGTTAAATAAAATCAGTCCCAAGACCGATCCCAGAGGGACTCCACTGGTAACCTCCCTCCAGCTTGACAGTTCACCCTACAGTATGACCTGCTGTAATCTCCCTTGTAACCAGTTCCTTATCCACCTTACTATATTCATATTAATCCCCATCTTCTGTAACTTAATGAATAACTTCCTATGTGAACTGTATCAAATGCCTTGCTGAAATCTAAGTAAATTAGTTCCACCACATTCCCTTTATCTAAAAAATCTGTTATCCTTTCAAAAAAGGAGATCAAGTTGGTCTGGCACGATCTCCCTTTTGTAAAGTCATGTTGTATTTTATCATAGTTACCATTGTCCTCTATAGCCTTAAGTACTTTCTCCTTCAAAATTTTCTCCAAGACCTTGCATACTACCAAGGTCAAACTAACTGGCCTGTAGTTACCCAGATCATTTTTATTCCCTTTCTTGAAAATAGGAACTCTATTAGCGATTCTCCAGTCATACAGTACAACCCCCAAGTTTACAGATTCATTAAAAATCTTTGCTAATGGGCTGGCAATTTCATGAGCCGGTTCCTTTAATATCCTCTGATCGAGATTGTCAGCCCCCCCCCCCCCCCCAATTTAGTCTCATCCAGCAGCTCAAGTTTGATTTCTACCTCAGGTATGGTAATTTCCACTTTTATGGCCTCGTTCCCAGTAGCTTCCCTACCTCTATCCCCCAGCTCATCTTCACTCTTCTTGAAAACAGATGCAAAGTACTTATTTAGGCATTCAGCCATGCCTAGATTATCCTTGACCTCCACCACATCCTCAGTTTTTAACAGTCCCACTTCTTCTTTCTTTGTTTTCTTCCTATTTATATGGTTAAAGAACCTTTTCCTGTGGGTTTTAATTCCTTTCGCAAGGTCCAGCTCAGCTTGACTTTTTGCCTTTCTCACTTTATCTCTACATGTTCTGACCTCCAAAAGGTAGCTTTCCTTGCTGATCCCCCTCTTTTTCCACTCCTTGTAGGCTCTGTGCTTCCTCCTAATCACCTTTCTGAGATGCTTACACATCCAGCTTGGTCTATAGCTCTTGCCTATGACTTTTTCCCCTTCCTCAGAATGTAGGTTTCAGATAGTTCTTGCAACTTTGATTTGAAGTGATTCCAAGCCTCTTCTACCTTTACATTCCTGAGTTTTTCTGCCCAGTCCACTTCCCCAACTAATTCCCTTAATTTTCTAAAGTTAGCATTTTTAAAGTCAAAGATCTTGGTCACAGATTTATTTTTGTTTATGCTTCCAATTAGTTTGAACTGAATGAGCTCATGGTCACTTGAACCTAAGTTATCCCCTACAACCAGTTCCTCTATGAGGTCCTCACTACTCACCAGTACCAAATCCCCTGTTAACAGCCCTGTTGACTGCACCTGTGTGCTGCTGTAATGCTGCTTTTCTTCAGTCAGACCCGAGTGGAGCGTGCTGTTTAAGCTGCCAGGACCCAAATGTAGAGAAAAAAAAGACCCAGATTGAGAGGAAAAAATTAAGGTGTCAGTTACAGGGCTATCTACAAATCTTTTTTTTTTTTTTTTTTTAAATTGAATAATAGAAACTGGAAGGGACCATAAGAGGTCATCAAGTGCAGTCTCCTACAGTCATGGCAGGACCGTCTCTGACAGGTGTTTGTCTAACCTAATCCTGCCTAGGCAACTTATTTTGGTGGTTAATCACCCTGACAGCTAGCAATTTTTTTCCTAATGTCTGACCTAAACTTCCCTTGCCATAATTTAAGCCCATTGCTTCTTGCCCTATCATTAGTGGTTAAGGAGAATAATTTTTCTCCCTCCTCCTTGTAACAACCTTCTAGGTATTCGAAAACTGTAATCATGCCTCCTCTTACTCTCCTCTTTTCCAGACTAAACATACCCTGGTCTTTCAATCTTCCCTCATAAGGCAAGTGTTCCAGACCTTTGATCATTTGTGTTGCTCTTCTCTGGACTTTCTCCAATTTGTCCACATCTTTCCTGAAATGAGGCGCCTTGAACTGAACACAATACTCCAGTTGCGGCCTACTCAGGGCAGAGTAGAGCACAAGAATTATTTCTTGTGTCTTACTTACAATACTCCTGTTAATACATTCCAGAATGGTGTTTGCTTTTTTTTGCAACAGTTACACTGTTGAATCATATTTAGCTTGTGTTCCACTATGAGACCCAGATCCCTTTCCGCAGTACTCTTTCCTAGGTAGTCATTGCCCATTTTGTATGTATGCAATGGATTGTTCTTTCCTAAGTGGAGTACTTTGCACTTGTCTTTCTTGAATTTCATCCTATTAACCTCAGACTATTTCACCAGTTTGTCCAAATCATTTTGATTTGTGATCCTATCCTCCAAAACACTTGCAACCCCTCACAGCTTGGCATCATTGGCAAACTTTATAAGTGTGCTTCATATGCCATCATCTAGATCAATAATGAAAATATTTAACATAACCAGAGCCAGAACCGACCTCTGCAGTACCCGGTTTGTTATGCCCTTCCAGCATGACTGTGAACCATTGATAACTACTCTTTGGGAGGGCTATCCAACCAGTTTTATACCCATCTTATAGTAGTCTATCCAGGTTGTACTTCCCTAGTTTGTTAATGAGAAGGTGATGAGAGACCATATCAAAAGCCTTACTAAAGTCTAGATATACCATGTCCACCACTTCCCCTCTATCCACAAGGCTTGTTACTCCATCATAGAAAATGATCAGGTTGGTTTGGCATGATTTGTTCTTGACAAATCCATGCTGACTATCAGTTAACACTTTATTCTCTTCTAGATATTTGCTAATCAATTCCTTAATTATTTGCTCTATTATTTTTCCTGGTATTGAGGTTAAACTGACTGGTCTATAATTTCCTGGGTTGTCCTTATTTCCCTTTTTATAGATGGGCACTATATTTGCTCTTTTCCAGTCCTCGAGGACCTCTCCAGTCTTCCATGATTTTTCATAGATAATAGCCAATGGCTCAGATATCTTCTAAATCAGGTCCTTGAGTATTCTAAGGTTCATATCATCAGGCGCTTGTGACTTGAAGACATCTAACTTGTCTGAGTCATTTTCAACTTGATCTTTCCCTATTTTAGGTTCTGATCCTATCCCATTTTTACTTTCCTCTCTGACATCCAGCATCCAATCACCACCAACCTTCTCAGTGAAGACTGAAACAAAGAAATAATTTAATTCCTCTGCCATTTCCTCATTTTCTGTTATTGTTTTTCCTTCTTTGTTGCGTAATGGTCCTATGCTGTCCTTGGCTTCCTCTTGTTTCTAATGTATTTTAAAATGTTTTTTTATTGTTACCCTTTATGCCTTCAGCTAATTTGATCTCAGTTTGTGCCTTGGCCTTTCTGATTTTTCCCCTACACAACTTTGTTATTGTACTTGAAGGGGTGCTCCAAAGAGGAGGGAGCTTGACTATTCTCAGTGGTGACAGAGGACAGAAAATGAGCAATGGTTTCAAGTTGCAGCTGAAGAGGTCTAGGTTGGATATTAGGAAAAAATCTTTCTCACTAGGAGGGTGATGAAGCACTGGAATGGGTTACCTAGGGAGGTGGTAGAATCTCCATCTTTGGAAACTTTTAAGGCCTGGTTAGATAAAACCCTGGTTGGGATGATTTAGTGGGAATAATCCTGCATTTAGCAGGGGGTTGGACTAGATGACCTAATGAGATCCGTTCCAGTGTTAATATTTTATGATTCTATCTTGTGATGGGGAGCTAGTCAGATCTAGCTTTTTCAGATACCTCAATGGTTCTGGCATCATGATATCTCGCTTGTTCATCTGAACAACTTCCCCTTCTTTGAGAGAGAGTCCCTATTTGAAAACCTATCATCCTTTTGGGAACAGGTCTTTTCTTGCTGTGGCATTGTTTCTTAATGCTCAAGATTTTGTGGAAAAGTAATTCACAGTGCTACAAAGCAGGTGAGTGTCTCACACTAGCACAGCTACTCTTTCTCAAGTAGGCATGTTAATTTAAGAACTACAGTGGAACAGCTGTGTGAGCACTGTGGCTATGCTGCATTGTTTTATGCATAGACTTGCTTTAACTCTCTACAGTACAGTGACCTTTAGGGTAACCCTCTGTGATACTGTTGAATACTGTGCTGCATGTACTTCACATCACTCTATAGCTCTGGGAAAGATATTCAGTTGTCAAATTCCTTTAAAAACATTTTTTTGGTTAATATGTATACAATAATATAATTAACGTTTATACTCCAGAGTCCAGATCTTCCCACAAGATTACATAGTTTCATTGACCTTAAGAACTATACCAATGTACACCAGGGGAGAACTGATCACAGGAGCTCATTTACAATAACAGCTCCCAGTGAGTACAATAATGTACAAAGAGACAACACCTGCTGTTCCATACATACAAAAACCTGTTGCAGACTAGGGGGATGGCAAAACCCAGGATAAGAGTATAAGACATCCAAATGAGAAAAGTTGCTAAAAATCTCTCACCAAGTGCAGCATCTTTGGAAAATCTGGGAACAAACTTCTTGGTCTCTGAGAAATAAAAATTCTAATATTATTAGCAATAGCACTCTGAAATCTGCAAAGGGTTAATACAGTGATGCAACTACTTAAAAATGGGGCATTCTATCAAGTTCTATCATGCGTTGCCAATTATCTGTAGTGTTAATTTCATGGTATCCTTTATTAGTTACCTAGTAACAATGTGATAACAAAGCATTAATAGATAATATTGCTAAAGAAAGACAAGTAAAAGCTGCCAAACTCAAAAAAGTAAATAACATAGGAAGACTTTTTAGCTTATAATATTCAGTGGGAATCTTTAAAGGCCATCAGAAATTACATGAGAATAATATATTGAGAGATAGGCAGCCTGAATATACTCAATGTTTTGTTAAAGAATCTATATCCAATCTGTGATCCCCATAAAAAATACACATCCCTTTTCCACTGTCTATCTCTAAATGTATTATTTTATCAATGTATATAGTATATAGTTTAGATTGACCCAGGAAAAAAAGAAATAATCAGTGAGGTCTATTAGTCTATCAATAATAGCTCAAGTAATGGAAGCTTTATTACTTGTGCCATTTAAAACTAGGAAAGATTAAACAATGGGAAATATATGTTACCTCTGTTTTAGTAGGTGGCACTAAATATTTCACATTTGAAATCTCAACCAATTAGTAAGATCAGTACAGTACTTGTTTAGGGTCTCAGTTGCCAATGGTGATAGGTGATCAATAATATCTTTTACATTTTGCATTGCCAGTCTCCAGGAAAGTATGAACTCTAAATGTCCCCTTACTGCTAAAGAATTTACATAAATAGTTTTTTATATAGGGCTCCAAGGAATCACGGTGTCTGATGCAATGTACATGCAGTATAAGCTAGATTGGGAAAAGTGCAAAGGGAAGAAACAAGCAAACCATACAGAAGATTTCCAAACATACAAAAATGAAGACACTTTCCAGATTTCAACATCTTGTTCCCCAGATCCCTGATACTTCACAGTTGCTGCTTAGACTGTAGGGTACTTCCACACTACACTAGGAAATTCACTGTTGGAGAGCTCATTCATTTTAATGGGACATGGTGGCAGTGCAACAGTGGTGGTCTTGGAAGCAGAAATCTACAGGAGAAGGCTGAGAGCTATTTATAGACAAACAGTTCTGGCAAACAGAAAATTTATAGTCATATTTTCAAGTCCTTCACAAAGGGCTTTAACAGCAAGTTCCTGTCTTGGTTAGTCCTGAAAGTTTTTTTAATACTCTAAATTAACTAAGAATACAGTTGAAGGTGACAATCTTGGTGCCTTTCTCTCCTCCACCAGAATGAGATTCTTGAAATTAACACTATCCATTTATAGTTACACCAGAATATTGTGGAGGTGCCTAATTGTTCAGGAAAATGAAAGAGAACTCAAAATTACTAAAATGCATTCTTCTACATTTTAAAAAATGTTTAACTATAGTCCACAATAACTATGATGAGATGACTGGACTTGTGGATGCAGGAAGAGCCGTTGATGTGGTATATCTCAACTTTAGCAAGGCTTTTGATATGGATTCCCACAGCATTCTCGTCGGCAAGTGAAGGAAGTATGGGTTGGATAAGTGGACCGTAAGGTGGATAGAAAACTGGCTAGATCAACGGGCTCAGCGGGTAGGAATCAATGGCTCAATGTGTAGTTGGCAGCCAGTAATGAGTGGAGTGCCCTGGGGCCAGTTCTGTTCAACCTTTTCATTAATTATCTCAATAATGGGATAGATTGCATGCTTAGTAAGTTCACAGATGACACCAAGCTGGGGGGAATGGTAGACATGCTGGAGGGCAGGGATAGGATCCAGGGAGACTTAGACAAATTGGAACACTGGGCCATAAGAAACCTCATGAGGTTCAACAAGACAAGTGTAAAGTCCTGCACTTAGGATGGAAAAATCCCATGCAGAGCTACAGGCTGGGGACCGATCGGCTAAGTAGCAGCACTATAGAAAAGAACCTGGGGGTCATGGTGGATGGGAAGCTGGATATGAACCAACAGCGTGCCCTTGCTGCCAAAAAGGCTAATGGTATATTTGGCTGCATCAGTAGGAGTGTTGCCAGCAGATCGAGGGATGTGATAATTCCCCTCTATTCGGCACTGAGGCCACATCTGGAATACTGTGTCCAGTTTTGGGCTCCCCACTTCAGAAAGGATGTGGACAAATTAGAAAGAGTCCAGCAGAGGGCAACAAAATGATTAGGGGACTGGGGCACATGACGTACGAGGAGAGACTGAAGGAACTAGGCTTATTTAATCTACAGAAGAGAAGACTGAGGGGAGATTTGATAGCAACCTTCAACTACTTGAAGGGGTGCTCCAAAGAGGAGGGAGCTAGCCTGCTCTCGGTGGTAACAGAGGACAGAACAAGGAGCAATGGTTTCAAATTACAGCTGGGGAGATCGAGGTTGGACATTAGGAAAAACTTTCTCAGTAGGAGGGTGGTGAAGCATTGGAATGGGTTACCTAGGGAGGTGGTAGAATCTCCATCTTTGGAGATATTTAAGGCCCGGTTAGACAAAACCCTGGCTGGGGTGATTTAGTGGTAGAGGTCCTGCTTTTAGAAGGGGATTGGACCAGCCCTATGATTCTATGAACTATCCATGAGTATCTCAAATAATAAAGTAAACTTTTTCAAGCTTTTCAGAATATATGCCCATCCTCATGCCTGCATCCACAGTACTTACTATCTGGAAACAGCTTGATCCCCAAAGGACAACATTCTTCAGGAGTAAGGTAGAAGATATCATAGATTTATTACTTAAGTTCAGTGAATAATTTTCAGTGAGTAATTTGCTTCACAATTTTGCCCTCCTTAACTGCTTGTAGAATGTCAACAAGCATATGGTAATTTCTTTGAATGCATTTGATCAGCCATCTCAAGTCTCGAGGGGCCTCTCTCAGCGCACACTGAAAGAAACTTGTGAAAGAAATTTGCTCATGGAGACCTAGTTCAATAAAGTCAGAGGAACACCTGAAGACAACTCAGACTTATAAAAAGATTAGACACTTTTGAACAATCTATAGTAGTACTAATGAGCCAGTTAGAAACTTTTTTTAAAAAAATTGATTTTTTTTTTTCAATCAACAGGGAAGTTTTAGAAAAGATCTGTTTCTTAAAACCTAATCTTTTCAGTGAAAAGGAAAAAGCCTTCCTCTCCTCCTTTTTTCAACAACTAGATTTTTTAAATTATTTTTTAATTTTAAAATATTCAGGTTTTGTTTTTTAATAAATACCTAGGTATTTTTGAAAAAAAAATAAAAAATGAAAGTTTTCATTTGTCATTTTTTCTCCACAGTTAAAAAAGTTTGTTTCCCCATCAGTTCTTCTTCTTACTGTTAATACATATAGACTGTTGTCTAAGTGTTCCAAAATGAATCTAATGAAAGTTAATCTTCCAAAACGGACAATATCAGTAGTAGAGATGAACTGGCCCTGTAAGTCTGGGTTTAAATAAAAAATGGTTCTAGTAATAACACATTGGTCACCATGAAAGTCATGATTTGCCAGTTATGTTTTGGTGTTCTAGAGTTATTAATTTTTTTTTTGGTTGAGGAAAAAATAGAGTATAAATTAAAGGTGGTACATTTAAAATATTGCAATTTTTTTATTTGATATTTGATAATGACTTGTCATCTCTTCTATCCCCTATTTTCTCCTTTTCTGGTGAAAAATGGGAAAAACGGGGGGGAGGGGGGGGGAAGGAGAGAAAAGTGTGAAAAAAACCCCCAAGAATTGAACATTTTTTCCATTTAATTTATCTGTTTTTTTTGTTTTGTTTTGTTTTTTCCTGTCCCAATCTCACATTTTCCCTAAAATGTTACCTGAGCAAAAAACTGGGGCCACTTTTCTTCCAAACAAAGCTTTCATTTACAGACTAGGCAAATTATTACACACACACACAGAGCTGCTTGGAATTCTTTCAACAGGATGTTTCAACATGTTTTGGACAGCTCTAATGTAACTCACCTGCCCACAGCTGGCATGGAAAATATATTATTAAAACTTCTACCAAACAACCAACTCCACACCCACATTTCTGAGTTTCTTTTACAGTGACCCATTTAATTTTCTGGAATAAACTTAAAGAAATCCGTAAGTTTCCTTAAGTGAGTTCTGAAGATATCTACAAGCAGCCCATTCCATAAACTTTAGTCCAGCTTGAGCTAATACTCCCACTGATGTCAGCAGGAATATTGCCTGAGAAATATCCTAGTAAAGATTTTGAGATGAGACCCTCAATCAGAATGAACGGTGTGTCATATCAGATAACAAAATTTTGTTAAGAAATAAAACTAAGGCTGTTCTGTAGAGCTCTATCTTGGTCCAATCTTATTTTCCATTTATAAAAGAGGTTGCTGGGAGCTCTTTATCTTGTCACTGATTATACCATTTTGTATTCATAAGTATTTCATTGTCCTTATTTATAAACGAGCTCTAACAGAATTTTAATAAAATTCAGAAACACTTTCTGATTCAAGTTTGCTCTTAAATGCAAGTAAAATACTATGATTTTAGCAGGGATAATGCATTTAACACAGATATTGATAGATCACCAACGATATTAACTTCTAATCTAATGATATTGAAACATGTTTCAGCTTGTAAACATTTGAGTATTTTATTAGGCTGTACTCCACCAATGTACTGTACAACAACAATGCAATCTAGTAACTAGATATTCTGTATTGTAACATGTTTTGTTTAACTCACTCAACCAAGCAAGTGCATGTTCAAGCAATTGTTTATTTACCATCAAAGACTGTGGTAATTTAACATGCAAACACATTGCTGGAGGATGTTGAAAAGAATAGAGATTTCAGATACCCAGATGCCATATTTGGTACCAGAACTCCTTTCTATTTTCACTGTATTTTATATAGATTCTTTGATTGAGATTCCTGGAAATAATAAGTTGTTCATTTAGTGAACATTACTTGGGATAGTGTCAATTTATCTCCCATGTTTGTAGAGCCTGCAAATCCACAGATATCCGCATTATATCCACCGATATCCGCATTGGCAGATACAATGTGGTTATCCGCAGACCATTTCTTGCAGATGCAGATCGGATACGGATCCACATGTTTTTATCTGTACAGGGCTAGAGCCCTGCAAATACACAGATATCTGCGGATATCCGTAGACTATTTCTTGCAGATGGCAGATCAGATACGGATCCTCCTATTTGTATCCGCGCAGGGCTCTACATGTTTGCATGTATTTGGTCATCAGTACCAAATAACACAACACAGGTTCTTCAGTATTGATACTTTGGGTTGATTTTTTTCCCCCAATTAATTTTCAACAGTCAAAATCAAAGTTAAAAAGAAGCTCTTATATCCCTTGATCTTTTAGCCATTGAGAGAATTAATTTTTGCCCTGAACATTTACTGTTACTTTTGACCATACTGTGTGATCTTGACATGTGAAAATGTATATAGTGTATTCAATGGATTGAGGCTTTAGGCACAGCCATAGGTAATGAGCAACACAAACCGTACCACCCCAGCAATAATATTGGTAGGCATTTATTTTCTTCCAGCTTCCACCTTACTCCAGGGAGTAGCAAATTTTAGGAAGTTACTCCTGCTGGCTTGTATGTTGAGGTTTGGTGAGACAAACAAGGAGTCCTGTGGCACTTTTAAAGACTAATAAATGTATTTATCGCATGAACTTTCATCACAGAAAATCCCAGTTTTCTCCCACGAAAGCTCATGTGATAAATAAATTTGTTAGTCTTTAAAAGTGCCACAGGACTCCTTGTTTGTTTTGCTGTCACGGCAACCCCTTTGAAAGTTGGGGAGACAGAATCACAACACATTCCTGGCACCTCTCTTCCCACTCTCCATTCAATTTTCCTAGGCAATGGGAATAAACAGATATTATAACCCTATTTTTTTCCCTGTCCCTGCTAGCAGCTGTTCTGTACAAGGTACTCCTACTCTCTCAGCCGCTCAGGGATTTAGTCCTCACTCCCTGAGCACCCAGTGGCCATTGACCCTGCTCTGACCTGCAGCTCCCTATTATGCGGTTCCACTGGGCCCTGATTGGTTGCCCTGTGAAACCTCCCTCTAATCAGTTGTTTCCTATGCAGCCTCGCTAAGCTGCTTTTAATTCCTTCTTTTCGGTACCACATTCATGTACACAATTTAGAAACCACATTATAAGAGTTGCCCTAATAAATCATACATTAAAAGGTCTCTACTGTAAACCAGAATAGTTTTCAGTCTTTTTATTTTTGTGGTAAAATGTTTTATTCTACTTGGATTGATGATTATTTCATTCCCAATATGTCATACAAGCTTATGATGTTATTAGAATATATAAACTGGTAACTATATACAGAAATGGTTCTTAAGGGTGATTCAGAATGACACTGAACATTCTATAATGTGAACTAGGCTGAGGGGTAATTAACACTAACTATTAAATTAACGTAATGATGATCCAGATGGCAATGGTGAGAGCACTAACCCAGGATCTGGGAGACCTAGCAGTCCCACCTTCTCCGTAGATTACCTGAATAACCTTCATCAAGTCATTTAGTCACTCTTTGCCTTAGTTCTCCATCTATAAAATGGGAATAATAACATTTACATAACTCCTAGGCATGAGCTGGTAGTGAGGCTATAAGTAGTTAGAATAGAAAGAATTACGCAAATGTGTTAATATTCTTAGCTTGAAATCTATTTCTCTAAGCACATCAGATATATGTCTTTATTGTATCTAATCTCTTAGATATTTTAGAAGATATTTTTAGAAAATATTTTATTTTAGATACTTTACAAAATGAAATTATTCAGATGCAGTATTGTTGGTTGTCATATAGAGATTTTTTTTCAATCTCCACTGTTTCACATTAGTAAGTCACTAATAAGAACATTTTAATGGGCCAGCTTGTTTCATGTGAAGCAATGCAGTAGCATGGAAAGAGCTATTGAAGGTCTGATTTTCTGAAGTACTGAGCACCCACAATTCCACTTAAAACTAATGAGAGCTGTGGACTCTCAGTATCTCTTGAAAAAAAAAAATATCAGGCCTAAGGGTACATAAATCTAATGCTACTAAGAGTAGATAAAGCCAGAACACCAAGCCCCACGTAAAACATATTGAAGCAGTACACATTTGAAATTTTATGAAATCTTTAAAACTGAGCAATACATTGGAGTGTTTACTTTATTGCAGCTACAGTTTATTATAAAGTAAAATTGTCAAAGAATAAAATTAAACTAGCAAGATGTCTTCGGAAAAGTTTGACAATGGTATTTAAATTCTTTAAGAAAGGTAGTTAGGCTGCTCCAGGCTACAGTCTGCCTCATCCTCAATACAACAGACACAGATTCAATACAGAAAGAAAAGGACATTCTAAAATTGTACTGCAATTCTTTTTTAATATGCCATATGGATATATGAATGAGTGCATAAAGTGGTACTATTTAGAACCAGAGCCATCCTGGGGGGGAGGGGAGGGCGAATGGGGCAATTGCTCCATTGCCCCCTCAGTGCCGCACTTCACCCCTCTCCCCATGGCCTTTGACAGCAAGCTGAAGGTAGCAAGGTGGGGCACAGCATGAAGCCCAGCCTCTGGGCTGGCCCTCCCCATCCCCAGAACAGAGCAGCTGGTCCAGGGGAGGGGTACACGGGGCCCAGCCTCTATGGGCCGGCACACCCACTCCCCCCAAACTTAGCATGAGAGAGTGGGGGGGGGGACAGGGCCCTGCACAGCCCTATTAGCCCTGGGCTCCGCCCCCCTTAGGGATGGCCCTGTTTAGAACAGGGGTGTCAAACATGCACCCCATGGGAGAAATGCAGCCCGCAAACCTCTTCCATCTGGCCTGTGACTGAACTAAGCGGGACCATATTTTCTCCCTAACAGAGAGATGGAAAGGGAGAGAGAGTGGTTTCTCATACCCAGCGCTCGACAATGCCCAGCGCTCGACAGTGAGAGTGGCAGGTCTTGCAACATCAAGGAGCGCTGTGTATGTGAGATTGCGCTCCACGAGGCCACACTCTCTCCCTAACAGAGAAAAGTATTGCATAAAAGTATTAAAACAGTTTTGCATACACAGCACTCCACAATGCCATGAGAGTGCTGTAGTATTTTGATTTATGGTATGTACAGCCCACTTGAAGCTGGTCCACCATAGCAAATGATTTTGACACCCCCAATTTAGAATTTAGAGCTAATATGTTTCTTATAAATCAAGCAATATTGTCAAAGAATTTTTTTAAAAGCATACTTTTAAAAATAGAAAACAGTAAACAGTTTGCTATATTCAGTGCATTTCCTCTAAAGAACCCCTGCATCATAGATTTTTTTAATGGGATCTAGTAAACAGCTGTGTTTATAATGCATTTCCATTAAAAAGTTCTAGATTACAGAAGCAGGATTTTTTTTTTAAAGCAAACATTTTTTTTCGATATGGAATGCATTTCCATTAATGATCTCTACAACAAACAATTAAAGAAAAATAATTGTTTTGCATAAAAGGTACATTAGCACTGAAGAGTTTGTCATAAATTACAGTTTGTGACAATGTATGTTCACTACATTGTGGTAAATGAATACAGTGTACACTGACTATACTGGATGTTTGTAATTGGTTTATGTCAGCAAGTGAATTTTTATTCACTTGCTTCTTTTAAATTCAGTAAGTGAATTATTCAGAATATTTGAAAGTGTACTATTTTCTTCAGTGTGGTTGTTGATTGTACAGCTGTTGAATTAGATATTGTTATTTGTACCACAGTGGCACTTAGATAGCTAACTAAAATCAGGGCCCATTCTGCTAGGCACTGTACTGACCCAGAAGAGACAGTTCCTGCCCTAAAGATTGTACAAAAAGAGAAAAAGCATAAGAGGCCTCAAAGAATTCAAATGACTTGTCCATGATCACACAGTACATCAGTAGCAGAATCCAATTCACCTAGACCCTAGGAGAGTCCTTTATTTAGCTGAGCACATTTTTAAATACCTGATTTAGACGTCATTTACACCTCTGAAAGTCATGAATAATCTCATTAAAGTTTAAGGCACATTTTAATGTTGGTTAAAAAAGCAAGATGCAACTTGAGGGATCTATGCAGAAAGCTGTTATATACACCAAGAAGGTGCAGAATATTTTTTCCAATTTACAACTTTTTATTGCTTATGATTTTTACACTTCAAGTATATACTACACCATATGAAAATGCCTTTAAATCAACTTAATATTAGTGCAACTACACTAAAACCTAACCTACACTGCACAGTTTTGTCAACAAAAGTCAACTTTCATCAACAAAAACATGAACGTATACACACCACAATGCTCCTTCTTTCAACAAAACTCTCCTGTGTGCTGACAAAATAAAATGAACTCGAGAAGAGGCATAGAGATTTTTGTGGCAAAGTTATATTGACAAAGTGTCAATGTAGACATTGCTCTTGGTTATGTCATTGTAAATGGCATCTAGAAGGTATCCTACAATTCCCATCCTAACTGCTCTGATCAGTAGCTCAAACTCTGCTGCTCTGCACACAGGTCCAGGAATTTTTGAAATTCCTCTTCCTGTTTACTGAGCATGGAGAGCTCACATTACATCTTCCCAATTGACCCTTGCAACTAAACTCAGCAAATGTTCTTCCACTGTTCTTTCAGCCATTAGATCTGCTGAGTATATGGAGAGAGGAGGCTGTGCAATCCCAGCTCCACTCCAATCATAGGAAATTGGATACTTGAGTTCTGATTTGTCATGTTATTTTGGAGAAGGTCTAAAAAAATACATCAGTGCCATGCAAAGATAAAGGAACTGAGACAGACATACAAGAAGACAAGGGAGTCAACCCATAGCTTTGGTGCGGCACCAAAGACCTGCCACTTCTATAAAGAACTGGATACCATCGTTGATGGCAACCCCAATTCTATAGCCAAGAGTCCCATGGATATCTTCAACAGGGCTGTAGACAGCGAACAGCAGACTCAATCCCAAAGACAAAGTATGGATAAGAAGATGAAGTTGGAGGCTGAGATAGGACAAGTGACAGAGCCATCCAGTTCCATGGCAAGCCAGGATCTCTTCTTGATCAAGCAGTGTTTGATTTAGTGATTGTCCCTGGCAGATGCATGATGAAGGAGAGAGTAGCTTTAGTAAGTGATCTTTTAGAGTTGAAACTGCTCAGTTATAAGAAGTAAACCTGCCCTCTGCTTTGTTATATGCTAGAAATGGATGAAGGCATAGAAATGTGCAAGACTAACTGTGTTTCTATGTATTTCACATTTCTCTGTGCAGCTAAGCTGTGTGGCAGAACAGTGTATTAATGCAGGAATTTCAGAAGAATCCTCCAGGGAGATCTCTAGGGAACTTTCCTGGAGATACTCACCAATTTTCTGCTGAAGGTTCAAGGGAAACCCACTACACAATGGTGGAGCACCTCCGTCAGATAAGGAAGTGACTGAGGAGGAGAAAGGAGGACATGTTTTGAGATGTGCGCCAATCCTCAGAGGCTAAAAAGCAAGAACTTAGAGTGTTAGAGAGTCTTTAAATGAAAATTATAAAATAGACAGGCAGGACAGAAAAGAAGAGCCAGATGTAAATTTTCATGGGCCAGGAGCATGAAGTGATGGCAAATCAAATAGAGATATTGAAGTCTCTAATCATACTGCAGGGACACTATATACGAGCTTGCCTTTCTCCCCATGCAGCAAATACAGAATTGCTTGCCATGCCCTCTCCAAATTCCTCCCAACATTTCCTGCAACCTCATGGCCCACCATGGTACTCTGTTCACCCCATCATTCCAGACCCCTTCCAAAATGATAGCTGGATTTACAAACAGCTATGAGATCTTTATTTGTCTCCTACATACAATTGTTACTCCTGCAATTAATATATCATGGCAATTAGATCATTTGCAGATTGAAAAATACAATCAAAGTTTTCACGCAAGGCAGAAGGTTAAAAAAGCATGGCTGGGTGCTAAACAGGAAGGTATATTAATGTGCTCATTATCAAAATGGTACCCCTACAAAATCCCTGGTATCCGATTGCTCAAAATCAGCCACCAGGTTATCTGCCTCCATGCTCAAACCCTGAAATATTATGGAGTGAACAGCAGGCTGCTATGACAATGGAAATAGTTTCCTCATTTAGGTTTAACCTACTATAAAAGCAGCACCAGCATACTTTCCATCTGCCAAATGCACGTTCTATAGTCATTCTGCACTCTGTTCAGTGCTCCTTGCTTATGTCCAGGTTTCCCATATAAGGTTTCATGAGCCATAGAAATAAGAGGTGCACTTAGTCTGACAGGATCATAATGGGCATTTCAACATCCCCCACTGGAACCTTCTGGTGAAGAAAGGAAGTCCTTTCTTGCAGCTTTTTGTACAGGCCAGTAGTTCTGAAGATGTGTGACTTCCCTGACTAACCCATGTTGATGTCAGTGAAATGCCCATGGTGATCCAAAAGCACCAGAAATACCATACAGAATTACCTTTTTCTATTAATGTACTCCATCACAAGATAGTCTGGGGCCAAAATTGCATGCCATCCATCACCCCACCTCAGTTAGGGAATTTCATGACTACAAAGCCATCCTTTATTTCATGCATATTTCCAAGAATTGCAAGAAGTCCTTCATAGCAGAATATGATTAATGGTACTGCACACTTGTATTAATCCATCTCCATAGTGGATTTCCTGACTCCATTCTTATTTGTGACCAATGGGTAGCAGTCTGAAATTGCCATCTTCCATACAACAATCACCATATGCTTCTCCACTGAGAGGGCAGCTCTCATTTTGGTGTCCTTATTTACACCACAGTGCTAGGGCGAGCTCCTTACACAGTTCCAGGAAGGTCGCTTTCCTCATCCAAAAATTCTGAAGCCATTACTCATCATTCCAACCTGCATAACGGTGCAATCCTATCACTCAATGCTTATTTCCCAAGTACAAAAGCAACAGTCCACCATATGCAGCTGTTCCTTGAATGCCCAAAGTCATCTGGTGGTATTTATTTCCCTGACACACAGCAAATCAGGCCCCTCTTATTCCTGTTCAGACTGGGAGCTCATAGTGTACTGCATGAATGTCTGCAATGTGTTCAGAACACTAATCATAACAGTGGAGAGCAGTGCAGGTTCCATCTTTTCAGACAGAGATGCAAGGGAGGTGTACAGTAAACAGGAGCCATTGAAAAATGCTGCAAATGTAGTCAGAAATCCATGGAATGATGGCATGTGAAAAACTATCCACACCCATGATATACTGCAATCCATTCTGCCTTCCCACAACCCTTAACTGCAGAAGACGGTGGATTGTACAGTGGTTTAGCTACCCACAGTGCACAGCTCTCTACATTGATGCCACAGCACCAACTGTGATCGCATTCTGCTAACAGAAGGAACATTGTGTGAGTATGCACAGATAATATAATTATAGCACTTTTTCATTATCAGCATAACTTGCTTCAACAAAACTCTGCATTGGAGATGCTTAAGAATTAAATACATAAATGTCAAGAAATTCAGAAGTTATGGCTGCTGTTGGAAACATAGCCCAGCTTCTTGTTAGTCTTACTGTAACAAAAGTGTTAAATATATGTAAATTCATTCATTATAATAGGCCATATTTAAGGTGCACTCATCTCTCCATGGATTACATCTCATGACTCATGGACACTGTTCTCTCTCACATTAGTGAGAATCTGAAATAGCTCCATTGTTAACACTAGTGTTATTCCAAATTTACACCAGACAAAACAATTGAACCATCAGTGCTTAAAATAACATGAATGGAGTGTTAGATTATTGTTTCAATACCAATAGATTAATTGTGTCAAAAGTACAAGTATCTTTTGAATGCAAATAATTTTAAATTGTTACTCTTAATTTAAAACCAGAAATGGACTGCAGCAGAGTGACTCACCAGTTGGCACTTTCCCTTATGGCTAGACACATAATTGCAGGAACTTCCCCCAGTAGTGTCCCTCTGCCAGCAATTCTTTTAGTGATTCACCCTCAGTCAGATTACATATAGTCTCACTTTCAGGCTTTCAGTGTCTCAAATAAATAATGTCCAAAACAATACTAGGCATCATTCATACGGCTTCCATCCTAGGCTCCCCCCCAATCCCGTTTTTTCTTTCAGAGTAACAGGCAGAGTCATCTCTAGAGTACAGCAGATCAGGGTAACTTTCTGAGGCCCAACACTTTGGGAGGTGGCCCACACTTTGAGATCACAAGAGTTGCCAAGACCCAGCATAAGAAAGAGGGGAAGCAACAGGCAGTGCTTCACCCCTGCTCCTCTCCCACCCACCATAATGATGAACAGTTATGCAGCCCTAGCAATGGGAGGTGAAGTGGAAGAGGAGAAGCCGTGCACCCCCAAGGCTGGGAGGATCACTACCACCACACCCAGGAGGAACCATAGAGTAGTGGAGGTTGGGGACTCTCCTCTGATGGGATGGAGGCACCCATCTGTCACCCTGAGGAGGTATGATGTGGAGGTATGAGGGAGCGCCCTGGGAGGTATGCTGCTTCCCGGGGGCCCATATCTGAGATGTCACAGCGGGATTGTCGAGAATCATCCGGCCCTCTGACTACTACCCTATGCTACTCATACATATGGTCACTAATGATATTGCGAGATGTGACCTTCAGCAGATCATAGGTGACTATGGGGCTCTGGGAGTATGGGTGAAGGAGTTTGGTGTGCAGATGGTGTTCTCCTCAATTCTTTATGTCAAGGTAGGGGCCTAAGCAGAGACAGATGCATCCTGGAGGTGAATGCCTGGCTGCAAAGATGGTGTTACCAGGACGGTTTGGCTTCCTCGACCATGTGGTGCTGTTCCAGGAAGAAGGATTGCTCGGCAGAGATGGACTCCACCTATCAAGGAATGGGAAGAGCATATTTGGACGTTGTGACGGAATGCACATCTGTGCAGCCCTTGGGCGTGACCTGTATAATCTTTCTGTTCAGTTTTGCAGTGTAATTGTGTTATTTGATGACAATTACACTATACCAGGTTCCTCTGTGAATGCTCAGAACATGGGCCACATGATTACCAGGGTGCCATGTTCCCTGCTGCAACATGTATGTATAGATGTGAAGCATGTTACAGGGTTCAGACTCAGGACTGTCTCTAGCACAATGGCTGAAGATTTACACATCAAAGGGAATGCTAATGCCCTCCCCTGCTCAGGTAGAAGTGAAGAGAATCTCACACCAGGATAGTGAGGGGAGGGGCTGTCAGCAGTTTGTTAAAACAAAGACACAGAGACTGTGAGGGGGGAGAAGCTGCAGGCTTTCAGCCTGAGAAGACACCATCCTGCAACCAACCTCAAGCAAGATCGGGGCCCTGCCTAAGAACAGGCAGAGAATGGCTGCAAGACATCAGACAGCCAAACACCATGTGCATAATCTTGGACTCTGAGGTTAGTTTAGGTGAAGATGTTAGAGTAGTATGCGGTTTATACCTTTTATTTGATAGTGGTCACTCCTGACTCATTTGTAACATGTTGCTGCCTTGATTGGTCATGTTCTCACTTGAAATCAAACTCTGATCAATAAACTAGTAGTTGTTTTACCTAAAGCTGTGTGGTCTTTAGAGGGTGTGGATGTGGGAGGCTGGGCACAATCCACTTCTTTGTTAAGTGGACGGACTGGAGACTAAGGTGATTGGGAGTGGGTCCCAATCCCTGTAAGGCAGTGGCTCCCAGTGTAGTGTCTGGGGCTGGGTGTGCTTGCTTGGGAACCTACGCCTGTGTGGCTAGTGGATTTACACCCACTGCCTGGGACCAATTACACGCTGGTGGCTGGTGTGGACTGACTCAGGAGTGAGCGGTCACCCAGCAGAGCGGGGTAAATTGGGGTTCAGGAGTGGGGTTCAAGCGGTCATAGCAGCACACCAGACTGGATTTGGGGAGCAGACTGTCACATTGGCGCAGCGATTCTAGGGTTTTGTGCCCAGGCCTGATACCTTCATTGAGTGATTTCAAGTGAGCCATATGTGTAGTATCTGAACAGTCAGGAGGCCACAGTTTGTTGTTTTCTGTTTGTTTATTTCGGGTGAAGGGAATAGACACAGAAAAAGTGAAGGATGTCTGATGCAGCTGCAAAATTAGAGATTGCTAGGTTGCGAGCAAAGAGAAAAAGAACGTGAGTTTGCTGAAAGGCAAGCAGAAATAGAACGCCAACACCAAGAAAAAATGAGAGAAAAAGAACGTGAGTTTGCTGAAAGGCAGGTAGAAGTGGAACGCCAAGAGGAAGAGGGAGAGAGAGAATTTAGAAGACGGCGGGCAGACATAATCAGAAAAGCTGAGGAAGCAGCCCGTAGACATGCTTTGGAGTTAAAGTTTGTGGATGAAGCCTTGGCTGCTATTAAGGCGGGTACGCTGAGTGCTGAAGAAACCAGGCAGGTGATCAGGGCAGCTGTAAAGAGAGCCAGAGAAGCTGATGAAAGAATGCACCAGTAATGTGACAGTCTGCTCCCCAAATCCAGTCTGGTGTGCTGCTATGACCGCTTGAACCCCACTCCTGAACCCCAATTTACCCCGCTCTGCTGGGTGACCGCTCACTCCTGAGTCAGTCCACACCAGCCACCAGCGTGTAATTGGTCCCAGGCAGTGGGTGTAAATCCACTAGCCACACAGGCGTAGGTTCCCAAGCAAGCACACCCAGCCCCAGACACTACACTGGGAGCCACTGCCTTACAGGGATTGGGACCCACTCCCAATCACCTTAGTCTCCAGTCCGTCCACTTAACAAAGAAGTGGATTGTGCCCAGCCTCCCACATCCACACCCTCTAAAGACCACACAGCTTTAGGTAAAACAACTACTAGTTTATTGATCAGAGTTTGATTTCAAGTGAGAACATGACCAATCAAGGCAGCAACATGTTACAAATGAGTCAGGAGTGACCACTATCAAATAAAAGGTATAAACCGCATACTACTCTAACATCTTCACCTAAACTAACCTCAGAGTCCAAGATTATGCACATGGTGTTTGGCTGTCTGATGTCTTGCAGCCATTCTCTGCCTGTTCTTAGGCAGGGCCCCGATCTTGCTTGAGGTTGGTTGCAGGATGGTGTCTTCTCAGGCTGAAAGCCTGCAGCTTCTCCCCCCTCACAGTCTCTGTGTCTTTGTTTTAACAAACTGCTGACAGCCCCTCCCCTCACTATCCTGGTGTGAGATTCTCTTCACTTCTACCTGAGCAGGGGAGGGCATTAGCATTCCCTTTGATGTGTAAATCTTCAGCCATTGTGCTAGAGACAGTCCTGAGTCTGAACCCTGTAACATGCTTCACATCTATACATACATGTTGCAGCAGGGAACATGGCACCCTGGTAATCATGTGGCCCATGTTCTGAGCATTCACAGAGGAACCTGGTATAGTGTAATTGTCATCAAATAACACAATTACACTGCAAAACTGAACAGAAAGATTATACAGGTCACGCCCAAGGGCTGCACAGATGTGCATTCCGTCACAGACGTAGACTGGCTAACTGAGTGAAGAGGGCTTTAAACTAAGTTGGAAGGGGGAAGGTGACCAAAGCCCACAGGTAAAATTATAATGAGGGAGACCTGGGGGAAGGGATGGAACCTGGGGGGAGCTGGGGCTGTAACAGCTGGGATAAAAGAGAGACTAGTCAGAACTGGGGAAGTGGGGGTAGGAAATCAAATCAGTTTCTTAGGTATCCTGATGAAGCCCTAATATCTGAGGTGAGTTGGTAAGTAGGACACTGAGAGAAAATGCGAGGAGGAAGATGCAACAGGAGAGAAAATCAACAGAGGAAAGTAGGGTAATCGGCCCGGTATCTTGAGTGCCTGTACACAAATGCAAGGAGCCTGGGAAACAAGTAGGAAGAATTGGTAGCACTGGCACAGACAAGGAACTCTGATGTAATTGGGATAACAGAGACGTGGTTGGATAGCCTGCATGACTGGAGCACTGCCATGGATGGATATAAATAGTTCAGAAAGGACAGGCAGCGAAGAAGAGGTAGAGGAGTAGCGTTATGTGTAAAAGAACTGTATGACTGCTCGGAGCTCCGCTATGAAAGTAGAGACAAGTCTGTTGAAAGTCTCTGGGTTACATTTAGAGGAGAATGCAACAAGCAGGATGTCGTGATGGGTGTCTGCTATACACTGCAAGACCAGAAAGAGGAGGCAGATGAGGCATTCTATGGACAACTAGGAGAAGTTTCCAGATCACAGGCCCTGGTTCTCATGGGGGACTTCAATTACCCTGACATCTGCTGGGAGGACAATATAGCAGTGCAAAGGCATTCAGGAAGTTTTTGGAGAGTGTTAAGGACAACTTCCTAGTACAAATGCTGGAGGAATCAACTAGGGGCCTTGCATCCCTTGAGCTGCTGCTCACAAACAGAGAAGACTTCATTGGGGAAGTAGAAGTGAATGGCAACTTGGGCAGCAGTGACTGTGAGATGGTAGGATTCAGGATCCTGATCAAAGGAAGAAAGGAAAGAAGCAGAACACACACCCTGGGCTTCAGAAAAGCAGATTTTGGCTCCCTCAGCGAACTGATCGGCAGCATCCCTTCGGAGGCTAATCTGAAGGGGAAAGACATCCAAGAGAGCTGGCTGTATTTTAAAGATACCCTACTAAGGGCACAGGAAGATATCATTCCAATGTGCAGAAAAAACAGCAAATATGGAAGGTGCCCAGCGTGGCTTAGCAGAGAACTCTGCGGTGAGCTGAAACATAAAGGGGAAGCTTACAAGAAGTGGAAGTTTGGACAGATGACTAGGGAGAGGTATAAAGATACTGCTCGGGCCTGCAGGGTTAAGGGATAAGAAAGGCCAAAGGGCAACTGGAGTTGCAGCTAGCAAGGGATGTGAAGGATAATAGGAAGAGGTTCTACAAGTATGTCAGTAACAAGAAGAGGATCGAGGATGGTGTAGATCCCTTAATAAATGGAGCAGGTATCCTCATGGTGGATGATGCAGAAAAGGTTGAATTACTCAATGCTTTTTATTCAGTCTTCACAGGCAGGGTCAGCTCCCAGGCTACTACACTGGGTAACAAAGAATGGAGAGAAGGAGAGCAACCCTTGGTGATGGAAGGTTAGGTTAGGGACTACTTAGAGAAGTTGCATGTACACAAGTCTATGAGGCCGGATGAACTGCATCCAAGGGTGCTGAGGGAGTTGGCCAATGTGATTGCAGAGTCGCTGGCCATTATCTTTGAAAACTTGTGGCGAATGGGGGAAGTCCCAGAGGATTGGAAAAAGGCAACTATAGTATCTATCTTCAAGTAAGGTAAAAAAGAGGATCCAGGGAACTGCAGACTAATCAGCCTCACCTCAATCCCTGGAAAAATCATGGAGCAGATCCTCAAAGAATCCATTCTGAAACACTTGGAGGAAAATAGAGTGAACAGGAACAGTCAGCATGGATTCACCGAGGTTGCCTGACTAACCTGATTGCCTTCTATGATGAGATGACTGGATTTGTGGATGCGGGAAGAGCCATTGATGTGGTATACCTCGATTTTAGCAAGGCTTTTGATATAGTTTCCCACAGCATTCTCATCAGCAAGTTAAGGAAGTATGGGTTGGATGAATGGACCATAAGGTGGATAGAAAACTGTCTAGATCAATGGGCTCAGCGGGTAGGAATCAATGGCTCGATGTCTAGTTGGCAACCAGTAAGGAGTGGAGTGCCCTGAGGGTCAGTCCTGGGGCCGGTTCTGTTCAACCTTTTCATTAATGATCTCAATGATGGGATAGATTGCATGCTTAGTAAGTGCGCGGATGACACCAAGCTGGGGGGAATGGTAGACACGCTGGAAGGTAGGGACAGGATCCAGGGAGACTTAGACAAATTGGAACACTGGGCCAAAAGAAACCTCATGAGGCTCAACAAGACAAGTGCAAAGTACTGCACTTAGGATGGAAAAATCCCATGCACTTCCACAGGCTGGGGACCAATCGGCTAAGTAGCAGCACTATAGAAAAGGACTTGGGTGTTATGGTGGATGGGAAGCTGGATATGAGCCAACAGTGTGCCTTTGTTGCCAAAAAGGCTAATAGCATATTGGCCTGCATCAGTAGGAGTGTTGCCAGCAGATCAAGGGATGTGATAATTCCCCTCTATTCAGCACTGGTGAGGCCGCATCTGGAATACTGTGTCCAGTTTGGGGCTTCCCACTACAGAAAGGATGTGGACAAATTAGAAAGAGTCCAGTGGAGGGCTACAAAAATGATTAGGGGCTGGGGCACATGACTTATGAGGAGAGACTGAAGGAACTAGGCTTATTTAGTCTACAAAAGAGAAGACTAGGGGTGGATTTGATAGCAACCTTCAACTACTTGAAGGGGTGCTCCAAAGAGGAGGGAGCTAGGCTGTTCTCAATAGTAACAGAGGACAGAACAAGGAGTAATGGTTTCAAGTTGCAGCTGGGGCAGTTGAGGTTGGATATTAGGAAAAACTTTCTCACTAAAAGGGTGGTGAAGCATTGGAATGGGTTACCTAGGGAGATGGTGGAATCTCCATCTTTGGAAACATTTAAGGCCCAGTTAGACAAAATCCCGGCTGTGATGATTTAGTGGGAGTGGTCCCGCTTTTAGTAGGGTGTTGGACTAGATGACCTTCCAACCCTAAGATTCTATAATTCTATGTCCAAAAACACAACCCAACCTGCATCAATTTTTTTTTTTTACCACAACAAAGATGGTCATGTGATGGTAGATGTCAGAAATTCAGGAAGTGATTGGGTCCAAAACATGAAAACAATCCCGATGTTAAGGGTGGCCCACACAGTGTGACTTGCCATAGGCCTCGTACTCCCCTACGGATGGCACAGATAGCAGGTTGATAGGTTTCTTCCTAGCAGAACTCAAACACCAAATAAAATCTAATACATCTTGAGTTATTTGATTTGCCCCACCTCTCTATACCAAGACCACAGGATTGCCTCCTTGGGTTGTTGGTCCTGTTTCAAGGCCCCCAGTAGAGCTAGCTACACTCCAGGAGTTTCCAGTAGTTCTTTGCTTAGAGTTAAGGATCTCTGGGTCCCCTTTCTTCTAGATCTCACCTTCCTAAACCTTTACCATCCCACATCCTCATTCTTTCTCCTCCCAGTTTAGCAACCACTCTTTCATGAAACCAGCACAAATCCTCTGAGTCTGATGAGGAATTAAGTGTGCCACCCTTCCAGATGCAACAAGGGGACTAACTGAGCTTGCAGGCTCCTACTAACCTCTTTTTTACCAGGCTTTATGTACTCTAACACATAGGCATAATAATTTCTAAAGTATGGCTAGCTGACTCATATCCCTAGTTAACAGTGGGGTATATGAGGTCTACATTCTGCTTCCTATTACATCTGTATGAATCTAGCATAACACGACTTCAGCATTTACACCAGCATAAATACTGCCAATTTTCATAATCTTATGATGTTGTTATGAATTTCACCATATTGGTTAATTTTCTTTCAGCTTCAGGCTAGATACTTTCATGATTTATAAAGAACTACTTTATTTATTAGGTCCCTTTCACCAGTTCGTCAGCATAGTCTTGTGCAGCAACTTACAAACGGATATAAACTTCCCTCATAGCCCATTCTCTCAGAAGGGAGAGGGAATGATCATATTATGCTAAGATCCTGTATACCTGGCTCATGTAAGCTTCCTTTTGGCATCCTACCTCTCCTTTAACTGCTCCCAGCTAATAGGTTGATTAGTATCATTAGCTCATCAGCTTCCTGTCTAATTAAGCCATTGAGCACCCATATCCCAATTAAGTCCACTCCAGGGGGGAATAGTTAGTATCTAAGGGTATGACTATACATCAATTGGTCTGTCTTAGCTGATTAAGGCTCATGAGATCCCAGACTCTGGATTCTAGCTCAAGTCTGAATAACCACACCATAGTTTTATAGCCTTGCAGCTGGAGCCCTGAATGCCCAAGTCAGCAGACCATGGCCAGCCACATGTGTTTAACTGCTGTATAGACACATCTTTAATGACCAGAACACAGGGATAGCTCTAGCTAGACTCCTAGCACGTTGTCACACTAGCTCTTTTGAGTGAAGAGAAAGCTTGAGAATATGAATGTTTAGGCTCAATAAAACAGAAGAAAAATAAAAGACCCCCAAAATATGTTTTTCATATCTCATGATTTTTAAATTAACCTCATTTTCTGGTGGCCTGACTGACAATTCCTTAATCATTGGGTTGGTAAAAATAAGTGAAACAGGTTCTGCAAATAGGTGGGACAAACCTGTTTGTAAGTGCAGTCTGCTTGGATTTTGCATACACAACAGCTTTTTGATGAAGAGCTCAAGAAGCATTATTTTAATGATCATGCATTGGATCAGCCCATGTCATGTTTTCACATAAGCCACCTACACACATACATAGATACACAAAAGATACTCTCCTGTAAAGATCATCTCAAACTGCCACAGTCTTCTCACTGCCATAAAATTTGGTTGTGTCATGTGCACATGAAGCAACATCATTTTTTAGTTCTGCTTGTTAAAAATGGGCCTTGCCTTTTGGGTCCTAACATCTTATCACACTGCAGTTCTTGACTACCCTGCTTTCCTCTTCTTGGACTGAATCACTTTCTTCTTCCCTGCCTACTGTTCATATTGTTTATTTCCTTGCTACTTTCTTCCTCACTTCTCCTTCTATATGCCCCTCCACATGATCTTGTTTCCTGGCTGCATGTTCCTTCTTCAGCTACCTCTCCACTACTTCTTCCAAAGCCCGTTCTTCCCCTGTGCTTCATCTGCCTCTCCCTTTTTTGTAGTGGGGCAGCAACATAAAAATGGAAACTATCAACAGCTTAAGTATATATTAGCTTCCCATCTTCCACATACTCATCATCTCCACCCCACCACACATTGCTCTAAATTTATCAATAGAATGAAGCAGCCCCCCCGTCACTCCAAGCTAAGCAGACGGTTTAATTGGAGCTGAAACATTACTTCTACTATACTTCGGTCTACTATTTGCACTTTGCTTTATTTTCACTTTCAATTTTCTGGAGAGGGAACTGCATGCAGGGGTAAACTGAAGCTAACAAAAAAAATGTACATTGTACTAACATGTATTGAATCAGTTTGATTCCCAATATTATTGATTTCAAATTATTGAAATATTAAATAACCTATTCAGATAATAAACATTTTCATATTTGTCAGCTGAATGTGTTGGCTCTGTCTCACAAATAACTAAATTATAAGTCTTACGCTGTAAGCAGCAGCCACAGTAGTGTGTGTGAGAAACAAGCATTGAAAGGGTAAATGATCTAAGAAATGGAGCGAGCAACCCCTCACCCTACCCTTCTGAACAGCATGTAGTAGCTCTTCACTGAACCATTAAACTCCCAAGAATAATGATACCATAGCAGTTATGACAAAAAAGCCTTTTGAATTCCTATAAAGATAAAGATGCAAAAGTACACTCCACCCATCAAACCCTGTCATGCCCGATGCTCTTGAGTGCTCAAGGGAAGCATTTGCAGTAGGTTACGAGGGCATTCATATTTCTGAATTGGTAAGGAAAATGGTGTCCAGTTATTAAAGATTTCTTCCAGCATTCAATATGAATCTGACAGCAGTGTCAAGAGGAGGCAGGATAGTGAAACTTGTTATAATGTAATGTTTGATGGGTTCAGTGGAGCTGTGCAATGAAAAGAAGAATAAAAAATGAGGCTTCTTATTAAGATCTGGCTAAAATATCAGCCATGGGAGGCAGGAATGTGTAGTGTATTTTTGTTGTGACATATAAAAGGTTGAGGGTTGAGAATCAAATAATTGTTTATCTTTACAAAACTAGCCTGGACCCACATGTACAAATAACCACCACATATATCAGCCTGAGGGAAACTGAGAGTAAGATCATTTAACAACTGAGTGAACAAGATTGGCAGAAGCTGGGCACCCCTGGGGTTCTGGCTGAAATTGGAGTCAGTGCTGCCCCTTCACTGTCACTAGAGCCTAGCACAGCATTGGTGGGGTTTTGACTTGGGCAGGTTTGCTTTGCCTCTCCCACAACTAGATCAACAAACTCAAAGGCCACAAAGGTTCCAGCTGACCAAACTCCCCATGTGTTGTGGGGTGGAGGGTACCATTTAGAGTTTTCACCTATACATAGATTACCACTCAGCTTCCACTTTTCTCACCCACTGACCCTCTTTCCCTTCCACACAAGTTAGGACTTGTCAACACTGATAATTGACTGGGAAATTGTTGAAAACAGTTAGAATGAGATTTTTAAGCACTGGCACTATTCCATACAAGATATTCCAAGTTTTCTTCCCATGCAGATGAACCCTTAGTTGCTGTTGTACTTCATGTTTTGTCTGGGCTCTGGGCTTCCCTTTTCAGAGCTAAGACTGACTTTTCCTTCACTGTAAAATTGGCATTATGTAGTTTCACTAGAGCTGAGTGGGAAATGATTTTCCCATCTCATGAATATTTTTTAAGTTTCAATTTTTTTCTCATTTCTCATTGAGATGAAACTGAGATCTTTCTAAAGTATTTGAGGAATAAAACATCCACTCCAGTTCTGACTCAAGATAGAGCAGGGATTAGATGCTGTATTTCCCATAAGACATAACCTAAGTGAATGTGCTAACCACTGGGCAAATGGTTATTCCAGGGTAAAAGAAAAGATAGAATCTCTCTCTCTCTTTCTCCCACACCTGCCAGACTACTGAAACCTGTCCTTTCCCCCAAAAAAAAGTTTTGTTAAAAAAAATTCGTTATGAGTTCACCTACTCCCTATCACATAAAGGGTTTGGCTTATGTTTGAGGATTCTCTGTTTAACTGCTCCATTCCCCCCCCCCCCTCACCCCCCAGGAACACAGCATGGCAGCAGTAGCTGGTTACCATTTTAGGAACTGGCCAGGGCCCTCCTTTGTATTGCCAGATGGTGAGAGGGCTTTTATGTCTGCTCCAGAAAATAGTACCTCTCATCTCAATTATCACATCTTTCATGAGGAAAGGCAGAGAAGGATGCATTGTCTGCCCAAATATCAATCCTAGATTGATTTAGCAAGTGGAGGATCACTTAGCCTCTGTTCAAGGATTAGGCTTTCCATTTGTGATGCTGGCTGCATTAGGTATTATGACATTATTTATGATATTATGATATTATTTAACATTAATATGTTAAAATCAATATGTTAAAATATGTCAAAATGCCAATAATTCATATGATATAGGCCATGTTAAGTACTGTTAGAAAGGTAACAATTTGCTAAGTATGATATTGTTTATGTGCATGTGTCATATTTGTACTGGAATTTATGGATATGTTTGATGTATCTGTATTTCAACTTGTGCTGCATTTGTGGGCAACACCCCAGACAGGATGGCAGCAGCAATAGCATGCTTAATGGCCCAGTAAGGAAACACACAGGTACAATGGGCCCAGAAATAGAAGCTGGGGATACACTAGGAAGTCACTAGGACGTACTTATGTGACCCTCGACTTCATCTTATTCCTGTAAATTTTCACAAGCAGCATAGAGAAGGTCATGGGACATAAAGGCAGCTGCATCACATCCACTTTGTCTTCTGTTGTCAGTATCCAGTACTCAGTCTTCAACCTTCACCTACCTCTGGATTTATTCTTCTACAAATGAAACTGTGAACCAAAAGACTGAGACCCATCCAGGTACTGGATGTATACCAGAGGGATTATACAAGCCTGCAACACCACAATTCTACTGGAAACCTGATGCGTATAGACTTTCAAATCATTTGAATGTATCTGATTGTGTTAATCATTTAACATTCATCTTATAATTAGTATCTTTCCTTTTATAATAAACCTTTAATTTTAGTTACTGGCTGGCTGGTGGCATGATTATTTGGGTAATACCCAAACTTATATTGCTCTGGTAATGTGGCTGACCCTTAGGGGTCAGAAGAACCTTTCTGATAAAAAGCATAAAGATTTAAATAACTTTTCTCTTTACTAGATTTACTGGCTTATTGGGATCCAGAGATTGAAATGAAGTAAAAAGTTCTCTTTATATTTTGGTTTGGCTTCTTGGTGACCTGTGTCAGAATCCAAAGTGTTTGTTGTTGTCGGTAAGTCTGACTTCAGTGTCACCCACCAGCGCTGGAAGAATCTGCTCTCCTTTTGCAGCCCACCCTGATCTTGACATTCTCAGGTGGCTATTCTAGGCATGGATGGATCAGAACCTTCATTTTAGCAAGGGATAACACTGTACTTGCTCGGTTAGGTTTTTGTTGGGCTTCTCAGTCCTCATCATAGTAAAAGTTGTGGCATTCTTTTTGTTATATTCCTCAGTGTGATAAGTTATTTTTTGCTGGTTTTTTGGACCAAACACTAGCATGATATACAGGTCACATTACAGATGCAGCTTAACTCAGGAACATAATTCACGCCAAGAGATCAGCCACTTCTTGTACTGACTGTAGAAAACGAGAATAAAAAGAAAATAATGTAAAACAAGGTGGAAACTTTGTAAAAAAATTCATTCTCAACTGAATTGCCTTGTGACCCTAGTGGTAATGTTTCTGGAATCACAGCTTTACACAAGCTGTGCTACAGAGCCCATATTGGCGTAGCTATACCACCTAAGCCACCAATATAGATGAAGCACAGAAGGAGTTCTTCAGTTATAGTTCTTCGGTTCTTCTCCATCAATGTTGCTAACTATTCCAGAAGAAGAAATAGCTCTTCCCCTTGTCCAACCCAATATTTCTGTAATTTCTGTATGGTTATCAGCCTATGGATGCAGAAAAGCTTGGCTATGCTGATAAAGAGTAAGGAACAATTGGAATAATCACCTTAAACATCTATACTATCCCAGTGCCTTTTTCTGTAGCCTTCTGCACTATATAACTAGTGTCTAACTAGTTCACTCTTTCTCCCATATACAGCACCTCACATAATTTTGTAAAATGGAGAACTTATTCATTAACCTCACACCATGCACCTAAAACAGAATACACTGTGGATATTTTTATTATTCTTTGGAAAGATTTAGCTTAATTGTCAGAAAGAAACTCATAATTTTAACACTCTTATCCCCTATATCATTTCTGTGTTTAAGTATTTGGGAGGCAGTAAAGGTGCGTTTACACTTGGAAATTAACTCGATTTAAGCTTGCTTAAATTGACTTAATTTAATCTGCGTCCACACTACATTTTCCTTAAATCGACTTAAGTAGCTGCTTAAGTCGACTTAAGGAAAATTAAAGTCGACTTTCTTAAACCTCCTTTTAAGTTGACTTTTCTGGCTAAGTTGACTTTAAAAAGTCAACTTAGCCAGTGTGGACGTCGAATAGCCCTAATTTGACTTAAGTTGACTTAGGGGGCTTTAGGGCTTCCCCACTGTCCTCCCTGCCAGGGTGGCTGGCACAGTCACAGCCTGGCATGCCCCCCCCCCCACAGGGCAGGACAGAACCCTGCCCACCCTGCTCCTATGCCTTGCCAGGGTCCCTGTCCTCCTTTGCCCCATTGCACCAAGGTACAATGGGGCAAAGGCTGAGCCCCCTGGCACATGGCAAGGGGTGCCCCCCTGCCACCGTGGACCTGTCCCAGGTCCAACTAGCCCCTACAAGTCGATCTAGGGCCTTGTACACACGATCACTTTATCGCGCATTAACAATCATTACCGCGCGATACCAACAACAGCGTACACACGTCCAATAGGGCTGTTGCGCGTTAACTGCCTTGTTGTAGCGCAATACAAAAACCACCTCGACGAGGGTGGTAGCAGTTAATGCGGAACAGCTGTTGCGCCTTTCCACTCGTGTGTACGCTTACCATGCAATGATTGGCCTCCGGAAGTTTCCCAGCATTCCAAAGTCGTCCTCTCTGGTCTTCCCCCACCCGTTCTGTGGCCGTGACGAAACAGTCCCCGCCCTGATCTGATTCCCGGGATTTTCGAATTTCCCATCTGTTTCACTTCCTGTTCTCTTCCTCGTGGAGTGGAGTGCGGGTCCGATTATCAGTAGCAATGGTGGCCCATCGTGGAAGACGTGCACCCCTTTGGAGCACGGCAGAGGTGCTGGACCTGATCAGCATCTGGGGAGAGTCTGCTGTGCAGGCGCAGCTACGCTGCAGCAGTGAAATTATGATACATTTAGCATAATTTCTCGGGCCATGTCAGAGAGAGGTTATGATAGAGACACTGTGCAGTGCAGATCAAAGGTGAAGGAGCTAAGAATAACCTATCACCGAGCGAAGGAGGCAAACCGCCGTTCGGGATCAGCGCCTGCTACATGCAAGTACTATAAGGAGATAGAAGCCATCCCCAGTGGGGACCCCACAACCACTGCAAAGAGTCCCATGGACACATCGCCCCCCCCCCCCTCATCCAGTGAATGCCAGACCCGAGCAAGATGAGGACGTGATCGATGAGGAGGAGGAGATGGAGGATGACCTGGAGGAAAGCACAACAGCGTATAGCCAGGAGCTCTTCTGCACCCCCGCTGAGACCTCCACCTAAGACATGAATTGCAGCATGTCCTCTGAGGTGGCAGAGGGGGGTTCCGGTAAGTTTCTCTTTCGTGCAGCTATGGGTCCTGCTAAAATATCATTGTCCGGGGTGGGGGTGCTTGCTGTCTCAGTCCCCGCTGTGCACGGTCTTTACTCTGCATTCATTAGAAGTGCATCAACACAAGCAGTGATTGTCAAAAAATCATCTGTATTTAGGTCACTAAAGGTTTCCTCGATGTACCTCCAGAGCCTACTACTCAGGTTAGATGGGAGAGCGTTTGTGTCTACGCTCCCAAAGACGGATACTCTGCCTCGCCAGCTGCAAAGCACAGCCCTGGGAACCATGGCAGCACACAGTGCAGCAGCATACGGTGCTGGCTTGCAACCGGTGGCATGTAGGATATGTATTCTAGCTGGCAGGGGCACTCTGAGGAGAGAGATATCGGGTTCCATCTGTGTGCCCTGTGCAGAATGTTAGCCCCCAGTAAGGTTTCTATTAGGATGTACCTTGTCCGCTTCAGCGAAGCATAGGATGTTGACTGCCCTGCACCTTCCAGTGGAATGTGCTACTGGAAGGTTACATTGGTTATCTAGACTACGTGTTAACAACAGCTTTATTATTATTATTTTTTTTTGGATTCGACCTTCACAAGGCCGGTGTCTACCCCAGCCGACCGCATGAGAAACATTCGGCGGCGTGCTCGAAGAAACAGGGAGGATATGTTTCAGGACCCGTTGAAAACAGCACAAGAATCCACGAGGGAGAATCGAGCCTGGAGAGAGGAATCCCAAACTGGTTTGCAACTGAGGCAGAAACACAGGGACGAACTGACAAGCGTGATGAAGGAGCAAACAGAACTGCTCAAGAGCATGATTGCTTTGCACACCCAGGCGATTAATGTACGGGCTCCACTCCATACAGTTCAGCCGTGTCTGCCTCCCACACCCTGTAGTCCTTCAAAGAATTTCTTTGAAGGCCACCCATCCCCCTGGTACACTGCAACATCCAGTCCCCCCCAGAGCTACTTTTTAGGGACCCGCATCTACACCCACCTGTAATCGCCCCCCTTTTAGGTTTTAATAAAAACAGTGACAAATAATTTGAAGAGTGGCTTTATTTGTACACATTGAAAATCTCATAAGGTGCACCTGATGCGTCCTGGAAGTTAACTAGGGGAGGGCATCATTGAAATGGTCCCTGAGTGCCTCCCTTATGCGAGCAGCTTCTCCTCGGGCCACCCTAATACTCCTAGTGGCTGGCTGTTCGTATGCTTCCTCGAGGCTCTGTGCCTCCATAGCCCACCCCGGCGAAAACTTTTCTCCCCTACTTTCACAAATGTTATGAAGGACACAGCACGACGCAATCACAGCAGGGATGTTGCCTCCGCCAAGTCCAGCCTCCCGTACAAACATCGCCAGCGCCCTTTTAAATGGCTGAAGGCACACTCCACAGTCATTCTGCAGCTGCTCAATCTGTAATTGAACCGCTCCTTGCTGCGATCTAGGTTCCTGGTGTACGGCTTCATGAGCCATGGCATCAGTGGGTATGCTGGGTCTCCGAGGATGACTATGGGCATCTCCACATCCCCCACTGTAATTTTTTGATCAGGGAAGAAGGTACCCCCTTGCAGCTTCCGGTACAGACCAGTGTTCCTGAAAATGCAGGCAACATGCACCTTTGCCGACCACCCAGCATTGATGTCCATAAAACGCCCATTGTGATCCACGAGTGCTTGCAGCACCATGGAGAAGTAGCCCTTCCTGTTGATGTACTCAGTTGCAAGATGGTCTGGAGCCAAAATAGGGATGTGTGTGCCATCTATGGTTCCCCCACAGTTAGGGAATCCCATGGCAGCAAAGCCGTCCAAAATCTCCCGAACATTGCCCAACGTCACCGTCCTCCGTAGCAGAACATGATTGATGGCTCGGCAGACTTGTGAGAGGGCTAATCCGACAGTGGACCTCCCGACTCCAAACTGGTTTGCAACCGACCGGTAGCAGTCAGGAGTCGCCATCTTCCAGACAGCAATCGCAACACGCTTCTCCATAGTTAGGGCTGACATCATGTTGGTGTCTTTACGTCGCAGGGCAGGGGCCAACTCTGAACACAGTTCCAAAAAGGTTGCTTTCCCCATTCGAAAGTTCTGTACTCACAGCTCGTCATCCCACAGCTGCATAACAATGCGATCCCACCACTCGGTGCTCGTCTCTCACGACCAGAAACGGCATTGCACCATGTGCAGATGATCGGTGAAGGAGCTGAGCAACGTGGTGCTGTTGCTCTGCATGGCATCGATCAGCCCCTGCTCCTCAGTGTCCTCGTCTGACTCGGAGCTCATTGCGTACTGAGCAACCAGCCGAGATGTATTTAGAATGCTGAAGGCAACAGTGGAGATCAGAGCAGGATCCATGCTGTCGCTGTTGTGATTGCTCGCAAGTAGTGCATCACTGCACTGTTGAAAATAGGCGCGAGTTGCTATTGGCAACGAGGAAGACGCAAGGGGAACACAGTGCACCACGGGAAACTGAGATTTTACCCATGGCGCTTTGCATTCCTTTCCTTCATCCCATGATTCCAAGCGCACATTGACGGAAAATTGAACTGTGGGATAGGTGCCCAGAATTCATTCTGCTACACTGCGATATTGCAACGAATTCTGTTGCGTTACAAGGAGCGACATGCGACATCCCGCAATAAAGGGTCACGTGTTTTTTATAGCGTGATTGCCATGTTGCACTTTAATCTGATCGTGTGTACATAGGTGTCCAGTGTGGACGCTCTAGGTTGATTTGGCAGGGTCCCCTGTAAGTCGACTTAATTTTTGAATGTGGACATGCTAAGTCAACTTAAATTAACAAGTGTAGACATAGCCTAAGATACTAAGTTGATGAGGGTAAGCTATCCAGGTGCCCAGATAAATTTTCAGCTATCCATGCATGTCCCCTAGACCCAGCAATCATTTACACTGCTTTTCTACTTGTCAGTGCACACATGTTTTTTTGTCATAGCTCCGCATACACACAATGCTATTATAAGTAACTTCTGTACTATGGTAAAGATAGAGAAGGATATATATAGTGGAAAAAGATGGTTATCAAATCAACTGTTGAAGAATAAGCTCACATCTTGATGGACCTATTTCATTCTGCCTATCAAAATACTTGTATTATCTTGGGTCTCAAGTTTTAATGCATTTTAAGTATAACTATTACAGCAAAATGAACCTGTTCTGGTTTATGATAATATCTTGTCTACATTACAGCAACTGAAAAAAAGTATCTTTATAAAAACAAAGAAAGAAAGAAATCCCCCACTCCCCAACTCTACATTTTGAACTGTTGCTGCAGCTGCTGGTTGGGAATAAATCTACTGTCTCCTTTATATTGTCTTATAAACACTGAATTGTTTTTAGCACATGATTTGACTGCCACTTTAGAACATATTTGTTTTATTGATAAAAAGGAGAGAAAGTTGTTAGTAGTAATGTTACTAGAGATACATATGTTAGAAGAAGCAAAATAGAAAATACAAAGGCTATGTCTACACTAAAAAAAGACCTTATTAGGTTGACTTAACAAAGTGCTTCCCCTGAACAGGGATTTAGTAAATCGACTTAACTGCCCTTAGGTTGACCTAATAAAGTGGACTTAATCATCCACACTGTGAGTAGGTCGACCTAAGGAGTCAACTTAAGGGTTAGGTCGACCTAACCGGTGGTTCTCATTATGTCGATTTAAGCTTTCATTAAGTCGACTTAAGGAATTTCTTTAGTCAACTTAATGAAAGCCTGGTGTGAACAGGGACTAAGTTAGGTCAACTTAAACCTTCTTAAGTTGACCTAACTTTCAAGTGTAGACATAGCCAAAGAGAATATTAAATTCAACAACTAGCAGAAATGCAAAATTTGAATGCAAAATGTTATGGGCTTTCTCTAGACTTCTAATCTGAAAGCCTTTACATGCTTGATCATAGCCACTACAAACTGTTATACAAACACATAAATGTATCAGTATATTTTTATTATTTTTATCTTAGTTTGTTTTGATGTTGGGGGTGACTACTGGTTACCCCTGCACAGACTGATTGAGGACCGCTCAGCTTCGGATTGAGCAATTGCTGAGTTGGCTACTCCAGCTGCATAGTAGGCTGGGAACCAGCTAACTTTGAAAGTGGTGCCTAGAAAATATTAGGTTGTTTACTGCCAGAACCATCCTGGGAATACATTCACCCCTGGAAAAAAAAAAAGAGAGAGAGAGAGAGAGAGAGAGAGAGAGAGAGAGAGCTGGGAACACCTGCCTGGGTGCAGCCTCACCTGCGGACACTGAATCCCTACTGGGTGTCCAGTCCCGCCCCCAATAGAGCAACACTAGCTATGGGCCCTCAAGAACAGAGAATAGAGTGTCAGGGACTGCCCCGTGGCAGAAGAGGCATGAGCATTTGATCCTCGGGTAGCCTGCCTGCGGGTAACATATACTCTGTAATACTAAAGTGCTGAACAGCTTAGTATATCTATGCAATAAAGCAACAACTCCTTGCATCGTGTGTGGTTTCACTGAGTGTATCCGAGACCCCTGCTGAGGGAAGGGCCCTTCATATAACAATGACACAGTAGAATACATTCAAATTCACAGTTATTACCCCTAATGGTGTCTCTAATAAGAAAGTCCATCAATATTGAAATACCATATGGCATTACATATGTTCAACTTGCACTGGGTATGTAGCACTCAGAATTGTACTGTCCTTTAGCCATTTTAGACACTAAGCTGAAAACTGAAAAAGTCGAGAGCCTCTCAATCTGTTAGGCAGAGAGATACCATACACATACACTGTTATAAAGCAGCCAGGCAGCCCTTGTGAATAATTGCTGGAGTTCCAAAACCCATGTTTTAGGCAGGAACATTTTTTATCTGCTGTTATTGATTTGGTTATACAAAAGGGCTAGGATTTCAAAGTAGCTTCAGGGTATTATGCTGCCAGCTCCCACTGAATATCAGTGGGATTTGTTTACCCATCTACCTTAGGCTCCCTTGAAGAATCCCTACCAAGAAATCTAACAATAAGCATATCCATAAAGCTATGGGTCCTGAAGGTACTTCTCAACATCCATTGTGAGTATTACTTTAGTGGTAGCATGCAGATCCATTATATGTATTATGGAATGCTAATTCAGTTACATTCAGACTCCTCATTTTTTCCCCTAATTTTAAAATTAATATTTGTCCAGATGCAATCTGTGTACAAATCCCTTCATTAACTCAAATGCTTAGAGATAATGAAGTAGTTCAGATACTGGTATAATAAATTCTCTCGTTCCTCTCCATCTGTTCTTTCAATCCAAAGATCTTTCCATATTTTTTTTACCTCCTCCAATGTGAGCCTTATTCCTGACATACTCCTTCCTCCTGAATAAAATAAGCTCTCTGCTTTTTATTTTCCCTCTCTTACTCTTTTCTCAATCTTTTATTTAGGTTGTATCTTTTGCTCTGTTCCCTCCTCTTTTCCATCATTCTTTATCCTCCCTTTGTCTCTACTTGCTTAATTTCTCAATTTCAAGCTATTTTTTTTCTCCTTCTTGGTTCCCCCCTCTAATATTTTATTTTACAATCTGCAACCTCTTTCTCCTTTTTTTCTGTCCCTTTTCTACCCACAGGGATCCTTCTCTTCAACCCCCTCCTCCCCCCATATTATACTACTTCTTTCTTCAGGCATAGGTTTCTGATTCTTCTTTCTGGTCTTCCTCTGTAATACGAGAACAGCATCCATTCCTGCAGTGATTTCATCTACTTACTGCATTACTCCAACATCTGCTATTACTTGTTACCAAATATATGTGTAGACTAGTAGAAATAGTGTGTTTATGATCAGAAAGAAGGTAATTGTCCTTGACTGGGAGGGTTTATACCCTACAACAAACAAAAAGAAAGGGAAAGACAAACAATATGTACCTAAAGTGGTCTAGATAAAGACTTACCACTTTTTAATAAAGCAAATATATAATGCACACACAGAGAAAGAGAAAGAGAGAGAAAGAGAGAGAGAGAAAACCTACATTTCTCCTTTACCATTATCTGAGATTTTTCCACTAATTAAATAAGTTTCCACTAAATATTGAGAGAGCAGTAACAGTTCAGAAAGAACATTATATAGTGGTGGTATCAAACATTTCTCCCCCCTCCCACCCTCATGGTGATATCAGCAGCACCCTGATCATTGACTTTACTTCAGTTGGGAGAAGCCTGTAGTCCCAGCTGAGAGCAATTATACACTTTCTAGTGGGGGAGTGTGAGCAACTGGGTTATAATTATTTGGTCAGTAACAAGATAATTGGGAAGAATATAAGATCAGGAAGCAAGAGCTAACTCATGGGAAGCATAGAAAGTGTGTCTGAGAGAGAGAGAGAGAGAGAGAGAGAGAGAGAGAGAGAGAGAGAGAGAGAGAGAGAGAGAGACCGACCGACCGACCGACCGACCGACCGACCAACAACCTGGATTGTGTTTAAAAGGGAAATAAATACACATATTGGTGGAAGATATACAGTCCTGTGTGTGTTTGTGACTGAGAAATCAACTGACTTGATCAGATAGTGAGGTTCACTGGTTGGCAATGGAGGTTCCTTATAATAATTCCATGCAAAAAAAGGGAAGTAGGGGTGGTTTATAAGGGGAGATTAGAAGTAGAATGTTTAAATACTTCCTTAAGATCACATCTACCATAATGAAAGAAAGTTAGAATGAGTAGAGTCATGCAAGTTTACAGTAGATGAGGCCCTAGTCCTGTATATACAAACTACTAGCTTGAATGGTTTATCCTGATTCAGAGTTTGGATACAATTTATCACATTTTTGTATTTTTTTTTTTTTGTTAAGTTTTAGTGCTCCTACTTAAACTATGCAAAATATTTCCTCAGTTATCTATCTCCTCTTCAGAGCTTATTTGTTTGTGTTTTCCTCTTGTTGCATTTTGTTTCTAATACAGTAGGTTCTTTGGAGCAGAAGCTGTTTTATTGTGTGTGTTAGTATGGCACCTTGCACAGACCCCCAATCTGATGCAAATGTCTAGGTGCTACTTACATGCAAATCAAATAACTGACTATTTTAAGAAGAAAGCAGGGGCATCCAGAAGAAAAAAAATCAGCAAGCAGTCTAGAAATGAGAGAAAGTAGGACTAAATAGTGTGATTTGTGGGTCATACCTATCTAGGTACCTATATATTTCTCTTTCTCAGTTAAAACATTTTTACATTAAAATACAGTTTCAAGTTGACAAACATTTAATGAACTTTGTTTAATTCAGCACATTCTTTTTGTTGAAAGAAAAATGGAAATGTTGAAAGGGTTCATTTTGACACTTCTTAAATGAAACAATTTTCATATTTTGATCTACATTAACAAGGGGATGTAGGCATTGTTCAGAAAACAAAGGAGGAGATACTTGGTCCCATGTCTTCCATAATTAGGGTGAGTATTCTGACCATCAGGCCACATGTTAAACTACAGATATTTAGGTCTATTTGTAAATATGTTTGTATCACTTAGCTAGCTACAGTGGTAGCAAATCAAAGAATCAAAAACACAAGCTGCTGGACAGGCTGCGGCCTTGTACTTTGACTAAGCAAAGGCAAAAAGCACCAGGGGCAGCCATAAGCTAGGAAGCATGCAGTGTCATACACACATTCCAAACAATGTTGATAGCATCCTGTCAGGTTTGCAAACCCTTGTGCTGATAAGAACCTACATTTTGTATTGTTTGGTCATCCTGGTACCTATTACTCTGATAACTTCTGTGTGAGTCGTTGATTGTTTCTGTCTGTTCTATAACTAGTTGCAATCAGTGAAGGTGGTGGGGTACGATTAGTTAGAGAATTATGTTACAATATGTTAGGATTGGTTAAATCAGCTTGTAATAATAAAGAAATGATTGGTTAAAATTGGTTAAAATACATTATAAAAACCAAGGTAAACCAGGAAGTAGAGAGGGGAAGTTTAAATTGGTGTAAAGGACTATACGGTCCTAAATGATGCTTGTGTGGAAAAGATACCAATAAACTTGTTGTATTGTCTGCTGCTGGATTCTGGTCTTCTACTTCTGTTAGTGAAGCTAGAACTCAAAGGACTTGGGAGTGTTCTAGAATTGCCTTTAATGTCCTCTATGAATATTGATCCAAAAACGCAACAAATGAAGCAATGGGATTGGAGGACAATCTGAAGCTTTATTAATGCTTATAATCAGTCCCCATGTGTTCTGTTATTCCATGGCTATAAATTTGCCTCAGAATCCATCCCTTGTCATATAAATATGTATCAAAATCCAAGCTTTATTTTAAAATGTCTTATGTTTATCCTGGCAAAGAAAATCATGAAAATATGAATTAATGCAAATCTCTATCATGTTACCTTCCTGAGTCAGAAGGCCACTTGAAGCAATGTTGGGGTAGCTTAAGAGATTTTAGCCAAATCAAGCACCTCAATTATCCATTAACCTCACTGATTGTTTGTCAGGCTTCCTGTTTCTGAAGTCTTACAAATATTTTTTTCTGTTAAATTGTGTCCTTATACAGCATGCACTGTTCATCCACAACATACTCTTTACCTCAACTTGCATTCTAGGCTTCTGTTTTGCATTGTTCTCTTGTCCATTGTAAATGGTTTCCTGGATTTTTTTCCCCCTTATTTTAGCTAACATCATGATTAATTTACCTCTCTAATTCCATCTCCAAATAAATGAGGCCTTATTCATGTCCAATTATTCATGTCAAATCAGGTCTACAAGCAATAGCTCTGTGAAGTATGAATTTACCACAATAGACTGCCAAACATAAAATCAAAAAGTGACAAATTAAACATCACTTAACAATTTCAGTGGTGAACATTTTAGCAGAAACATCTTGATAAAGCACTCATTCCATAATCCTTATTTCTTCTTACCTTCAAGGATACCCCAACTGTTCCTACAACCCAACCACCCAAACACTTATCTTCAATGTAATTTGTGTTGTGAGAACAAAAATATTTAACATATTAGAAACTATATATGTCATCAGTGGCCATGAGAGGAAAAACCAACAATAAAAAACAGCTGACTGGACCTTTGACTTTTAAATTAAATATTAAAGAGGAGGAAGTAACTCCACACAATAAAATTCATAGTTTACTAATCCTTCCTTCAGTTTTCAAGGGCTACATCTTAGAAATGCCAGCAAAATCTTTCCTCTTGAGTTGAGATGTCTTCTGTTATTATTTCCTAGTTCCTTTTCCATATGACTTTGGAGTAAACCTTTGAGAATTCATATCACTATTTGATATGGCATTTTGTTTAGTGTTCTAAGTTATATTGAATTTAATCATGAGGTCACTTGAACCAAGTAGTGCTGCTGTTTCTAATCTACTAACTGCACATTTTCTTCAAAATTGGATAGGACCAGTCCTATTAGGGCTTCTGACACAGCAGGTCAAGAATTCTGTATTTCATCCATAATTTTATTTTTCATTGTGCCAAGCTTTTCAGAAGTTTTCCAGTTTATATTAGAAAACTGAAATCACCCATCACCACAATTTGATTGTTTTTTGTTCTTCTCTTCTCAGGTTGTCATGAGGTATATTAGTCTTTCCTTTCTGTCCACAAATAACTTGTCCTTTTACCCTAGTGTCTCTACTATTAGACTGTACATAAACCTAACAGGGTGATATTTCACATTGGTACTGGAGCAGTTGTATATTTCTATATGAGTCTATATCACAAACTATTTTTATTCAAATGATTCCATGTTTTATCAAGTTTAACTTCCTTTTTTCAAAGCCTTTGAGTATGTATAATAAAGACCAGATGGCATAGAGGCTTTATACTAGGACTTAATTTGGGTCTTTTCACACTACTTTTAACTTTAACACATTAATAAGTGTTCGAGAATTGTCATTAAAATATACAACCCAGCTGACCATATATTTTAGTGGTCTATCAAAAATATTAGTTAACAGGCCATCTAAATTCCACATTTGAATGCTCAAATAGATGTATAGTTTTATAAATGTTAGATCTCATTTAACAAGTATTTACATATTTTGGTCCCTTTTTCCATCCACAAATTGTCCAGAAATTAATCATGAATTTGACCAATATCAGTATAATTGTTAATTTTATGAAAATATTTAGCCCTCTGAGTTTTCATCAGCTGTTCATACCTTCTCTGAGTATTTGAAATTTGATATCTATTCTTGGAGAATGGTCACATTATATGATTTCTGCTCCCTGATAGAATAACTTTGCAAATCTGGCTCCTAATACCAACCTTGTTAAACATAATAAGTCAGTATTACCAGTTTCACTGAGCCCAAACTTCCAAGGAGAATAGCCCCATTTCTCTCACCTGGTCTCCTTTTTAGATGTCGACGCTGATAGCCTGCTTTCTTCTATGATTTCTTGTGGAATCAGGGCCTCTCTCTTTGTGTGGTCTTCAGTAGCACAAAACAAACACTAAAGTAAAATAGTTTCCAGGACCCGGTCTTTACTGTATGTGCCTAAATATATCTGCATGCATTGTGTTTTATATATAAAGAATCTTCTGGAAGTAATTAAAAAAATACAAGCATTGTATATTAAAAAAAAAAAAAATCTGTTTGGTTCTACCTGAAAAGAGATAAGAACAATGGAAAGAAAAATACAGAGAAAGTAAATAAATACTATATATCTGACTTTAACCCCCAGTAGCAAGAAAATTGAGATGAAAGGATGAAACTGTAGTTAATCAGACCTTGCTTTGTCCTTAACTTGATCTGCTGTGTTTGTAGGTATTACAAATTCACTTTCAACCTCATCCACTGTTCTCCTGCAGCTCTGATTAAGGACTGTATATCCTCCAGTCTTGTTAAATGTGTGAAAGGCTCGGTATACACTTTGTGTGAATTACTGCTCCAGTTATCTACATAGAGGGAGGAAAGAGAATTGAATATCCACAAAGTAATATTAAGTGAATAACAAAATAACACTATTGTAAATAAAGCTGCAGTGGTATTGTATTCTAATGAGGTCATTCATTGCTTTGAGCTGACACTTCTGGTTGCATGTGCTTCTTATGGTGACAATGGTTTCTCGTAGAGCTGGCTTAATAATGAAAACACTTATCTATGAATAAATATTCAATGAAAAAGATACCAAAATTCACAGCCAGCGTTACACACAATGAATTATTTAACCACCCACATTTTCATATTCATTTAGACCAGAGTGTCATGGCAAGCTGTTCTATTACATAGTGATATTTTGGTAAACATAGCATACACTCATTTAAATAATTTGAAGGTATTTTTGACAATCACACAGCACAGGGAAAGCAAAACACATAAATATAGCTCTTAATTAATAATTTCAGTATTTAACCTAAATTATCCTTAGTCAAGAGAAGACTCTTCCATGTGTTCAGAATCATGAGATGAAAAGAAAAAGGATCAGTAAACCAATCAAGAATACTCTGTCAATTTAGTCTTTTGGGGGGAAAAAAGTAGGTCAGTTTTATATTAGCCAAGGAGATGAAAAAAAATAGTCTTTAAAATTTTTCTCTCTCACCTTCCTGAGCTACTCCTGTAACCACTTTCAGAATCTGAGAACTCCTCACGGTTACATTCCTGAACAACGGGCCACTTTTCTCTCCAATCCACCCAAAAGTAGTAGTCTATCTTTACTGTAACCATCTCTCACTATGTATTGGTACAGTATCTAGCCTATGGGGTTGCCAACCTTAGCATCTAGGTGATGTCAAACTATAATAAAATAAATAAAAAGAATTAATAATAAATTTAATTTAAAAAAGCCATATCAGTATAGGCCAGCTGAAGATCTCACCCAAAATGTGAAAGTGACCTTGCATATTTTATTCATTATAGCTATAAAAATCATTGTAGGAATATCAGATTTGTTACAAAGTCTACTAAATTCAAGGAAATTCACAGCTAAGGCTTATCCCTATATTTGGAATTTTAAAATAGAAAAAACCTCATTTTTAAGAAAGCAAAACCACACTATGGCTATGTCTACACTTGTGAATTTAAGTAGACTTTAACTAAGTCGACTTAGTGTGTCGACACTTAAATTTTAAGTCGACTTTTGGGGGAACTTACAAAGTCGACCTAGTGCTTCCACACTGGATGCTCTAGGTCCACTTTGTGGGGTCGGGGGACCTAGGGCAGGTCCACAGGGGCAGGGGGGCTCAGCCTTTGCCCCATTGTACCTAGGTACAATGGGGCAAAGGGGGTCAGGGACCCTGGCAGGGCATAGGGGCAGGGTGGGAAGGGCTCTGCCCTGCCAGGTGGGGGGGCATGCCAGGCTACCCCAGTGCCTCCCCCCCCCCAGCAGGGAGGGCATTGGTGTAGCCCTGGGGTAGTCCTAAGTCTACTTAGGGCTACCCCACGGCTACACTGGCTTAAGTCAACTCTAGGGAGTCAACTTAAGCCTTAGGTCTACTAGAAAGCAGGTTTAATAAAGTCAACTTAATTTTCATTGTCGACTTTATTTTCCTTAAGTTGACTTAAGCAAGCTGCTTAAGTCGACTTAAGGAAAGTGTAGTGTAGATGCAGGGTAAATTAAGTCGACTTAATTTACCAGTGTAGATGCAGCCTATTAGAATAACCACATGCCTGTATATCTAGATATGAGTAGAAAAGGAAGAATGAAATTGGAATGGGTAATGGACAAGCTCTATAATGTTTCAATGTAGATGGTGAAAGTCATGCTCCTAAATTTGTATTTAGTCATGTAAATAGAAATGATTTTATTTTCAGAGGTGCTAAGCGTTATCAGTTCCCATTTAAATTAATGTGTATCTCTTCTGTGTTTGTTTTTGTGGGCATTCAAATTTTAATGTTTCTATTGTTTGTCAAAATCAAATTTTCGAGTCACTTTTGTAATGTCCTGTTCCGCAGCCTGAATCTTATTTATTTTATTAATTGCTAGTATTTGCCCAGTTCTGTTTTTTACTTATTCCATTCACAAAAATATTAGCAAGATTTTATTAATGTTAATTGAAAATATGTTTTAAATAAAATTACCTTGTATTATGCATTCTGGTGTTGACCAGGATTTCAGGGCAATGGAAGGAGGAAACATTCCAACTACAATTGTCTTGCTCCAACCATGTTAACTGTTATTACCTGAAATATCCATTAATTCCTTCTCTGCTTGTTTTACTTAACTCTGAACCAGTAAAGTTTATTCTTTTGGACTGTACATTGTCAATCAAAGGGGAGCATACCATTTCTGATAGAACCTTATATAGCAAGTGTCTCTTCTCCTCGCAGTTGGTAAATCTCAGCTACTTATTATCAGTCTGTAGCCAGACTGATTTCCCATTGTTTCTGTTTACAGTACAATTCATTTTAAATCTTAGGTATGTAATTACAATATATATATATTGTATATATATAATGGTTCAGATGAACATTTTGGGGAAAGTTATTAGATGAAATTTAAGAACTAGATTGAGCTTTATTTTCCTTAACATTATTATATATCTAATGTTTCAGGATTTTTTCCACCACTCATCCTATAATTCATGTTCTGTAAGGTACATAAGGAAAACATAAATCATAAGAAATATAAGTTTTCTGTTCAGTTAAATCAATATTTGTTAATTTATTTCAAAAGCTTATGTAGAAAGAAGTTGCCTTCCAATTTTACTCTTTAATTATGTCTCTGTAGAAATGGAATATAGATAGCTTGGAAGCAATTCTGCACTTATCCTTGTCAAACGTATTGACTAACATTGTTTAGGTACATTATCTAAAAATTCTGAGTGAGAGAAAATAACCATAAGAAGCAGAGTATTTGTAATAGAGTAGTAATAAATCATAATTCTGTCTTCAGTATACAAACAGTGTGTTCTGCATCCCTTGATTTTTGTCACAAAACTGCTGGTGCTATCTTCCATTATCACTGTTAGGAAGATCAACATATTTTCAGACAACAAAATGAGTTTAAACATATGATTCTATCTGGCATATCAAAAAAATCCAGGCCTTTTTTGGCATAGTTGTTGCTAAACATGATTAGCACCTGAACACTAATGAAGTAGTAATTAAGAACTGCCACATGATGGTTTTCATATGTGAGCTTACCATATGCTCTAGGTCTGATTTTCTACTAGGGAGAAATTAAGATGGGTCAACACAAGGTATCTGATAACTCTTTGTGCCTTTGGTATCCTAACATCCCAAAATAGCCATCGTCCTTTAATTGTTCACATTCTAATTTGAGGAGATTGCCATATGCTTTTATTTCATTCTTCCAAGTAATGTATCAGGTGAAGAAAACTGCTTCTGGAAACTGTCACAATAATAAACTATCAGAAATGACTGACAACTTGAGCCAGGAAGAAGTCAGAATCACAGCTGAGGAACAGGTATTTGTGTTCCTTCTAGCATTCCCTGGACCACTAACCTCCCCATACAAGACAGGCAGTGGCAGAGAGAAAATGAAGCTATAAGCCTTCCACCCAGAACCAGCCTCAAGTGGTATAACAGTGGGTACATTTCTCTTATATGCATTGCCCCCTAATGCTCCCACTGAAGTAGTTGAGCTTGATACCCCCTAGACTGTGTGGCTGTGTCTCCTTTTTGGAATACTACCAAGAAAGGAGATGCCCAGTCATGCTCATAATGAAAAACGCCACACTAAATCCAATCAGAAAAGCACGTTCTTATTAGATGTTCACTCTTATTTAACATAGCTGTGTGAAATACACATGGAAAATAAGAAATAAACTGGAAACTTATGCCAGAGTTTATTGTATAAGTCTTTTAAGGGTCATGGACTTTTGAGTGAAGATGAGCCTACCTCTGAATGAAAATTGTGCTTGTCTGTGTATAAATAAAACAAATTAAGCTGTCACTAGTGTATAGCAAGTAGGCATTTTTATTCTCTGATTGTACCTCAGAACAATTAAATCCTCCTCGTGGCATTATAGATATAGAAGCCAAGTTGTTTAAGTATTTCTAAACCTACTGCTAACAAATGTCCAAATAGATGATAGTGTGTATGTGTCCTTTGGGAAACATGCATTATGGATACAGAAGTAACAGCATGCAGCATCCTGGAGTACCCATATGGTGTACACTAGTGGCTTCTTGCTACTGTGCTTGATCACAACATGTGAAGTCCAAAGGCTAGCCTTGTTGTTGTTATTACATTGTTTTGGAAATTTGAAAAATGTGCTTTCCCTTTTTTTTTTTTAAAGGTAAAGTACACATTGAGAAACCAGAGAATAGTGTGTTTATCTGGTTTTTGTTTTGCTTTTTTGCTTTAAAGCTTAAAGCTAAATACCAAGTGGTGTCAGCCAATATTCTGATGTTCAATATTACAGGTCAGTCTTATAATATTAAGATAGTATACCAATCTGGTGAAAGCCTAAAGTTATTAAACCTGAATACGTTTCTAGTTTTTACACCTACAAAAATGTATACACTGAATAACATCAGTGAGAATACATAGGGGTAGGAGTAAGTGAGAGAAGAATTTATAAGTGCTGTTGCCTTATTTTGAAAATTGAATGCTCAGTTTGCATCAGGGTGTTTCATTTCTGATGTGTACCGATATAGCCTATAGGCAAAATTACATTGTTTTAAAAGATATAGGCCTGATCCTGCAACTCTTATTCACTGCATAGCTCTTAGGCAAAATCATAGTCTTATTAACAGAAAAAGGAATATTCCCACGAATAAGGAAAGCAAGGTCAAGTTCATAGCAAGCATCAAAAGCATTTTTACACTGCCTGCAATTTAATCTATATATTTTTTTTAACTTTTCAAATGATACCATGTGTGTTTTTTGCACTATATTTCTATGTATCAAATTTAGAAGGCCTAAGAGAGCTTTCCAATATTGTAATGTGAAGGGAAAAATACATTTATAGTTATTGGCAGTAGACATTTGACTAGATATAGTTGGGAAGATAGTGACTATATAACTTTCCATTGAATAAGGCAATATTTAGAGAGAGTGGGCAACATCCTCCAGTTCAGCAAAGGTGAACGTGGTTAGAGATCAGAAGGCAGGCTGAAGATATAACTAATGTAAGCATTAATTCATGTGCACTGCAGGCCTCCATCATTGATCACTTTACAAGTTTATGACTAGATCATCTATCCATTAGTGAGGAGGGCATGTTATTGCTCTCACCCTGAAGCAGTCTAGGAGGGATACTGTAACATGGGGAGTCATAATATTTCTTTTCATCTTCACCTTTCTCTGGTTAGGGGATAAATGCGCAAAAGGACTAGGCTTAGTGCAGTCTGTGGAATTATATCTCACTTCCTGTCTTCTCTCAGATCTTTTCATGAATCTGCACGAGGAGGTCCATAGTGGTTCTGTGGAGCTTGCTTGTCCCTCTGATCAGAAAAGAGTGGTAAAATGCACCACCAAAAGAAAGTAATGATACATTTCCCCTCTACTTTGTTGCTCTGGCATGCAGAACCAGTCATGATCTAGCCCTTAGCAAGACTAAGATGTATAGCGGTTTCATGCATGAAGTAGGGTAATTTTTAAAGACTCAAAATTTAGTCAAGTTACAGTAGAAATTACATTGAATCTATTATACATTTTACATGCATATAAGTGCATAGGTGTGTACACACACACCCCAAGAAAAAGTAATTTGAACTTCCAAAATTAAGTGTTAAGATTCAAAACTCTTTTCATAAGAACTATCAGTTTCATTAACAGATAGCTTTGATTTGGTTCAGAATCCACAGGAACAGGTTCTTCATCTGTAATATTAAGCATCGCGGTGTACTGAGTGATCTACAGCCCAAAAAGTGAAATTGGGAGTAAGAAAAACAGAACATAAAACATGAATTTTGGATTAATTTATTCATTAACTTGGTGTGAACTTCCCAGAGAAGTAATTAAAACATACCATAAAGTATTAGTCCCATAGCATTGGGGTAAACATCATTTCTACTATAGTAAACAAATGGAAGCAATACAAAGATACTCAGTAACAGATACCAGATAGTAAGTACTTAAGCCTGAATAAACAGTATTTGAGGATCCAGCTAAAATATCAGCAAATAAAGAAGCACACAAAAAATGTGGCTTAACACAAAAGTGGCAAAACAATGAAAATCTGGATTAGTTTGTAACAGTTTGTTATATATAAACACTATATAGAGAAATATTTTAATAGGTACATACTTGTAATGTCTGTAGGAAGAAACGGAATTATATTGATCATGAGGACATTCTTGTTAGTCTGCTCCCACCCTTCCTCTTCTTAGCATAAGCAAATAAAATCTGAAAATACTAAAAACAATCCAGGCATACACTCTTCTCTCTGTCCTGTGCATGGAGTCAGAAATAAAACCACCAGCATCTTCAGAAGATCTCTATCAAACTCTTAGAAAGGTGTATTGTTAGCTTGGAGATTTGAGGACAGGCTGATACTTTAATAATTTCATGTGGCATGAGAGAAAAGAAGGGCTCAGTATTGGGTCAGACCTACAGGGAGCTGGGGACAGTAACCATGCAAAAGAAGCCTTAACTGTTCTTTGCAGAAACTCCCTGCTCAACAAAATAAAGCAAGCAGGTCTCATGCAGGTCACATGAAACTATTTCCCTATTTTGCTTGCTGCTCCTCATTTTGTAACCCGCTGAGAAATGGGACCGCTACAACCCTAAAAGGAGAGCTATGTGCTGTGGCATTAGGTAAGTGTAAGGACCAAGTAAGGACAGAATAAAAAACTTGGAAATGTGATGAAACCAGATGTTGGAGACCTCCCTGACAAGGCCTTCAAGAAACCAACAGAAGTTGTACACCCCGCCTTGAGAAGGGTTTATGGGGTGGGAGTGAGCTAGGTCACAACAAGCCAGGAAGGCATTTGCCCAATCTGAAAGGGACATGAGAGATTTGGGAAAAGAATGCAAGACTTCACCAAAAAAAGGAAAAGCAGGATTTTAGTCCTGGAAGCTAAAGTGGATACATGCTGTTAAGAGTTTCATACTCAGAACTAATTTCATTGGTCATGAGGCAAAGGGGAACAAGTGGTATAGATGCTGTAACTACTCCACCCATCTGTCTTTCATCACTTGGCCCTGCAACAGTGTTGCTCCTCTGACATTTTTAAAGCCATTTCTTAATCTCTTTACAAACAAATACCTTGATCTTGACCCAATTATTGATGACTGGTTAATGAGGCCACAACAGCTGGGAGGGCGGGAGGCAGGGTTTAAAAGAACAGTAGAGGAGGTTGTTTAAAATCTAGCCTATTATTGGCTATGTCTACCCTAGAAAAAGTTAGGTCGACTTTGTTAAGTTGACTTTAATAAGGTCGACTTTAAGTCAACTTAAAGTCGACCTTCTTAAAGTCGACTTAAAGTGGACTAAATTGACAACTTTAAGTCGACTTAGTCCACTTTGTTAAGTCGACCTAACCACCCTTAAGTCGACTTAATAAAGTTGACTTAAGGAGTCGACTTAAGGGTTAAGTTGACCTAATGAATGGTAGTTATAAAGTCGACTTAAGCTTTCATTAAATCAACTTAAGGAATTTCTTAAGTTGACTTAATGAAAGCCTAGTATGGATGTGGCTTAATTTAAATCGACTTAAGCCTCCTTATGTCGACCTAAATTGCCAGTATAGACATAGCCATTGAGAGAGTGGTTCCAGTGTAGGAAACCCACTTCTTTGAACTGGTAGCAGTGTATCACAGAAAAACAACCTCTTTCCAGGTCATGGTAATATTTCAGAACAACTGCAAAATTTGAGCTAACAAATCAAAATGTCTGGGTCAGGGAAAGTGTCTGCAGTAAGTAAAGGATGGGAGAAGGAAGGCTCCTGGAAACTTAAAGTGGTGGCCAAAAATAATAAACTTTATTAGTCTCCCTCTTTGGGACGCAAAGGGTTAACAGTTGTGCTGCTAGCTGAGCTAGACTTGAAAGTCAGCTTTCACAGTTAACAAGATAACCTCAGGTGATTACTTAACAGTTTAACTTACAATGATTTACACAGGAGTAAAGCTTTCAGAATAAACCTTCCTCTTGGACTCTCTTGATAATTCAGAGACAAAGTATAACAAGACAGAATCCAATACATAAAACAATAAGCATAACAATAATCCCCAAACCTACACCAATTGTAATACCTTGGGTTAAAACTGAGGTAGAAGAGTTATTCACATTCAACTATATACATTTAAAGGGAAGGGAAACAATCATGAGAAGTAAACATGGGGGGTAATTCGGGTTCACATATGTTCCATGACTATCAGGCAGGTAATTAGCAACAGCATGATGTCTTAAGGTGGAGGTTGAAATCGACTCGGGCCGGCACTCTCGGGGGAACTCCTACTGCAGGGTGATTAGGCCTAGCAGTTAACTCGAGGAGACTCCTTCTTTGCTCCATGCGGCATGGTAGCTTTTATGGCCTAGGCCACTGCTTCCTGCCGAGGGCTGTGATTGGCCAGATTTCGCTGCAGTAGGAGTGGGGGGCGAAAGGCTGCCCAGTTCCTCCTGTCCTTATTTGGCCAAAGGAATTTTCACCAGCTCTCTAGGTTCCAGGTCAGAGCCTTCTACACCCCTGGGGGGGGGGGGCGGCAGAGCAGCCATGATTGACTTGCCCTCCAGATGCCCTGACATGGGCGAGGGGGATGACCCACCCCTTTGGGAGCTGGCTGAGAGTGAATCAGGGTCCGAATAAAGCATGTTGATGGTCACAAGCCTAGCAGCCATGAGTTCTCTACGTGAACTGGGGACAGTATCTGGTAAATAATCTCTATGTGACCTGGGGGAAGTATCTGGTAAACAGTTTCTGTATGTGACCTGGGGGAAGTATCTGGTCTACATGACCTGGGGGAAGTATCTGGTCTATGTGACCTGGGGGAAGTATCTGGTAAACAATCTGTATGACTTTATATCACAAGGGAGGTGGCGGCCACTTTATGGGGTGCTCATAACAACACCTTAACAGAAAGTTTCTAGTTATCTGTTAACAATTTGAAATTGAAGTCCTTCCAAATCCACCTCACCATTAGTGTACCATGATGTATTACACTAATCATGAATATTAAAAGATACTTAAATGAATGGGATGTGCAGTATAATAAATCAGATGTCCACTAGAGAAGAATTTAAATTTGACTGTGTGAGAAAAAAGTTGAGAAAGAGGATCATAGACTTTTGAAATATAGGTCTTGAAGAGGCCTTGAGAGGTCAAAATGTCCAATCCTCCTTGCTGAGGCAGAATCATGTATACCTATACCATCCATGATATCTGTGCCTAAAATCCTCCACTGATGGGGTTCCACAACTTCCCTGGTAACCTATTCCAGTACTTAACTAGCCTCATAATCATAAAGTTTTTCCTACTATCTAATCTAAATCTCTCTTGCTGCAAATTAACCTGATTATTTACCTTTGATAGATGTGGAGAACAATTGATCACTCTTCTTTTTATAACAGTCTTCAAAATGATTAAGGACAATTTTCTGGTCCTTTGTCTTCTTTTCTCAAGTCTTAACAGATACAGGTTTTTTAACTTTTCCTCATAGGTCAGATTTTCTAAAACTTTTGTCACTTTTGTTGCTCTTCTCAGTACTGTCTCCAGTTGGTCTACAGCTACCTCAAAGTGAGGTGTCCATTAGTTCATCTGAGGCCTCACCAATACCAAGTAGAATGGAACAATTAACTGCCTCATATGACATACGAAATTTGTTAATATACTTGTCCTCCCCAAATATTAGCTTTTTCACAACTGCAGGACACTGCGCTCTCATGATCAAGTTGTGATCCATTGTAATATACAGATCCTTTTCTGTGGTACTACTGACTAGCCAGTTATTCTCTATTCTGCATTCAAGCATTTGATTTTTCATTCTTAAGTTTAGTGCTTGTCATTTTTTCTTTATTGAATTTCATTTAGTTGATTTTAGACAAATTCTCCAATTTATCAAGCTTATTTTGAACAGTAATTCTGTTCTCCAAAATGCTTTCTAACTGTCCCAGTTAGGTGCTATCTGCATATTTCATAACTGTATTCTCCAGACCCTTATCCAAGTCATTAATGAAAATATTGATCAGTACCAGTCCCACAACACACCCCTCCGTGACCCAACTTGATACAGTTGCTGTTTAACAGCATACTGTTAACTGCTTTTTGGGTACATTTGTTCCCACTGTGCTGTGCACCCACTTTGTTAGTTTCATCTCAACCACATTTCCCCAGTTTGCTTATGAAAATGACATGTGGTGACATAGTCACTAGCTTTATTAAAATTAAGATAAATCATGTCTACTGTCCCTTATCCTTCTCTACAGCCAATAACCCAGTTTGCTGGGCTTAACAAATCCATGTTGGCTATTTGTTACTGTGACACTGTCTGGGTTTAGGGGACCACTTATAATGTTTTTTTTTTTTATATTAATGGCTCATAATTGCAATAGTCCATAGGAGCTATGCCATATTTGATACCAATAGGAAGGTTGTAACATGCTAGAAATGATTATATTGTCATGTGTAGGTGTCATGTCTGTATTAGAAGGTATGAATGTGTTACCTATATCTGTATTACAAATTGTGTGATTCTGAGAAACACCCCAGAATGCATGTCTGCAGTCATTGTCTCCTTAATGGCTCATTAAGGGAACCACAGGTATAATCAGGCTTGGGGAGAAACCTGCCCAGTGAGTCACCCAGACTCACCATGTGACTCAACTCCATTTTGATTGGAAAGAACTCCACACAACACGGAGAAAGCCAGAGGTGATAAAAGGCAGCAGCCCCAACTCCATTTTGTCTTCAGTCCTCGGTCTTCAGTCTCCAGTCAACACCCATCACTTTTCCCTGGATCTATTCCTCTGTGACTGAACAAAGGACAGAGACCCACCCAGAAGCTGGGTGTCTACCAGAGGAACAAGCCTGCAAACTGCTTTCTATGAACTCTAAATCATTTCTATAAACTCTAAATCATTCACTTTGCCCCTTTAACATCTCTCATATTTTGTTTCTTTTCTTTTTATATTAAACCTTCTGTGACGGGGCAGCTCCGCCCCGCACTGAAGAAGCCCAACAAACCCTGTGGGCGGGGGAGGCCCCGCCCTTTGAGCCCTGCTGGGCATGCTCAGACTGCTCTCCCTGTATAAAAGAGGGCAGCTCAGCTCAGTTGAGCCTGACCGGCAAGGAGGGAGGACCTCCACTTGCAGCTCCTGTCGAGGAAGGGGAGGAGTGCCAGGCAACCGAAGAGGGAGATGCTGACGCGGAGTGGCGATACCAGGAGCGGCCATCTCGTGACTGGAGCCCAGAGACCCACCTGCGGATGGTAACCCGGGAAGCCCCGAAAGAGCCGCGGACCAGGACCATGCAGGAGGATCATCAGTCACCCGGGTAGGAAGTAGCCAGGGGCCCACGTCATGGGGGCAGGGGCGGAGCCAGTGTGTTTCGGTGGATCCCCGCTGGCAGGGTGTCGCAACCCCGGACACCCATAGGGCCCTGGGCTGGGGCTCAGTGGAGTGGGCGGGCCTGAGCCCCCCTACCCGGGCACTGCCCTCAGAGGCCCGTGGGCCTGATTGCCCTGAACCCAAGGACGGCGTATGGATTCTGGCCATTGGGCCTGCTTGCCCTGACCCAAGGGCCGCGTATGGATTCTGGCCATTGGGCCTGCTTGCCCTGACCCAAGGGCCGCGTATGGATTCTGGCCATTGGGCCTGCTTGCCCTGACCCAAGGGCGGTATCTGGACTCTGGCCATTGGGCCTGCTTGCCCTGACCCAAGGGCGGTATCTGGACTCTGGCCATTAGGCCTGGTTGCCCTGACCCAAGGGCCGCGTATGAACTCTGGCCATTGGGCCTGCTTGCCCTGAACCCAAGGGCGGCGTATGGACTCTGGCCATTGGGCCTGCTTGCCCTGACCCAAGGGCCGCGTATGAACTCTGGCCATTGGGCCTGCTTGCCTTGAACCCAAGGGCGGCGTATGGACTCTGGCCATTGGGCCTGCTTACCCTGACCCAAGGGCCGCGTATGGATTCTGGCCATTGGGCCTGCTTGCCCTGACCCAAGGGCGGTATCTGGACTCTGGCCATTAGGTCTGGTTGCCCTGACCCAAGGGCCGCGTATGAACTCTGGCCATTGGGCCTGCTTGCCTTGAACCCAAGGGCGGCGTATGGACTCTGGCCATTGGGCCTGCTTGCCCTG
>ML685791.1:19170497-19219289 GCA_007922175.1 Pelusios castaneus
ACCCAAGGGCGGCGTATGGACTCTGGCCATTGGGCCTGCTTGCCCTGACCCAAGGGCCGCGTATGGACTCTGGCCATTGGGCCTGCTTGCCCTGAACCCAAGGGCCGCGTATGGACTCTGGCCATTAGGCCTGCTTGCCCTGACCCAAGGGCAGTGTATTGACTTTGTGGCCACTAGGCCCGACCGTCCTGAGCCTCACGGGCAGCCCAGAAGACTACAAGGGGGTGACTCGCAGAGTGGGGTGGGCGCCTAAGCTCCACGCCCCGGCTCGCCCCCCCTAACACCTTCAATTGTAGTTACTAAAGATTTGGCTATCAGTGTGGTATTTTGATTAAGATCCAAACTTATATTGTTCTGTCTAATGTGGCTGGCCCTTTGGGGTCAAGAGAACTTATTTCATTAAGGTTATGTCTACACTTGAAAAGTTAAGTCTACTTTATTAAGTCAGTCAACCTTATTAAGTCGACTTAATAAAGTTGACTTAATAAGGTTGACTTTAAGTAGACTTAAAGTTACAGTTATGACCTTATAATCCTCTAGGCACTTACAAATTGATTCTTGGTTCTACCATCTTTCTAGGTATTGAAGTTAGGCTTACATGGTGTATCATGCATCATGTCCTCTTCGTTCCCCTTTTAAAAGATAGTTATAATGTCCATCCTTCTACAGTTCTCCAGAACTTCATGCATCCTCCAGGAGTTCTCAAAGATAATCATTAATGGTTCCAAGATTCCTTGAGCTAGTTCACTAAGAGATTAATTTTGTCAGGCCCTGCTGACTTGAATACATCTAACATCTAAATATTATTGAACTTATTCTGGTAGGTGTTCCTTCTCCCTGGTTGTTAATGTTAAATGTGTTAAGCATCCAGTCACATTAAGGGTGTTTTCTTTTTCTTCTATGAAGACTAAAGCAAAAAAGGATAAGGTGTTTAATGCCTGCTTAATATCATCCTACACTTTCCTTCATTTTTTCTCTTTATTCTAATCTATTTATAGACCCTCTTCTTATTGCCTTATGACTTTTGCTAGGCATAACTCATTTTGCGTCTTAGCCTTTCTGATTATGTTCCTGAATTCCTGTGCTATTCTTTTGTTCTCATTCTTCACAATTTGTCCATGTTTCCATTTTTGTATGCCTTTTTTTATTTCACACCATAATGGCCTCTTACTATTCTTCCTTTCTTTCCCATTCATCAGGATACATTTCTGTTGTGCCTTAAATACTCTCACTTTGATAAGTTGCCAGCTCTTGTACTCCTTTTACACTTAAGTTTTTCTTTCCAGGGTCCCTTACTTACTAGTTTTGTTTATTAAAGTCTTCTTTTCTAAAGTCCATTGTCCTTATTCTATTGCTATCATTCTTTTCTTTCCTTAGTATTATAGAAGTTTTTCTTAGAATCATGGGGTACGTCTACACTGTCAATTTAGGTTGACTTAAGTAGCCTTAAGTTGACCTAAATTACTCCCCGTCCACACTGGGCTTTCATTAAGTTGACTTAAGAAACTCCTTAAGTCAACTTAATGAAAGCTTAAGTCGACTTAGTAAGAACCGCCGGTTGTGTCGACCTAACCCTTCAGTCAACTCCTTAAGTTGACTTAAGCACAGTGTGGACATGAATTAACCCTTAAGTCGACTTTATTAAGTCAACTTAAGGGCAGTTAGGTCGACTTACTAAGTCCATGTTCAGGGTAACCACTTTGTTAAGTCAACTTAATAAGGTCAACTTTAAATCGACTTAAAATCGACCGTATTAAGTCGACTTAACAAAGTCGACCTAACTTTTTCTAGTGTAGACATAGCCATGAAGCTTATAATTTTATGATCACTTGGATCTGGACACTGGCATCAGCTTGACATCATCCAGATCTGTCAAAACATTTGCAAGGTATTGCACGTTCAATGATGTGACACTGATCATAATCCCATTAGGGCTTAGTTCCAATTCCATCTTTAAAAAGATATGTTATTCGAAAACCCAAAGGTAAACTTCACCTCAACATCATGGACATGAAGGATTCTGACGTTGGTGCAGAGTTTCAATGTGAGCTTGAGCTTGTTTTTCAAAATGATCAACATGATTCTGACTCCTTTTGGGAAAAATTTAAGACAAGAATATGGGATTCATCCACCTCTGTAGCTTCTCCCCTCTCCATCCTCTCCCCCCACCCCTTGCAGGACAGTCTAATACACATAAGTACCACTCTTCTTCTACCAAATTAATAGGGCTGTCCAGTCCTCTGCTGGATATCTCAATCATGTTTGCCTATGAGAGCTGGCCCCTTTTGAACTTCATCCAGGCTGAACATGCCAGCAAGTTATGAAACAATTGCAAATTCACTTTATAAATTACCATTTTATATCCTACCTGTAAGCCTTATTAACCCCAAACCAACCTTCCAGGATGTTGTGAAGAAGGTGAAAACACTCACCGGGCACCACACCAGTTTTGCCACATAGGAAGAAGAAAATTCCTAATCCCCCCAACTCCTGATCCTGATCCTCTTCCTTGGAAACACAGTTCAAACCATTGCAGGGCAGGCAACAATCACAGCAGAATAGCTGAATGTCCTGATTGCTTCACATACACAGTAGAGGGGAGCATGAGAAACAATCAATTATTCTTTTCTCCACCTTTCTTCACAGCACAGCCACTGGCAGCCAGGAGAAGTCAAGAAATTTCTCTTCCTCCCCTGCCCCTTTTCCTGCCCAGACACAGTTGCAGCCAGAGAGAGGAGAGGAAAAGCCCACGAAGAGAGAAGCCTGCAGTTCTTACCCTCTATTTTGATAGACCTAGGATTTGTCTCCCGCATGATGTTCTCATCAGACATTCTTTTTGCTGAGGTGGGGACGGTATTACCATTGTCTATAATGTCTTTCACATTCCTCTGTTGCTACTTATTAAATGTGATTTTACTCCTCAGACTCTTCTGATAAGGTAAACTGTATGGATTTAATAGATCCAACATGCTTATTCCCACATATGTGAGAATAATCCCATTTTTAATGATTAGTTTATTGTTAATAAATATTTACATTACATTACAGTTTTGCACAGCACTCCACAGAGATTGACTTTTTAAAAGCCTATAGAATGATATCCCAGCTCCATTGAAGTCAATGATAAAACTTTCCTTGACTTCCATGGGGCCAGGATTTCACCCATAGTCCCTTCCTAAAATCTGCATAACCTAACCTGCCACCAAAACAACAGTCCGGTGGCACTTTATTTGTTAGTCTTTAAAAGTGCCACAGTACTCTGTTGTTTTTCTGCAATAGACTAACACGGCTACCCCTTTGGAACTTAACCTGACACACTTACTCATGTTCAGGAGTGCTATACAAGCTATGTTGTGAAAATCAGGCATTTATTGGTGAGCACTTCCTTGAGTAGTTCCATTGATTTCCCTTAAGAGATAAATACTATTAAAAACCATGAAAGATGGCAACAGCAGGGTCCTTCATTTAGACAACAGAACATGAAGACTGATAAAGGCAGAGGAAGTGTGCTAAAAGACAGAAAGCTTATATTTACTATTTAAACATTATATAACACAACACCAGGCTTTGGCTGTATGTGTTTAACTGCTCCATGCAGCTCCCTGAAGTCTGGAGTTCCACCTTCCAAATACAGAGGATGACATTTTGTAAGTCTACCACCTATACCGTGTCATAATCACAATGTACAAGTGGTAGGGAGAAGAGGTGACCGGATCAGAACCAGTAATATTTTGAATGAATGAATCTTACAAATTTCATGCTGTGAAGTCAATTTTCATTGAAAGTTCCTATAATTAAAAACACAAACAAACAAACCCTCTTCCTCTGTTGCTTTGTTCTACAGTATAAAAAAAATCCTGCATAGTATCTCTGGGCCTAATGACCTTTCATCAACTGAGAACGTTCTGTATCAAAATACAAGCAGCTGTTCTTATAATCACTTCAGATCTGATTCTTAAAAGAATTTAAACTCTGAATGCTATAGAATCAACAGCAAAATGTTAAGTGTTCAATCATTAAAAAATCATTTGATATTCATTGTAACAGCATTAATCATAATGCGTTCATTTGGCAATCCGGTGTTGTCACGTGTAAGAGTTCAATTATAATACACATTCACTAATGATCTTATAAAGTGTTACTGAATCAATAGAGCTGTGCAACATCTTCTTATTTGCATTATTCATATTCTGCAGGTTTTAAAATCTACCAACAGCAAGCAGAATGGCAAGTTAAAACCTGGTAATGTATCACAAAGGACACATTTTTATGCCTTGTTTTTAAATACTTTTCATCTATCTATTTATGTAAGTTATCATGTGGCCTCCACCACAGTAGGATATATATAAAATATGGTCATCCTATTGTCGATGTGGAGTCAGACCATATGGTACAGCGTAGCTATAATCTTTAGAGCCATTAATGTCTCTTTGTGGGCCATAGGCTGTATATCATAGAGGCATTAATGTGGTTTGCACATTGAAGTCATTGTGACCAGGATTTCACCCCAGGTATTTAGAGGGCCTAAAGGAGTGATCTGGGATTCAGTCTACACAATCTGCTGCTGTAGGTTGCTAGACCACTTTGTTATTGTCTAAACTATAAGCTGTTAAAACAACTTAGCCTAAGAGCTTGTCCAGACTATAAGAAGTGTGACTTTATAATGAGTTAGAGATATGGTTACTACACCTGTTGCGAGAAGCATAATTCCCTTTACAAAGCTGCTTTTCTTCTTGACAGTTACCATGGTCCCTAAAAAGCTTGTATAAGCAGTATGTTTCGGGACATACTGGATAACTATCCCATACCATGTCAGAGATGCAGCACCCTGTGGACCAGGGCAGTACCAGCACTATGTGATGGAAAGCAAGCTGGGATGCCAACCACATAAATCTGGGAGTAATGAGAACTGTTAGACTGGCTACACAAGAACAGTTGGGGAATCTACTCACATTGCACCAAAAAAAGCATGTTCAACAGTTGCAGGAACATGGACATATCTCCATACAGGTCTCTGGTAGGGATGAAATTTTGTAAGTTGCAATGGCTTTTAATCAAGTTTTAATCATATAGTTAGGACCAGGTGCGTACTGGCACCTGTTTTTCCCTGGTCGGCCCACTGCCCAGAGGGGCTGGCAGGGGCCAGGAGTGACAGCCATGGGCCAGAATCTGGCTTGCCAGGAGCCCAAATCTGGCCTGCAGTTGCCTGAGAGCTGTGGCCAGGCTTCAGCTTTTTCAAATCTCTCACCCTGAGTATGCTCAGACAGAGCATGTTCAGGGTGGGAGCAGCCTGGCCAGGTAAGGGGCGAGGGGGCTGGGAGGGTCAGGGAACCAACGAGAGGAATGGAGAGGAGTGGGGAAGGAGTCTGTGGGGGGGGTAAGAGGAGCAGGAAACCAGCAGGGGGTTGGGAAGGGACTGGGGGGGCTGAGAGGAACAGGGAATGGGCAAATGGGTAGGGTAGGGAAGGGGCCCTGGGGGCAAAAGGAGCGGGGAACTGTTGGAGGGGCACACGAGGGCAAGAGAAGCTGTGAAGGGGCCAGAGAGGGGTTCAAGAGGAGCAGGGAACAGGCAGAGGGTGGGGAAGAGGCCCAGGAGGGGGTGTGAGAGAGGAGCGGGGAACTGGTGAGGGGGTGGGGAAGGGGCTAGGGGGCCTGGGAGGAGTGGAGAGCTAGTGGACAGGCCCAGGGAGCAGGGCCAGAGGAGCAGGGAACTGGTGAGGGGGTGGGAAAGGGGCTGGGGGGCCTCAGAGGAGCAGGGAGTCAGTGGGCGGAGGAGGAGAGGGCAAGAGGAGCGGGGAAGGAGGGGTCCAGGGCTCAGCAGGGAGAAAGGCGGAGTCTGGGAAGGCCAGTGGGGGCCAATGGTTGTGGAGGGTCCTGACACATACACCCCCCTCCCCCGCACTGCTCCTGCCGGCGTACCGACAACCGTTTTTTTTTTAAGAAAGAAAGCACTGGTTGGGATACACACCTTTCTTTGTGCCAGTGGAGCAATTAAATGGTTTCAAAGTTAATTAAGGTTTGTGGTATGATCAGGGCCTAGAAGAGGCTCTTATAATTGCTTGTTATAGTGAAATTTTAGCATTCCAAATTTATAAATTAGCTATTTTAATGACCTCTTAGCCTAGATAGTTCCTTATCTTCCTTCCCCCTTCCGCAAGTTATGCCATGACTATCCATGTTTGTATCTGGGCAAACTTCCTCATACAAAATAAAACCAAGACAAAATTTAGCTGTCAAAACAGAGCACATTTTTAGCCTTAAATGTGGTTGTCCCACATAAACTTATTGGCTATGTCTACACTTAAATACACAAGTCGACTTAATGTGTCCACACTGAAAATTAAAGTCGACTTAAAGGGGAACTTACAAAGTTACAAACTTACAATTGTACCTAGGTACAATGGGGCAAAGGGGGACAGGGACCCTGGCAGGGCATAGGGGCAGGGCTCTGCCCTGCCCTGTGGGGGGACATGCCAGGCTCCCCCTGTGCCTCCCCCCCAGCAGGGAGGGCATTGGTGTAGCCTTGGGGTCGACTTAGGGCTACCCCACGGCTACACTGGCTTAAGACAACTCTAGGGAGTCGACTTAAGCCTTAGGTCTAGTGGAAAGGAGGTTTTATAAAGTTGACTTAATTTTAATTAAGTTGACTTTATTTTCCTTAAGTCGACTTAAGCAAGCTGCTTAAATTGACTTAAGAAAACTGTAGTGTAGACGCAGGGTAAATTAAGTCGACTTAAGCTTGCTTAAGTCGACTTAATTTACCAGTGTAGATGCAGCCATTGAGTGTATTGTGTATTGTGCCAGCAAAGCCAATCAGATTCGCCATCACTAATACTTATGAATACCATTTCACTAGGTGGGCTCTACACAGGAGATCTACGTAGGAATAATTGCTTACCGGACACTTGTTTAGCTTATTAAAAACATTGTCTCTCTCTACTGGACATAAATATGCTTGAAAAACTTCTGTTTGGAGTGTTGAAGTCCCTGATTGTTCTAGTTCAGAACACTCCACAAAAAAAATAATCCTCTCTTTTGCCCCTGATACAATTGCTATGCTTATGATATCTACACTAGGATAACATACATATTTTTTTTTAAAAAATCACTATTTTAAATCTCATAACAATTTGGCTTAAACTTGTGTTTGGTTATTAACACAAATTTTGGAGAAGATTTTTGAAATGTTGGGAGTTCTTTTAAAACACATTCAGAGAGACAATGATTAGAATTATCATTCAAGTGTGTTAACCTGGGCATGCTCATTTTCTTGTGTATTTTTAGTTTTAGAAAACTGTCAAAAATAGATCAGCTTCTTTTTCATTGTTCACAGGCTGCTTTCTGAGCAGATATGTTAGTAACAACTCCATTTCAACATCAATTTTTTGGCTTTTGAAATAAAAATCAAACATGAAACAAGAATGAAATACAGAAACCATGAAGCCATATAATCTGTAAAATTGTTTCTTGAAAAGGCTACTAATAAGAATTAATGATTGATGACTCTCTTAAATTGTTTGAATGTTCAGTTTGGATAAGCAGCCAAAGATCTGTAGGCTATCTGAAATATTCAGTCTCAAACTGGAAAGAACTCTCTTGAGAGCAAGCTTTCTTTCAACATGTTCTGCATCCAGCTAGATCAGAATCAACATGAGAACACACTTTTTTGCAGTTTTCAGGCACTTCATCTGTCTGCTTTGGATGGAACCAAGAACTGTTTCCAAAAACAGAATAGTAACTGAGCTTTTCCATTGTTTAAAGAATATATATTTAGTCAGCATCCTCATCAATCTATTATTATATCAGTCAATAATAGATTAAATAACAGACTTTTTGATTTAAAAAAAAAAAGCCCCAAAACTTCAGCAACCAGCAGCTCTCATTGGGAACTGGTGTGCACTGGACACTGTTGAAGATCTGGCCACTTCAGCTAAGTCACTAAATGGAAACTATCGAGTGCTGAGGTCTCTTGAATATATTGGCTTAATTCTACCCTTGTGTACAATGTGTTGCTGACATTTCTTCTAATTGTCAGTAAGCATGTTCCATCTGAAGGCAAAATTTGGCCTTAGCAATCTTGTGGGAAGATTTTGCATTTTCTACAGGAAGAAATTTAAAAAAAAAATGTTCTGAAGTTCAAAATAGTTTTCTTCTGTTTCAGTTAAGCTTTAGTTGAAAGTTCGGGGCTTGTTTATAGAAAACAGCTCATCCCACCCCTCTTTATCTTTTGTGTAACACGCGAACAGTATAGTAGTAAGCTATACTCTGAAAAACAATGCACAACAGTAGTCAATGTGCAATATAGGCTTCCTATGCTACTTTTAAAAAAATGAAATGTGCCCATTCTGTACAGGGAAAGCATACTGCAGTAGAGACACTTTTTCTTCTTATGTTCGAGGATTTTTCAAAAATCCAAACAAGAACAAACTATGTTCAATATACTACATATCATAATTCACTGCACAGCTCCTTTCCACTGAGGATCTCAAAGCATTTTGAAAATATTAATTATAATATTACTTAATTATAGTTGATAAATCTGAAACCCATTTTACAAATAAAGAAACCAAAGTGCAAACTGGATAAATCACTTGTCCAAAGTCACACATCTTGTCAATGGAACATAATTGAGCAGTTATGATCCCATTTCCCTACTCTAGCTACTATATATACTCCTTTCCCTGACAAATATTGCTTTTCCGACAAAAGTTTATAATTCTACAGTCAATGAGTCTATTATAAACTTCTGTATGTTAAAGGTTTTTAATTCAGCTCCAGGGAAAATGTTCAGAGTTGTACATTGTCAGTACATTGAGCACCACCTGAATTAATCTCTACCCAGACCCTTAAAATAGTTTGGGCCACAGCCCGGGTGTCTACGCTGCAATATTTCTAGACCTAGAGCCCAAGCCCCCACAACCCTAAATCAGCAGACTTGGCCAGCTGTGAGTGTTCTGTTGCAGAATAACCATACTCAAAGTAACCATGCCATTCAACCGATCCTACAGAAATCATGTGGGCCCAGTCCTAGAGTTAGCCTCTATTTTAATAATAGTGTTCCTTCACTTTCTTTATCTACTGAAGAAGGACATGATGACCTGCATAATTGTAGAAGATAAAAGCACACATGTAGGCAAATCAAGCATATATTAATATTTTAAAATGTAATCTATAAAATATCAGTTTTAATTAGTACATTTGACATATTAAAAATCAATACTTAAGTAGTGAAAGATTCTGTTGTTTAGGTTGCACTCCACATGGATTATCATTTCTAAATTAAGCGATGCAAATTTAATCAATAGATTTAAAATTTTACATCACTTGAGGCACTTGAAGAGCTTTCTAATCAGCCTAGGAAAGTAAATGCATCATTTAATCGTTTTTTTTTTTTTTTTTTTTCCCTACTCTTTGAAAGACAAAAGTACCTTCAGGGTAGATTTTACTTGGAAAGCCTACATTATCACAGCTTTTGCTAGCCTCTGTCACTATTTGTTATTAAAAGAGTATTTCAAATGACAAAACAAATAAAACCCCACAACATGGAGTTTAAAATTTTAGCATTTTTTTTCCTCATTTTAGGGAGTTTATCAACATATTTTAAATTGATAGGTGCTGTGTTGATATTTTAAAAATAAAAGTCTTCAAATATAGACAGTGAAAGTCTTTAAACATAGACAATAAAAATGCATTTGCAATAAACCATATTTTTTTATTTGCTATAAAAACTGGATGTGTTAATTTTTTACAATACTTCCATGTCACTATAAGTTGAAGATTCAGCATGAAGCTGCTTATTTTATTTAATAGTTTAAATAATAGTTTATAAAACTAGTGATGGATTGCAGAGGTCAAAACTGTTTCTTCCCCTCCCTCGACTATATTTCAACATCAAGATCATAGGCTTACACACAAAAAGGTCTTTGAAGATCTGGAGATACAGTACATATGAAATTTTAGCAAAAATAATACATATCTGATGAATAATAAACTTCACCTACAATTCAAAAGTTTACATTTCTTGGAAAAGGCAAACAAATTATTCAAGAGCCCAATCCTTTAAGCATATTCATTTTTTTATGTGAATAGTCATAACAAAGTTATGATTTTTCATGGACCCAGTCCTGGATCGCTAATTGCAATGGGAATTTTGCTATTGAATTGTATGAGAGCAAAATCAGACCTGTGTGAGTAAAAATGGCATGTGCTTAAGCAGCTGCAGGCTTGGGCTCTAAAACTGCACATTTATTTCACCGAGGCAAGGGGAGTGAGGTAAAATCTTTTATTGCACTATCTTCTGTTTATGAGAGAGACAAACTCAGTTTAAGCTCAAAAGCTGGTCCAGTGGAAGATATTCCCTCTAATAGCCTGGGACCAGCATGGCTACAATTCTGCATACGTTTATTTCACTAACAGTTAAATATCAAGGGTTGCATCTACACTTGTAAATTAGCTTAAGTCGACTTAATTTATCCTGCATCTACACTACAGTTTCCTTAAGTCAACGTAAAGAAAATAAAGGTGACTTAATGAAAATTAAGTTGACTTTATAAAACCTCATTTTACTTCGACCTAAGGCTTAAGTTGACTTTTTTAAGTCGACTTAATCCAGTGTAGACCTGGAGTAGCCCTAAGTCAACTTAGGGCTACTCCAGGACTCCCCCACTGCCCTCCCTGCTGGGCAGGGGGGGCACAGGGGGAGCCTGGCATGTCCCCAAACAGGGCAGGGCAGAGCCCTGCCCCTATGCCCTGCTAGGGTCCCTCTCCCCCTTTGCCCCATTGTACCCATGTACAATGGGGCAAAGGCTGAGCCCCCTGTCACTGGACAAGGAGTGCCCCCCCTGCCCCCGTGGACCTGCCCTAGGTCCCCCTAGCCCCTAGAAGTCAACCTAGGCATCCAGTGTGGACGCTCTAGGTCGACTTTGTAAGTTCCCCCCAAAGTCGACTTTAAATTTAGGTGTAGATGCACTAAATCGACTTAGCTAAAGTCGACCTAAATTTACAATAGCCAATATGTCCAGTAAACTTTAGGCCAGTTTCTCTGGTGTTATATATTGGCATATCTTCATTGGATAAAATGGAGCTCCAACAATCAGTACAGAAGAAACTCTGGCTCTTTTTTATTTTTTAGTTTGAAAAAGTTATATGTGGATTCAACAACCATATGCTGAAGGGACATATGTTTTAATAAGGCAGCTAAGATCTGTTGCAAAAATCCAAGTCCAATGTCATAACTCTATCTATATGCGCAGGTATTGCAATTACACTTGCAAATTGGTTGATAGTACAATTAAACTCTATAAGACTCAGTCATCCAATTTGCAAGTGAAGATTTACATGAATAATCATGGCAGTTTTATGCCTGCAGTTATTTCTGAGTGTACTTTGTGAAACTTGTGTACCTGATTTGCTGTCAGATACTTAAATATTTAAATTACCTAGCTCATGCCAGCAATTATTTGTTCCCAAAATGGCAATTCTAAAAATGAGGACATGTTTAAAAATCTGACCTGATTAAATTGCTCTGGCTCACTGAACCCTGAAGCAATGGAGATGCATCACACCATCAGGACAGGAGCTGCCAGCACAACAAACACAGAAGCGGAAGGGAAGCACAATTGATGCTTTACCTTTGAACAGGGTGCAGAATGCACCCAAATTTTGCACAGGCCCAGCTCTGGTGGTCAGCATTAAGTGACTTGGGCTATGGTCCTTTTCATCTGATGAATTTAGTGCTGAAACACACCTTGATTGTTTACATACATAGGAGTATAAAAGAACTTCCATTGTGCCCTATATCTACACAAGGTGGTAGCACTTAAGGAATTTCTATTCTTGTGTGCTGAGGTCCCAGTTCAGCAAAACTGTTATGGTCATGCCTCATTGAAGTCAGTGGGGCTTAAGCACATGCTTAAGGGATTTGCTGAATAGGAATAGACTTAGCCATGTGCTTAAATTTAGGCATGTTACCCAGTACTTTACTGAATCAGAGCCCAAAACAGGAACAGGGTTTTGCTCTGTGACTCAGTGTTTAAGATGATAAGGAAACAATGAGAAAAAGGTAACATAACATGGTTAAATATAGAGATCACACCTTTATTAACAAATAATGTGCAGTGTTTTACCCTACCTGATACTATCCAGAAGGTTCTCAATTGGTACCAATGACCTGTGAGGACATAAATATGATGGGCATTCTGAAGGCCACACCTGACACCCACCCACTTGCAAAACACCATCAGGCCTGCAAAGGGCACTTACTGGAAGCCACAGTCTTGACTCACTTCTCTCCTCCATGACAAAGGTGGGAGAAGTGAGATGAGAAGTTCCACAAGCCATGAAATACATAGAGGTACCTCCCTGCAACCATACAATACAGCCCACTGCCTTTCACTCCTCAGTTGTATAGCTTCTACTCATTAACCACATGGGGACTTGCCAAAATTGAGACAATTGTGGTTTTAGCCCCCCAGACAAGATTCTGTGCATGCTGAGTGGAAGGAGAGCAGTTTACTAATTTTGCTGTATAGGAGCTTCTGGATTCCCAAAACCGGTGATCAGCTTAACACCTGGTGTTACCAGAGACCCAGCAACTAGACGACTGGTGGATCTGAAACAGGGAAACTGCAATAGCAAAATTGCATCAACCAACCCTCACGCTTCACCACCACCACCACCATCAAATGAAAGCACCAGCCCCTCCACCAAGAACAGTGATAGTGGGTGGACAAGCCCCACACCTTGGACCCAACGGCAGATCTGACTCCCTTTTTATTCACCAAACCACATAGGGCATGGGAGGAGAAGGATCCTACATACTATAGGAGAAGGGTGAGAGATGGACAGCATGAGAAAATCAGAGGTTACACATAACACTATCTCAGCTACTTCTAACCAAGATCTACCTTCATTCCTCCTGTCCCCACTACAATATTGTCTCTGCTGCTCCTTACCCCACCAAATCTGTGCTCCAGCTAGTGAACTAAGTATGTTACTCTTTATTTTTGAATTATGTTTATTGTTACTTTTACAGTTTTCAATTACAAGCAAAACCAAAAGGAGAATGTTGTCACACAGCTGTATTTTTAATATGATAATATTAAACTTTTAATGTTCTTCTAGCTTTGATATAGATGCTTCTCTTTCATAGAGATTCTGTTTTGTGTTCATGTAACTAAAAACATTCCTCAGAGAATATTACCTTTTTACTTTCCTTTTACATATATTTTATAAACATTCTAAAACTAGCAAATTCCCCCAAAATATAATCTCATGTAAAGAGTCTATTATGTGCTAGAGAAAATTAATTTGTTCCTGTTTGAAAATGTGCTTTCTATTTTTTTTTTTAAATCTGCGTATAATTATTAGAATTATATATTATGTATCCATTATCCTGTTTTGTTCTCTGTTCAAAATCAATAAAATACTAACTGTGAATGAAATCATATTGCATCAAGTGTTTAAATTTAAATTTCATCATACTATAGAAGCTGTGTGGAAATACACAAATCCCTTTTTATCTTAATTAGTTTACAATATTGTTTAGATATTTGTAAACTATCCAGATTCAGTGACCTGTAAAATAGATTCCACTGATTTTCTAGAGATTAAAGTGTCAGCTATTTATTTCCTTTCATTGGTTGTGTATGAAGAATGAGTTATCCTCTGACCTCAGATCCCTCAGGCACTTTCCATCTGTCAGATGTTCTGTAACTACATGTGTTTTTTCTGTACATCAGTCAAATGCATTAGATGTGTACACAGCATTTATGATCAAAAAGCAGAAATGAAAAAAACAGAGGCACTGCAAGTGAACAACTAAATTCTATTATACATCTGCCTCCCTTTCTCCCCCAAACAAAAAACAATGTGAACATCCTTGCTAACTTCAGTTGAGTTCCATAGGGAACATAAATAAAGGTGAAGTCATTATATACTTTCAATCTACATGAATGGTTGAATCTTGTCCACAAAGGAATAACCACTTTTAGAACATTGCAGAAGCTCAGTGTACAGATGTCTTTTGCCTGAGGCAAAGATTCATAAACATTATCCCCTTTTTCTCCCTTAATTCTTTTATTAGTTAATCTTAATGAAATGTTGATTAACTGGGCTTCTTAAGAAGGCTAGACCTTGGATAGTTTCTTTCGGATTCTATTATTAATAGAAGATCTTCTCGTAAGGATTATTATGGTCTCTGGCTAACTATCTCGTATTTATATTTGATATATTACTAATTTTAATGATGTAGACCAGAGCCTCAACTGATTAAATCCACTGTAAACATAGCTCCAATAAGTCTTTGAAGGTACAGTGATTTACACCAATTAACAATCTGGCCCAGTATTTATAAGAGATTATATTGATTGACCATCAACCAGGAAGCACATTAATGCATTGTGATATGAAAGAAATAAGTAAAAATATAATAATGGGACATTAATTTAAGGGTGATGTCTTCTCAGACATACATATAAAATGGGTGGGAAACAATCCATAAAAAGGCTCAAGAGATACTATAACAACAATAAACCATGACAAACTTTGTATTAGCCTATTGGTGGATGCCTCAGGTTGAACCTGAGGCACAAGCCTGAATCCTAAGTGGCTTTTAGCCACTTGAAATGTGCCTTTGAATTCAAAATCTGCTGTGACTTATTGCTATTATCAGGGCAGTCCTTGAGGAGTGAGTGATTATAAGGGCCCCGCTGCCCCCCACTGTGGTGCTTTGTCCTGCTCCCGCCTTGCTGCCTTTGGCTGCAAGTTGAAGGCAGCGGGACAGGGTGGGAGCGCCAAGCTCAGCCTATGGGCTGGCCCACCCTGCCCTGAAGGTAGAGCAGCCAGCCCAAGGGCTGGGTGGAGAAGTGGAGCCCAGCCTCTGGGCCAGTCTGTCCCAATCTCTTGGCCACAGCCCCCCACAGGCCGATTGGCCCTGGGTCCCAGCCCCCGCCCGCCCACCCCAGGGATGGCCCTTGCTATTATAGACTTTAAGGCGAAAAGGGACCATCATGATCTTTTAGTCTGATCTCTTGCACATTACAGACCACAGAACCTGGACCATACACTTCTGTAATAGACCCATTATGGTTCAGTGGGGTTCACTAAATTTATATTTAATTTAAAACAAACATTTCTAAAAAAGCTGTTGTATGTGTGCATGACAAGGTAAAGGTATGGCAGCCTATAAATGGCTAATGAGTCCTGGCATATCACATGCCTGTTCAGGATGAAAGAAAGGGGAATCTGTGTCAAAGGAGAGTTTGGCCCTTCTCTCTGGTTAGAGTAGAGGAAATGCCTGTATAGATTATTGTCCAGCATTCATCTCATTAGTCTCTTTTTGAGGCAAGGAGGAGGACAGAGGAAATTTAATAACAGTCCTCAGGAAAGGCACTTAAAAGGACGGAAACTCAGATTTATTTCCATTCCCAAACTGGTGAAACCCAGATAAGACGCTCCCAACATATTTATGCATTATAGCCTTCCACTATAAAAAAGTAGCTCTTAGTTAAGTGAGAAAATAATAGCTACAAAACTTATGAATACCTTTTTTTCCTACTGCTTTGAATACATTTGAGATTAAACATTTTTCCTTACCTTTTAATTCTTACTCCTGCAGCCCATGTACTCTCTCAGCAAGAGGTTACAGAATAGCCACTCTCTAAGAAAAATAAATGCTATATTGAACAGATTCCAGTTTCAAAGTTACACTAGAACGTGTATTTAAAAGTGCCATTTTGCACCTTAGTGCTTAGATGATGTGGAGGTGAACTACACCACTCACTTTTTCTCCTTCAGCCCCATCCGACCCCATACTAACCCTCTTCATATCCATTCCCCTTGTCTTTCCCCAGTAAATAGTTAGTAAAGAATATAATTTGGGATATTAAAAATATTTTATTTGTATTTATTAGACTCTACATCCAAAATTCACCATTTTAAGGAGCTAGTGTGACCTCCTGTATAACATAAACCATAGATCTTCCTCAGAATGATTCATACAGAATGTGTTTCAGGGATAAAAGAATTCAATCTTGATTTAAAAGATTGTCCATGATGGAGAATCTACCATGACCTTTGGTAAATTGTTCTAATGATTAATTACACTCACTGTCAAAAATCTACACCTTATATTCAGTCAATTTATTATTGCCATGCAGTCCCTAACACCATTCTTCTGAACTTTAGCTCATGAAAATAAAAGTATGTCATAGTATCATAGGAACAACGGCCATATTTCATTCCAATTGTCCATCTAGCCCACTACCCTGCCTTCTTAAAGTGATCATGTCTAGATACTTAAGAGGGGATGAACAGAATAGGGAAATTCAAGTGATTTATCTCCTATTGTTCATTCCCATCTTTTGGTAATTTGAGATTTAGAGACACTCAGAACAGGGAATTGTGTACCTGACCATCTTGGTTAACAGCCATCGATGTACCTAATACCCATGAATTTATCTAATTATTGTTGAACTGAGTTATACTTTTGGCTTTCATGACGCCCGCTAGTAATTAGTTCTACAGGTTTGCTATGTGTTGTATGAAAAGAGCTTCCTTTTGTTTGTTTTAAAATTGCTGCCTATTCATTTCCATGGGGGTGACCCTAGGAAGTGTTATTACCCTATTCACTTTCTCCACACCATTCATGATTTTATAAATACCTATTACAGCCCCCGGCCTTGGTGATCTCCCTTTTCTAAAATGAGTTGTCCATCTTTTTAATCTCTCATCATCTGGTAGGGTATATCATGGATGCAATGTATTTGTAGGAGAAGTGGTGGTTAGCGTTATTGTTGTTGCTTCAGTATAATGTCATGTTGTTATCATCTGGGCAAAACCTTGTTATTGGGTGAAGTTAAAACCTCTTCAATTTGGTGAATGAATTAGAGATGCAAAAAATGTGTTTAAAACAATATCCATGTAAACATTTTTAAAAATAGAACATTTAAACTGCTAAATGTGGGGGGTGGGAGAAGCCATGCTGGGTTCAGCTCCTTACTGCCAAGCTGGAACTGCCTAGGTGTGGCTCCTCAGCAACAGAGCCATAGCTGGCCAGCTCTCACTGCTTGGGAGCTGAGCGAAGTCCAGCTGCAGCTAATCCCCCTGCTCTGTACCTGACAAAAGAACTGTGCTTGTGGCAAGCGTTAATCAGCCATAGGAAAACAGCGGCAAATGTAGACGAGCCATAAGAAACTGATCACTTTGTTGATAGATGCCACGCCCAGAAGGCATTATTTAAATCATTTAGTTTGACCTCCTGTATAGTACAGGCCATAGAACTTCCCCAAAATAATCCCTCAAGCATATATTTCAGGGGAAAAAAATCCAATCTTGATTTAACAAGTATCAGTGATAGAGAATCCACCATGACCTTTGGTAAATTGTTCTGATGGTTAATTACTCTCATCATTAAAAATGTATGCCTTATTTCCAGTTTGAATGATCTAACTTCAGCCACAAGTCATTGGATCATTTTATACTGTCTCTTCTAGATTGGAGACCCGTTTACTAAATATTTGTTCCCGATGTAGGTACTTGCCCATGAAGTCAGCCATTAACCTTCTCTTTGTTAAGCTCAATAGACTGTAGTCCTTGAGTCTATCATTAGAAGGCATATTTTCTAATCCTTTAATCTTTTTGTTGCTCTTCTCTGATTCCTTGTCATGTTTACCAACATCCATCTTGAATTGTGGTCTCCAGAACTGAACAAAATATTCTAGCAGCAGTCACACCAATACCAAATAAGAGGTAAAATAACTTCTCTACTCCTACTCAAGATTTCCCTGTTTATGTATCCCAGGATTTCATAAGCTGCTTTTTTTTTTTTTTTTTTTTGTCATCACATCACACTGCAAGCTCAGGTTCAGTTGATTATCCACCATGAACTCAAATATTTTTCTTGTTCTTGGTTCCTTCTGTGTTTAGAGACATAAGATTTTATGTTCCTAAGGGGTAGACATGTTACTCTAGCTCTGCAGAACAAAAAAAGGAATACAGCAAATAGCAGGGAGGTTCAGGGGGAAAGGAAAGCAAAATGACGTGTTGTGATATGAAAAAAACCCATAGTCTCTATTCAGCGGGGAGTTCACGGTATCAAATCTGCATATGAATTCCAATTCTGCAGTTTCTCTTTGAAACTGATTTGTTATTAATTTACCTGAGTATGGCTATTAATATTTCGGTAATGGAGTTATCAGAAGATTGAAGTGTTCCCCTATTGGTTTTTGAAGGTTGTTATTTCTGATGTCAGATTTGTGTTCATTTATTCTTTTACATCTTCAAGCATCTGACAAAGTGAGATTTTCTCCTACGAAAGCTCATGTGATAAATAAATTTGTTAGTCTTTATAAGTGCCACCAGACTCCTTATAAGATTTTAGAGTAGAGAAAATTTTGATTAAAAAGAGTTCATCAGTAGAATTCTAGGAAAAGTGCATGGATTGAAGGACTAGCCAGCATTGCAGGGAGTGGTAAGAAGAAAGATGAATAAATGTAGCACATGAGATGAAGAAATATAGCACTGCATTTTTTAAAAGGAAATTCAAATATAAATTATAGGAAATTAATGTATGTGATTATGCTTCAATTTACATTGTTCATCATAATGACTGAGTTTCAAAATGTTAGACTATATCCTTCTACAGACATGTATAAATTACCTAGGTAAGATTTTTTAAAAAAACATTCAATACATGCTCAATGTATAATGTAATTTTCAGCCCATGATTGATATGCCTATAATGTACATTTTACAGTTTAATGTATATTTATGTAATCTAATAATAAAAAGTACATATGCCTAACATAAGAGGTACATCTTGAAATATGATTTACAGCCCTGTATCAGTAAAGCATATAAGCACCTGTTTAACTTTAAATATATGCTTAAGCCCTTTCCTATGCAGTAAGCTAAACACGTTAAGTACCACTGAAGTCTGCAGGCTCTATTTAAAATTTAGGTTTAGAACTATTCATAGAGGTCAAATGGATAGCACAGAATCTGCCTTTATAAGTTTACTAAACCAGTGGTTTTCAAACTTTTTTCCTTGGGACCAATGTTCCCTCTAAGGTTTGGCGGCTTGTGTGCAAAATTTTCAAGCCGTTTGCAAAACTTTTTCTGAATAAAATTTTTCTGTAAACTCACATGACAGAAATTATAGGCATTAATTGAAGTTAAAGTAATTGTAAATATAATTAATTAATTGTGTTTAATTGAATTTGAATGAATTTTGAATTGAAATTTAATTTTTAGAAAGGTTTTTATTTAAAATTAATTTTTAAAAAGTTTTTTTTAAGAAAGAAAGAAAGAAAGAAAGAAAGAAAGAAAGAAAGAAAGAAGAGGAAACAGGAAGAGAAAGAAGGAGGAAGGAAGGAAGAGGAAAGAAAGAAAGAAAAAAGAAGGAAGAGAAGAAAGAGGAAGGAAGGAAGAGAAAGAAAAAAAGGAAAGAAAAAGGAAGACAAATAAGGAAAAAAGAGAAAGAAGGAAGAGAAAGAGAGGAAGAAAGAAAAAAGAAGGCAGGCAAAGAAGAGAAAGAAGGAAGAGAAAGAAAGAGAGAGGCCAAGGCCGCTGGCGGGGGAGGACCCTACCGCAGCCCTGGGAAGCCACCGGTGGGGCGGAGCAGACCCCAACCCCGGAGGCTGATCCCGGCCCCGTGCTGGGAGGCCGAGGCTGTTGGATGAGCCCGGCCCCGGCCCCGGGCTGGGAAGTCGAGGCGGTCGGCGGGTGGGAGCCCAGGAGCCCGCCACGGCCGCAGCCACCCCACTGCCCCGGCCGCGTGGGGCAGGCAAGCAGGCCCGCGCACCTGAGCCTAGCCTGAGCCTGCCTGTCCCACCCTGGGGGCGGAGAGGACCAGCCCAGAGGCCGGGCGCAGGTAGTGTCTGCAGTGGCAAAGCCACAGCCCTGGGGGTCTGGAGGGAGTGGCGGGGGCTGCCGGGCTGCGCGGGGTCCCTCAGTGTTGCGCGGGAGGGAACACTGCTTGGGACCCAGTTGAAAAAAATCTTATTCATTCCTGCAACATCTTTCAGCAATGCATTCCAGTCTAACAGTGTCAGCAGCAGGGGGTGCCGTGACCCAGTACCTGAGGGTCTGCAACTCAGTACTGGGTCCAACCCTTAGTTTGAAAACCACTGGACTAAACAAGAGCTACTTTTGCCACTTAACACCAATTGAATATTTTCTTCTCACATATAGTCACAAAACAAGCTGTAACATATTTCATCTGTGAGTAGCCAAGAAACATCTTGAAAAGTATTATTTTATTCCTGTCAAAATGAATCACTCTTGTAATATCTCAGAAGTTGAGATAATCAATTCATGAATGTCGATTTGTACTGTTTCAGTCATACCAGGATTTATTGATTATTTAAGGTGTAACAGTAATCACATCCCAAGCCAATGTCTAAAATAGTAATTCCAACAGCTTTTTTTTTTACTATTTTTCCATTTGTTTTTAACGTAACATTTACTTACTATTCATGACCTAAACATGAAACAAGGAATAAATCTCCCAATTTCTGATTTCTTTTTTATATTCTCAATTGTCATGTGCAGTTTTTGACAACCATCTGCTTAGATTAAACTTCACTTCTTTCTCCCATTTGTTCCTGTCATACTAAAATATTGACAGAAACAATTTCTGTAGGGAAAATGGAAAGTTAATAGATAAATTGAAGCTCTACATGTTTTTTTCATTAAAATTCTGATGTACTCCTACAATTCAGTTGTATATATTTATATAATCATTTTGAAGTGTGAAAAATTAAAAAGCTAGATCTGCAGCCCATAAACCTCAAGAGTTCATACAGGGTTTCAGACCATATCTAATATTTATATTTTATTAGTTACTGTAGAGCTATAGTAGATATTAAGTGCCACGTGAGGTTAAACATCCCCTTGACTTAATATAATATATTATATTAATCTAATTAGCACCCAGTTAACTGAGTCAATGGCAGCATTGCTTTCACTATGTCTCTGTTAGGGATTTTTCTTTGTGTCTGGGGTAAGCTCCATGTTTTACAGCAGTGCAATGCATCTACATCACTTTGAATCTGTATAACAACAGCAAAGATCTCTAATGCAAAAAACCCCAAATGCATATAATCCATAACAAACATTTGATCATTAAGGTAGAAAGTTATTCTCATAATTTATCACAAGCAAAGGGTAACTAAGGGTATCCCAGTTTAAAACTCTGCTGTCTTTTAACACCTAATAGTAACTCATTCCAAGTTATTAGGGTTGCTTTATAGTTTCTTTGGTGTGTGTCATGGTTTTTGTTTGTTTGTATGTAAGAGTAGAGGTACTAGAACAGTGATCTAGCAAAATATCCGATGTCCTATTTTCCTCTTTTCTTTTGAATTGGTTGCAAAAGTTTTCACACTTTCTGTAGTGCTGATACTAATTCCTACATAGTATTCTACTTCCTATACGTTCAAGGATCGCTTTTTCCTTTATAGCTACAGTACTGCACTGAGAGCTCATATTCGGTTGGTTATCTACCATTAACACCAAATCCTTTTTAGAGTTACTGAATTCCAGGATACAGTCCTGCATCTTGTAAGTGTGACCTACAGTCTTTCATCCTATTTGCTGTATTAAAATACATGTTGTTCACATATGTCCACGTCCCAAAGGAAACCAGACTAATCTTTGTAATTGACCTATCCCCACCATTTTTTACCTCTCCACCAACTCCACCAACTCCACCTACCAAAATTTGACCACTGCAAATTTGATCAGTAATGATATTTTCTTTCAGATCACTGATAAAGATATTGTATAACATTGGGCCAAACCATTGTGCTACAAAACTAGAAACACCCCTGGAATGATGGTTCCCATTGATGATTAGTTTTTGTGATTAAGTGGTCAGCTTTAAATCAATTTAATATGGTTTGCACTTACTTTGTGTAGTACTGATTTATTTTTAATCAGACTGCCACAAAGGATTAAGTCAGATACCTCACAGTGCTCCCAGTATGCTACACCTATATGTGATAAGAAAAGAAGCTTAATAATGTCAATATATATTATCCATTAATTGATCAGATCCTCTACTAGTGAAAATCAGAATAGCTCAAATGAAGTATGCCGTCTGAAGATCTTACATTACCTACTGGGGGTAATAATTTTGTTTATTATATTAGGAGGAGAAAACAAAGATGTATTACCATATATGTTACACAGTTTTGGAAGAAACCTTCACTTGACCACTCTTGAGCTGTCCTCTGAAAGGAAATTCTCAGTCCCCTGAAATGTCAACAGGCACTTGTTTAAGAACAAGGAGGAAGCAACCCTGATGTCTTTATAACAAAATCTTGGATCTCTGTTTTCAGTGCAAATCTCAATGCAGCCTTCACTGTGGAACCATTACCATAACTTTCCCCCCTCTGAACACGAATAAGTTATAACAATTTAATTAAGCCACCTAAGAATACCAGTCCAATCCAACAGGAAATGACAATTTTAAGAATGTGCACTATATGCCATCATCTCACCTCATTACTGTTTTTGTCATGAAAATCAATTAATTTTGTACATTTTCTGTTCTCATGACCAAACTTGTCATAAAAGGGAACTATCAAAATTGTAATAACACCAGATATGTTTTGGTAATTATGGTACTCTGCTCCACAGATTTGACATTTTCAATTCTGCACTCAATTTGCTGGCTATTCCACTCCTCCCAGTAAGGTTAATAAGGCTGTAAATATGGAATCAGCTATTGGATGCATGTACAAAGAGGCAATTTCTTTGCTTTTTCCCTTTCCAGGTTATACTGTGGTATTCAGAAAAATTCATAGAAAATTCATCTGAACTGCAGCAATAAGTGCATTTGTAAGACCATAATCACAGAATGTAATACACTGAAATAAATTGTAAAGTAAAAAGCAGATAGTACCAGAGATCAAAATTAGATTTAAAAATGAAAACCGAAAATTTAAACTGGAAGGAAACAGGTTAGACTAGTGGAATCTCATTAAAATGTATGTTCAGCTTCTAGAGAGAAAAAGTGGGTAAGGTAATATCTTTTATTGGCTAATTTCTGCTGGTGAAAAACACAAGGTTTCACATCTAAACAGAGCTCAGGCCACTGTGGACACATCAGACATATGCTTAAGTCCCTCCAGAGGCTCCTAGTCATCTTCTAATGCCAGTTTAAGACCTGGGTCCTAATTTTTAAAGCAATTAATGGATCAGGCTCTCGCTTCACAGACTAAACTTTGATCTATGAACAACCACAATAGTGTTCCCCTGGAATAATACTGGAAGCATATGAGAGCTGGGGACAAGGCATTCTCTGCTGAACGGATCTGTCTGTGGAACCATCTTCTGGATGAGATCAGGTGAACCCAGAGAATGATCAACTTTAGGAAATATTGCAACCTCTCCCCCCACCCCCCACATTTAGAGAAAGTACATATGTTTTCTGCTATATATGATATAGTCTGAATAGGTGTCACTTGCTGAATAGCACCTCCCCTCCCCTCTCAGTTTCTGGCACCCATTGGCAAGCTAGGGGAGAGGGATGCTAATTAACCAGTGTTCTCCAGCACCCAGAATTCAACATGGACATGTGGTTCCTCTCTCATTTCCATTTGAGCAGTCTCACCCTACCAACCCCAAACTTGGAATGGGAACCCAGCCTCACAGGTGCAGTGTGTCTAGCTGACCATTTGGGCACCAGGAAGGATTTTTTTTCTCCTATGAGCCAACTGGAAGAGGAACCAGGGAAGCTTTTGTCTTCCTTGGAACAAATTCAACCCACAGTGGGTTAAATAGAAATGAAAACAGTACTTCACTGAGTTAGTTGGGTTGAGCTGTTCATTTGTCATACCTTGTGTCCAGTTTCAAGTGTGATTAAAAGGATCAAATGAATAGTTCCCAGAAGAAAAAGACCTGTGATTTAGTGATAGGTCTTGAGCTCATGGGAGAAGGTCAGACCTTGTGGCTCTCATGGACAGAAGTCCCCACTGTTCTGCACCTTCTATCCCCCTCAGAGCTGTGGGGAGGCTGCTAGGAGTCAGAGAACTGAGTCCTGGGAGGTAAGCTTAGGACAGTCTGCCCCAAGTTGTGGGTCATATGGAAAGAAACACTGTAACCCCCCTGTGGGTGATGGGTAGATCATGCTCCTTCCCTGTGCTGAAGTTTAAAAAAAAATGTGGCCTGCGGCTTAATTCCAGAGCATGTGTCTGACCTCATTTCACCGCTTCATCACCATTAAGGGTCTCTTGCATTCCAGCTGATAAATAATACCATTAATCATTAATTGTTTGACCGTATCTAGTGCTAACTAACTTCCATCTTCGAGGGATAGGAAAATTCAGAGATGTTTGTTGTTTACTTATGAGTTCTAAAAAATCAGAAATTCCAGGATATGACATTTTAATGACTCCGCCCCCCTCCTTCATCTCTCAGGCTCCAAACCCAATGTCAAAATTAAAGAATCCCTTTAAACCATTCAAAATAAATACATTTTTATCTTGGACCACAGTAGGGCACTTATTTCCTTAGCCAGCAGTCTTTGATGCCCTGTTGGAGACTAGAGATTGGGACACTCCTGAAAATGTAAATCCAAGTCTTAGGTATTGATAAGTGGAGCTCTTAGAACATAAGAATAGTCGTATTGGGTCAGAATAGTGGTCTGTCAAATCCAGTATCCTGTCTTCCAACAGTGGACAATGCCAGATGCTTCAGATTGAATGACTAGAACAAGTAATCACTGAGTGATCTATCTAGTCATCCATTCCCAGCATCTGGCACACAGCCTGCCTTACTTGTCCTGGCTAATAGCCATTGATGGACTTATCCTTCATGAACCTATCTAGCTCTTTTTTGAACCCCATTATAGTCTTGGCCTTCCCAATATCCTCTGGCAAGGAATTCTATAGGATGACTGTGTGTTTTGTGAAGAAATACTTCCTTTTGTTCATTTTAAACTTGCAGCCTATTAATTTCATTTGGTGATCCCTAGTTTTTGTGTTATGAGAAGTAAAGAACTCTCCCTTATTTACTTTCTCTACAACAGTCATGGTTTTATAGACCTCTATCATATCCCCCCTTATTCATCTCTTTTCCATGCTGAAAAGTCCCAGTCTTGTTAATCTCTCCTCACATGGAAACTTTTCCAAAACCCTAATCATTTTAGTTACCCTTTTCTGTATCTTTTCCAATTCTAATACATCTTTTTTTAGATGGAGTGACCAGATCTGCATGTAGTATGCAAGATGTATACTTATTTATTTATAAAAAAGCAATATATTTTCTGTCTTATTATCTATCCCTTTCTTAATGGTTCTTAACATTGTTAGCTTTTTTGACTGCCATTGCACACAGAGTAGATGTTTTTTAGAGAACTATATTATCAGTGACTCAAAGACCTCTTTCTTGAGTGGTAACAACTAATTTAACCCCCACTGCCTGAACATTTAAGTATACTATACCCTCTGGATATCCCTTGTCCACATGCTTGTTGACGCCCACCCAAAGAATTCTAGTAGATTGATGAGGAATGATTTCCCTTTACAGAAACCACCAACAAATGTGCCTGATAATTCTGTTCTTTACTATAGTTTTGGCCAATTTACCTGGTACTGAAGTTAGGCTTATCAATCTGTAATTACTGGAATTGCCTCTGGAGACTTTTATTAAAAATTGGTGTCACATTAACTGTTCTCCAGTAATCTGGTACTGATGCTGATTTAAATGATCGGTTACATACCACAGTTAATCTTTCTGCAATTTTACATTTGAGTTCCTTCAAAACTCTTGCATGGATACCATCTGGGCCTAGTAACTTATTGCACTTAAATTTATCATTTCATTCCAAAAACCTTGACACCTCAGTATGGGACAGCTCCTAAGATTTCACCTAAAAAGAACAGCCCAGGTTTGGGAATCTCCCTCACGTTCTCAACCGTGAAGACCAATGCAAAGAATTCTTCTCAGGCAAAATAACCATAACAAGCTAAATAAAACAAAAGCTTTCAAAGAACTGAATAAAAATTAACCTGTTGTGCATAAGTAACATAATTTTACAGAGAGTCACTGAATGTTAATTGTTTCCAAGAGATCAGAGGAAGCCTCAGGCAGTAATTCCAGACAGTATACAACAGGAGAAAAATAACAATTTCATAAATATGTGTAGATTATTAGGAGTTGCCAAATAGATTCATTTGATATTTTTTATGTTCTGACTGTTTTCCATTTAGCCAGCAGACACTTAAGTTTTGTTCTGCATAAAAACATAACAGAACTAATAAAATGTGTTATACAGTAAGGCTTTTGCTCTTGAGGAACAGAGTTTATTCTGCATTGTTGTCAGACAGTCATTTATTCAAATTACAAACCACCAATACCTCCCTCCATACTTGAGCCAAATAGTTGGGTCAGCAGTGATACTTCTGTTTTGATTAGGTGAGAAGTCCTGAGGAAAGAGTTAATATTTAGTGATATATGTACCAGTACATTTATTATTTTATTTGTGTGTATAATTTACAGAATTGGTCTAAAAGATGTTAAAAGAACCAGCTATTCAAATGTCACCTGGGTCAAAGAATTTGTTCTCTTTAACCTGTTTTCCATACTTTTGTCTTAAAAATTAAAAATATCTGTAAATAAATTATTTTAAAATTCATTGTTGACTTAAATGTTTTAGTTATGGATATCCCCATCTACTAAGGTCTACTTATGATTACCAAATTCCTTCAGAACTCTAGATACAATTGCAGCTGTCTGAACGATTATTATTCATTCTGTAATGGATAATAAATGTAGAGACAGAACTTTTCTCTTTAGGGTCAAATACGGCTTAAGGTGTCAGAACTGTGGCAGAAGGGGAGTGGGAGGAGCCTTGTCTGGGTAGGAACCCTCAAGAAAGAAGAAGAAGAACATAATGCACTGGATGCAGTTTGCTTAGGAGTAGCAACTTCTGCCCTATTTTACAGTTGTACTATGAACCTTACCTCAGAAAAAGAAATACTGGACTTCAGAAAAAGACCAGAGCTCCTTGTTTTATTCACCACTGTGTTCTTTTGCTGCACATGCCCAGCTGTCTACATCAGCATTATTTTCCCTTTGTTTTTTAAACTTTTTGCATGTATTCCCCCAATGTCTGTTCTCCTATTCTGTTAAACTGTTATTTCTATTCCACATGTGTGTGGCATTATTTAGATTATTACGTGATTCATCAGCCACAGGTCTTTATGAAGGGCCTGCAGTAAGCCCGTTGAAGGGCCTGCAGCACCTGATAGTTATCCTAACCCTCCTGGATCATACCAACTAATAATGGCTGACTTCTTCACCTTGGCACTGTAAAAAGACTTCTTGCACTTACATCCCCCTATAATGTACATGTCCAAGGCAGCTGTAATTTAGTCCTATATGTTCAATTCTCCTCACCAGAGAGATTATTGAGTCCTATGTTGTAAAATTGCAGCCTGCCAGGCTTACCCCAATTGTAACCTAAGCTGTGGAAAAGTGGATGAAAGTTTATTAAATGTTCCAGTTATCAGCAACATATGTTGATGGGCAAAAGATACAAAAGGGATACAAAACACTGGGTTCACACAAAGAAAGAGGACTACTTAATACAATTTAAGCACTGTGTATAAGGTTGTGCCTAGTTAATAAGAAAAGTACAGGGTCAGAACTTAAGGACCAAAATTTATGTCATATCATAGGTCTAACTGGTGAACAAAATAAAATGAGATGGCTATTTGGCCCACACTATTTGGGGGCGGGGGGGTTCCCTTTTCTTTGTGGAGAGGATGAAAATGGTGAGTGAAGAACTGCATTACATAACTGTTCACCATCTCCTGACATCCAGGAACTGCCATGACACTATTGAACCTTCATCATCCTGATTCTGAGAGATGTCCCAACCAGGCTAGACCAAACAGAGACGAACTCAAATTACAGACTGTCTAATCCTGAACAACACATGGGAGGTGAATTATTGCTTTCTGGTGTCCCCCACTACCTTCCTTCTCTATCTTGCTTTTCTCTATCTCTCTCTTTTGCCTTCTGTTTAATAAGAGTCTGACTGAACTGGTCAATCTTAACTATTTTTCAACACTTCTGTGATCTCTCTTTGTCATTTATGGTGAGGAAGAGAAATTAGTTAATAAGATCTGGAACTTCTATTGTTCTTGTTGTTGTTGAAGTCCAATCTCTTTTCCTAGAAGTCGTACAAGAAAATTACCCTCTTTAACACCATCTAACAGACTGTCAAATGGGGATTATTACCTTCTAAAAGCTCTGTCTACATGGCACATCACAGGCCTCAGAATAGTAAAGAGCATGGTAGAATGTTCATATTATAATGGATTGTACAAGTGCTAGACAAGAAATTATAGTAAGGGCTTGTACATTTTCAAAATTATTTTAAATTTTATTTCCTGACTTTCAACTGTCGTAGAGTGTTTGAAATCTTCTCTATTTTTGAACACTCCCAATGCATGGTCAATGTAGCTAGCAGGCTTCCCAAAAATCAGTGTGGTTGTTTTGAGGGAGAGGGATTGGGACCACCAGACTTGGTTTGAAGTCTCTTCTGTGAATACTATGTAGCGTTTTGACTGGAGGTACAAAGATGCAAGCTTCTAAAGTAGATGAAAGAAATTCTCAGGAGCACACTCTAAATCAGAGCATCTAATTCAATATCAAACTATAGATATAGAATCATAGAAACAAAGGGTTAGAAGGAAACTCATGAGGTCATCTAGTCCAACTCCCTGCTAAAAGCATGACCATTCCCACAAAATCATCCCAGCCAAGGTATTGTCTAACCTGCCTTAAATATCTCCAAAGATGGAGATTCCAGCACCTCACCCGTTCCAATGCTTTTACCACCCTTCTAGTGAGAAAGATTTTCCTAATATCCAACCTCGACCTACCCAGCTGCAACTTGAAACCATTGTTCCTTGTTTTGTCTTCTGTTACTACTGAGAATAGCCTAGCTCCCTCCTCTTTGGAGCATCCCTTCAAGTAGTTGAAGGTTGCTATCAAATCCCCCCTCAGTCTTCTCTTCTGCAGACTTAATAAGTCTAGTTCCTTCAGTCTTTCCTCATATGTCATGTGCCCCGGCCCCTAATTATTTTTGCTGATCTCCACTGGACTCTTTCAAATTTATTAACATCCTTTCTGTAGTGGGGAGCCCAAAACTGGACAAAGTATTCCAGATGCGGCCTCACCCGTGCCAAATAGAGGGAAATAATCACATCCCTCTATCTGCTGGCAACGCTCCTACTGATGTAGCCCAATATGCCATTGACCTTTTTGTGAACAAGAACACACTGTTGATTCATATCCAGCTTTCCGTCCACCATAACCCCCAGGTCCTTTTCTACAATGCTGCTACTTAGCTGATTGGTCCCCAGACTGTAGCAGCACATGGGATTGTTCCTTCCTAACTGCAGAACTTCACACTCGTCCTTGTTGAACCTCATGAGATTTCTTTTGGTCCAATGCTGCAATTTGTCTAGGTCTCCCTGAATCCTGTCCCTGCCCTCCAGTGTGTCTACCATTCCCCCCAGCTTTGTGTCATCCGCGAACGTACTGAGCGTGCAATCTATCCCATCATCCAGATCATTAATGAAGATCTTGAACAGAACCAGCCCCAGGACTGACCCCTGGGGCACTCCACTCATTACTGCTTCCCAACTAGACATCGAGCCATTGATTTCTACCCACTGAGCCTGATGATCAAGCCAGTTTTCTATCCACCTTACAGTCCACTTGTCCAACATATACTTCCATAACTTGCTGAAGAGAATTCTGTGGGAAACCATATCAAAAGCCTTGCTAAAGTTGAGGTATATTACGTCGACGGCTCTTCCCACATCCACAAATCCAGTTATCTCATCATAGAAGGCAATCAAGTTGTTCAGGCACGATTTGCCCTTGGGGAATCCATGCTGATTGTTTCTGCTCACTCTATTTTCTTCCAAGTGTTTCAGGATGGATTCTTTGAGGACCTGCTCCATGATTTTTCCAGGGATTGAGGTGAGGCTGATAAGTCTGTAGTTCCCCGGATTCTTCTTTTCCCCTTTCTTGAAGATAGGTACTATATTTGCCTTTTTTTAATCCTCCGGGACCTCCCCCGTTCGCCACGAGTTTTCAATAATGTCCAACGGCTCTGCAGTCACATCGGCCAACTTCCTCAGCACCCTTGGATGCAGTTCATCCAGCCCCATCAACTTGTGCACATGCAACTTCTCTAAGTAGTCCCTAACCTGACCTTCCATAATCGAGGGCCGCTCTCCTTCTCTCCATTCTGCATTACCCAGTGTAGTAGGCTTGGAGCTGACCCTCCCTGTGAAGACTGAAGTGAAAAAAGCATTGAGGACTTCAGGCTTTTCCACATCATCCACCATGAGGATACCTGGCCCATTCAGTAAGGGACCTAAACCATCCCTGATCCTCTTCTTGTTACTGACATACTTATAGAACCCCTTCCTGTTATCGTTCACATCCCTTGCTAGCTGCAACTCCAATTGTCCTTTGGCCTTTCTGATTTTATCCCTGCAGGCCTGAGCAATATCTTTACATGCCTCCCTAGTCATCTGTCCAAGCTTCCACTTCTTGTAAGCTTCCCTTTTATGTTTCCGCTCAATGCAGAGTTCTCTGCTAAGCCACACTGGGTGCCTTCTACATTTGCTGTTCTTTCTGCACATCGGAATGTTATCTTCCTGTGCCCTTAGCAGGGTTTCTTGGATGCCATTCCCCTTCAGATCAGCCTCCCAAGGGATCCTGCCCATCAGTTTCCTGAAGGAGCCAAAATCTGCTTTTCTGCAGTCCAGGGTATGGGTTCTGCTTCTTTCCTTTCTTCCTTTGATCAGAATCGTGAATTCTACCTTCTCATCGTCACCTTACCTTTTTGTTTGTGTTACTTTAATTAATTAATTAATTAATTAATTAATTAATTAATAATTATACATACTGTAAATCAGATTCCTTATTCAGTATAGTCTCATTGAATGTTGACCCAAGATAAGAAATCAAAATGCAAGATACTGTAACAAATATAAAAGTCTCACAAGCTACCTGCCCGCTAAATTCCCACCAACTTCAGTGAAATTATTATTGCTATTATTATTCACTGTTAGAAATTAATGTTGCTGTCAGTAGTAAAGACCTACATACCATAAATCACTATTTATTTTTGGCAGCTCGATTTCTGGTCTAGGGTCCTGGCACCATTTGATATCAGTTTTATATCGAGATTGGGTAGGACTTGTGCTGGTGGCCATTTTGATAACCATTTTATATAGAAATTGGTCGGATCTGGGCTTGTGTGTGTGTAGTGCTTGTGCTCGGACACATAAGAAAAGAGTTATGTGAAAACAATGCTAACCAATGAGAACATGTTAGGGGTCTATAAAAACCGTGGCTTTTTTGCACCATCAGGCACTGCATCAGACACCTGTTCTTAAAGAGAAACACATAACAGCTCTTATCCTCCACTTTATCTGTGTCTATGTTTTTCTTTCAGAAACCTCTAAGCTGTTTTTACCTCCATCGGCGCTCTTTCTTCTGTGTCCGAGACAATTTCAGCATCAGTTGGGGCACTGCTAATCAGTTGAGTTGTGATCCTGCACGATCCTGGTCTCACCATCTGCCAAAAACCACTCCTTTTTAAACAAATAGTCGTAGTAATACTTTTTTTACAACTAATCAAAGACAATTCAGCTTCTGATTTATAGTTATTACTCTCAACTTTTTTTTTCATTTTTTACACACACACACACACACACACACACACACACACACACACACTACCTTTTGCGTTCAAAATAATTTTCTTTCTAACAGAACACAATTCCAGAATGAAAATTAAGAGTGGTATTTTCAAAATACTTAAGATTGTGGCAAACTGTTCCCATTGAAGGCAATAGCACACCATCAGTGAGGCCAATGTCCAGCACTTGTGAAAAATCCACTGTTTTAATATATAATATAATAATATATAATATTTTAGCAAGTTAATTATATCACAGTTAATGAAAATATAAAGTCAATTATTTTAAACCAAAAATATAATTTCCATAACATTATTTTATAAAATGCATATGTTAGAGGGCTCCAATGTAGTGGACAAAAACAAAGCAAGATTAAGTTGCTTGAAGTTGAAGACAGTCAATATCAAAGTTGTAATAAGAAATTTTTAACAGTGGAGGTAATTAAACACTGGACCATATTACCCAGGGAAGTGGTAAATTTTTCATCACTTAGAGTCCTTAAGTCAAAATTGAATGTCTTTATAAAAGATGTATTATAACTATATCACATATTATTTTAGCTTAATATAAAATTCACTCGAGGAAGTTCTGTGGCCCATGGTTATTCGCTGTCTAGTTGATCATAATGGTCTCTTCTGGCTTTAAAAAATCTATGCATCTATGAACCAGCTACATGCAAAGAATATGCACTTATTCATTTTTTTAGATCATGTGAAGTGATTTTAGGACTTCCAAGGTAGCCTCAGGCAGCTGACTCAGACTCACAGGACTGAGGGATTAAACATTTCTGTGTTGATGTTCAGGCTCAGGCTGGAGCCTGGGCCCAAATGTCTGTTTAGCAGTTTTAAAGCCCTACAACCCAAGCCCCATGAGCCTGAGTCAGCTGAATACAGCCAGCTGCAAGTATTTAAGAACTGTGTAGATTAAACCTCAGAAACTACATTTCAATAAAACAAAGCAACCATTCTTCAAATAAACTAAAACTTGTATATAATTTCCTAGTCTCTTTCAGATGTTGTGCAAACAAGACAGACTCAAAATGAAGCTCATTAAAAGCCTAATCCAAATATTTTTCTCTGTGGGGAGAGATGTTCAATTTGACCAGCACAGGATACCCGACTCCTGGGAAAGGGAGGGGCGGAGCTTATGCCTAGGCATGCTGGAACCTAGCACCTATTTGTGCAATATATAGGCATTTGCCTTAAGATGAAGAAGGGGCTTCACTGCTTCTGATTGGCCAGCCAGATATGGACTAAAGAAAGCTTTCATGCACCTCCTCTCAATTTAAGACTTTTCTAGGCATAAGGCATACAAGGAATTGCTGCCCCACTTTCTACTCCCCCAATTGGCAAGTTTTCCACAAGTGGTGGTGATTTTAATTGATATCTTACTCTTGAGAGTAACAAAGGCAGAAAGAGCCCAGCTGCTGCTGGCATCCTGAAACTACTGCGATCTGTATGCTGCTAGCCTGTGTACAACAGGGGGACCTGCTGAAGTGATTGCTGAGCGGTGTGGGGAAATGTTCTACTACAGAGGAAGAAATAAGGCAGCCCTCCCTTTGGTAGAGGTTTGATCAGTAACTTCATAGAAGTTTTAGAGAGATCTTTTGGCAGGATTCAAGGGACATCTGTGTCTGCATGGACAAATTGCACCACATGACCCACCTTTGTCTAATATGAGAGGGGAATGAAGAACAGAAAGTCACTCACTCTCTCCTGATTGTACTATCTCTTCTACCATGAGTAAATTAAGGAAAAGTCAAAAGATGTGTCTTGTTACTTTAGGGGTGCCATCCCTATAATGAAAAAAAAATATCTATACACTTATCGGAGGGTCCTACCCTTGCATTGGGCTCCCCTGTGCTCGACTGGCAAGACTAGCTGCACTGTAATGGAGTCAAAAACAGATCCCAGCTCATTGAACAGCTCAATTCTCTGATTGCCTCTGTCTCTCCTCCCATACACCTCCTCCTCATCCTCCTCCTCTTCCTTATCCATCACCATCTTCTCTTTTCTTTTCACAGCAAAGGCCTGTGACTTGGGTTCCTTGGATGCATCTATAATGCTTTTTGGGTAGTGTTGATGATATCTCCGCTGAGTATGTCATGCAGTTCTTTGTAAAAGCAGCAGGTTTTTGGCTTGGCACCAAGCCAGTTGTTGGCTTCCTTTTCCTCCTGGTATGCTTGCCACAGCTCTTTGCCTTCTGCACAACACTACGGCTGGTTCCTGTCATATCTCTTCTCCTACATCCGTTTTAAGTATAGCAACTTAAATATGCACAACTACATCGACATAAACTGCCTTGCCTTAATCTAACTCATAGCCTCATAGTTTTTCTCCTGAAGTCTTCTTGAGAGCTTCTTACAAACTAGCTATCTGAAAACCACGGAAATTGTTCATTGGCTACAGCTATGAATTTTTAAAATGACCTTTCATAAACTAACAGACAACACTAATTTTGTCTTGCATTACAGTTTGTAACTGTGATTTAAAAAAAAAACTAAGGCCAATTATTTTAAAAATAAAGGCCTCCTTTTTAGTTTCAACAAAAATCATAATGCATATACAGTTCACCCTACCTAAGATCATGTAAAAATATTCATGAATCAATGGCTTTTCCTGGAAAGACAAAGCAATAGCAATTTATATATTGCTCATGTATAAATCATTATTTTCATGCCATAATTTGCCTGGTTTTGGATTGGTATATAGGTTCATTACATGACATCAGTGAGGTAAATTCTCAGATCACGTACCTTAATTCTTGGCAATCCTCCTGGTTTGGGTATAAAGCTGCAGACAGTATGTCTGCTGTTCTGTATTAGTATAAATTCCATATTCTACAGTGACTCCTTAGGTCATACTAGTACAAATTTACAAGGCAACATGAGTGACTCTGTTGTACATCCAGCGCACTTAAGAAGTTAAAAAAGGTCCAGTCACTTTTTATTAGTATTAAAAAGAATCAATTACTCTTATTTTAAAGCCCTGTTGGATTTTAGACAACCATTACCATAGCCTATCAACTGCCAAAGACACATAACAACCCCACCCCAAAAAACAATTAAAGTTCTAATGGATGCCAAATACATTGGCAGAGATCCAGCAATCTCTAAACAACCTACTTATTCTTATGCAGTAGCTGGGTTTTTTTTTATATAAATAAATATATTAAATACACAAATTACTTTCAAATAATGTTATTGCTCTGACTTAAACCCATACAAACATTGTAATTTGGAATTAAAGATGGCATGGCCGAAAGGTCCTCAGAACAGGGAAGCAGATCTTAATCCATCACTCTTCATTCTATATGCAGTGCTGTGTAGCCATACCGGTCCCAAGGTATTAGAGACACAAGGTGCATGAGGCAATATCGCTTATTGGACCAATGTCTGTTGCTGAAGGGGATCAGCTTTTGAGCTTGCACAGAGCTCTTCTTCAGGTCTGGGAAATGTACTCCTAGATCCAGCTTTCAAACTTAAGGTGGCTTATATTGACCTGATTCTAAAAGGGTGCGTCTACACTTGTAAATTAAGTCGATTTAAGCAGGCTTAAGTCGACTTAATTTACTCTGTGTCTACACTTGAGTTTCCTTAAATCGACTTAAGCAGTTCCTTAAGTTGAATTAAGGAAAAATTAGTTCGAATTAGTAAAACCTCATTTTACTTCAAACTAACCCTTAATTCGAACTAAAGTCAATGTGGCCATATTAGTTCGAACTAATTGTTTAGTTTGAACTAACTGGCACATTGACCTTAATGCAACTGACTAATTCGAACTAAGCAAGTGCCATGCATGGCACTTGCTTAGTTCGAACTAGCATTCTAGTGGGGCCATGCTAGTTCAAATTAAGTTAATTCCAACTAACTAAAATTCGAACTAACTTTGGTAAGTGTAGACATAGCCTAAGTGTCTACATTGCAACATTGCTCCTGCCAATGTAAGTTGCCCATTACAACAACCTAATAGCTCTACCTCCAATAGAGGCATAGAGCTTAGGTCAAAATCTGTGTAGGTCAGTATCTGTGTACACACTACCTTACTTACATCCCAACTTGGCTGTCAGCTTTGTGTGTGACTCACAGATGGAGCGTAGCCATGCCAGGGTTGACTTCCCCCTGGGGAAGGCAGGGAGATCAGCTATCAATGCTCCTCAATGCCTCCATGATTAATTAAACACTGCTGGTGAGAATCTGCACCAGCAGAGGTGGCGGTGTTATAGGGTGGATACTTACTGCAATGGATGTACATCAACCTAACTTTGGTCCACTTAATTTTGTAGTGTAGACTTGCCCTCAGTGTCACAGCTAAATACAAAGACAGCTAATAGTATAATAATAATAGTATAATATTTCACACACATTTCAAGGGACCATTCAAGGTGATATGGCCCATTAATAAACTCCTAGACTCTAAGGTCAGAAGGGACCAATATGATCATCTAGTCTAACCTCTTGCACAATATGGGCCACTATACCCCATCCACCCACTCCTGTAATAGAGCCCTAATATATGGCTGAGTTATTAAATGATAGTTTAAAGATTTTAAAGTACAGAGAATCTACCAGCAAGTGAGCTGTGCCCCATGCTACAGAGTAAGGCAAAAGACCCCCCCCCCCAGAGCCTTTGCCAATCTGTCCTGGGGGGAAATTCCTTCCTGATCCCATATATGGCATTCAGTTAAACCTTAAGATGTGGGCAAGATTCACAAAAAAGGCTCCCAAAAAAGAATTATCTGTAATAACTCTAATAACTCAGAACCCCCTCCCCCCCCCATCAAAAGCCCCATCACAGGTCTTTGGCATATCTATCACCAATAGTCAAAGATCAGTCAATTACCAAATTAGGCTGTTCCATCAGATTATCCCCTCCATAAATTTATCAAGCTCGGTTTTGAAGCCATCTGGGTTTTTTGCCCGCACATCTCCCCTGGGAATACTATTCCAGAACTCCTCTCCTCTGATGGTTAGAAACCTATATCTAATTTAAAGTCTAAACTTCCTGATGGGCAGTTTATATCCATTTGTTCTTGTATCCACATAGGTGCTGAATTTAAATAATTCTTCTCCCTCCCTAGTATTTTTCCCTCTGATATATTTATAGAGAACAATCCTATCTCCCCTCTGCCTTCTTTTGGTTAAAGTTAAAACAAGCCAAGCTCTTGAGTCTCCTCTCGTTAGGCAGGTTTTCCCTTCCACAGATTATCTTAGTAGATCTTCTCTGCATCTCTTCCCATTTTAATTCATCTTTCTTAAACATTGGGCACCAGAATTGCACACAATATTCCACATGAGGTCTCACCATCACTTTGTAGAACTGTACTAACATCTCCCCCTCTCTACTGGAAACACCTCATCTGATGCATCCTAGGACTGTATTAGCTTTTTTTCATGTCCACATCACATTGGCAGCTCATAGTCATCCTGTGATCAACCAGTTTGCCCAAGTCCTTCTCCTCCTCTGTCACTTCCAATTGATGCATCCTCAGCTTATCAGAAACATTCTTGTTATCAGCCCCTAAATGCATGTCCTTACACTCTCCATTATTAAATTTCATCCTATTCCTATTACTCCAGTTTACAAGGTCATCCAGATCTTCTTATACGATATCCCAATTCTTCTCTGTATTCTCCCAACTTCGTGTCATCTGCAAACTTTATTAACACATTCCCACTTTTTGTGCCAATGTCAGTAATAAAAAAGGTTAAATAATATTGGTCCCAAGACAGATCCTTGAGGAACTCCTGTAGTGACCTCCTTCCAGTCTGAAAATTCACCTTTCAATACGACCCATTGTAATCTCCCTTTTAACCAGTTACTTATCCACATTTCAATTTTCATATTATTCCCCATCTTTTCCAATTTAACTAATAATTCTCTATGTGGAACCATATCAAACGTCTTACTAAAATCTAGGTAAATTAGAGCCACTGCATTCCCTTTGTTCAAAAAATATCTCTCCATTCATCATCCATTTTACTCTCATTCATGACAAATTATGTTCAACAACAAACATGTTGCCTAAACATGGGAATAGCTATGGATATTGGTGTGGCTCCCCAGTATACCAACCTTTCCTGAACCCCTCTTATGTCCTTCAAACAATACTGCCAACCTCATCCTCAGAGTTGAGTTTCTCACAGATAAGGACATACCAACTCCAAAGCAGCACCAGATCCTGCCAGAGCTGCAGATGAAGAACCTATAGACATAGCCTGCTTCCTCCCACAACATATCTTTTAAGATCCATGGTAACACAACATATAGTATACCTTGTCTGGTGCATTAAATGCCCCATAACTACATGGGTGAAACCAGACAATTATTATACTCTCAAATTAATTTATACAGAAAAATTATAAAAGACAAAGATTGTTACCTCCGTGCCTCAGTTTGCCCAACTGTACTTATCAAATTATTTGAAACTATAGACAGAGGTAAATTTCTAAATTCAGGTGTGCTTGCTTAATGGTCTAAACCCTAGGAAAATACGACTACAGCCCGTCGATCAACAACAGACAGAGAGCAGGAAATGTTTCCAAAACAAATCTCAACATTTATTTGTGTAAGATTAATACAAGTTTGCAATGTTGAACATATTTTGACTTACATAAAATAAGCAGAGAGCCAAATGACCGTTAGGCAGTCGAATAGAATGTTCCAGCTCCGCTGAACCACTTTATTAATAAGCATTTAACTATATAATACCAATATTAAACTTATACTCTATACCTTATAACAATTAAAATCCTAATCTTCTATGTCATTCAGTAAATGGTGATCAGTCATTTACTGGATGGGTTGGAGATGAGCCCTTCTCACTCAAGCCGCAGTAACTCAGCTTTATTAGCACACAAGCTCCACAAGCGCAACCTTTGTCATACTCACAAACCCCTTAAATATTGCCTCTGACTCGTCTTAATGGCTCCTTTTCTGTTCTGTCATTTAGGCAGAGGTAGCCAGAATTTGGGCAATATAAGTTGGAACTCAGTTAGCCGAGTTTGCCTCAAATCCTTAACACACCAATGCCTTACCGAGACAAACGGGTCCGGTCTGAACTGGACCGGTATGGCTGGTCCGGCTGTAATGATGGCACGGTTGGTTCGGATGGTGATGGTCAGGTCCAGGCTATCGTGCTGCTGCTCTGGGCTGTGATGATGCTGTCCCAAGCTGTGGCAGCACTGGTCCGGGTGCAGACTCGAACTACGGAGGCGGGTGAGTCCGTTGACAGTTGGTTTTCTGCGATGCGCTGAGTTGCTAGGCCAACTATCTGGTCCGGCTTGCGGGAGTGACCAATCTCAGGTCCCGGTGTTCCGACTCATTGCTAGTTGCTAGGTAGACTAGCAGCATCTCCCTAGGCTCTCAGTGTCCAACAACTCTTGCCTGCGATTGGCTTCTCTTTTATAGGCACCGGGAAGGGGAAAAGGCAGCGTGCATCATGGGACTTGTAGCCCTGAGGGGCAAGAGCATTCTGGGACTTGTAGTTCGGTTAAGAGGGAAGGGGGGGGGAGAGATCATATGACGATGAGATCATCCTAGAATGAGATCATCCCTAGAATGAGATCATCCCTAGAGGGAGGGGGAGTGAGTGGAAAAAGAATGGAGAAGGGATATACCAAAGCGAGAGAAAGGGGGAACAGTAATTAAAGGTCCATTTCAAGGCTAAGAAGAAAAGAAAAGAGAATGAAATTTTGATCTAACAAAGAAATATAACTTTATGAAATAAAGTATGACTTTGGCTTGTAGAGGTACAAGGTTTTTCATGTAGTGAGAGAAAGGGCTTTTAAATGGTTCAGTCCTATGTTATCAATGGTCCTACCTATATTGCTATCTAGGTGCTAATTATTCTAATTGCTTAACACACACTGTTCCTTACTACTGTTGAAGTTAAAAGAAGATTTAAGTATGTAGATGGTATGGGAAGAGATTGTGTATTGTTGGGGACCAAGATAATATACCAAAGGGCTTATTATGGTTTTGTTATATAAAAAAAAATGGAGTTCTCTATAAACAAAATGGAGTTCACTGACAAAGAGGCTTCTGGGTAAAATGATGTAATGTTCTTGCTACTGAACAAAATGGAGTTCTCTATAAAACAAAATGGAGTTCACGGACAAAGAGGCTTCTGGGTAAAATGATGTAATGTTCTTGCTACTGACCCTACATACTGTTGGAATATTTTGTAACAGTATCAAACCCTATGTTATTACTAGCCTGCTGGAATTTAAACCCCTTCTGAGGCTTTTCTGCCAATTGCCTCTTCATATAGAATCCATGTCTTAGATATCTTGGGGCAAAAATCTCTGGTCACAAGATGCCCTATCAGTTGTGGATAGACAATTTTCATAAAGTGATCACTCCAGATCTTACTTCTTGATCCTCATCCTCAAAAGAAACTTGCACAGCACCTTCAAAAGATGAGCCTGGGAGCTTCAATTCATAACTGTGCTAGACACTAAAATTCATGGACTGAATGGGGACACTGGATTTATGACTTATTACCACAGTCTATAAATCACTCAACTGCCCCCAGCAACTTCCCCATCAAATGATGAGAGAGGTGTTAATACATATTTCAAGGGACCATTCAAGTGAAATGGCCTGTTAACTACTTATGTTAAACAATCTGTTCCACCATGTATTTAGCTGTTACTTTGTGCATTTCCCACACCTGAAGAAGAGTGCTGTGTAAGCTCAAAAGCTTGTCTGTCTCTTATCAACAGAAGCTGGCTGATCTGAAGAACAGATATTACCTAATCCACCTTGTCACTTTTCATTCTGTCATTTGAAGTAGTTGTATTTTTTATACAGGACTTGTGGAAATTTGCAGTGTCAATTCCCCATAGAACTCTGTTAAGAAACCATGTTTCCCTGCAGCTAGACCAGGGTGGAATGAAGAAATCTCATCTGCATTCTTGACCTTGCCACTGACTGTGACCCTTGAGCTACTCTTAATTTTTCTGGTCCTCAGTTTCCCCATCTGTAAAAAAAAAAGGGAGAATGATACTTAATGTGCCTACTTTTTAAAAGTACTTTAAGATCATTGGATTAAAAGCTCCCTATATTGTTCATTACTATATCATTCATTTTCTACAAATATTGCTGAGGCAAGAAGGTTAGGGAATTTCTGTGATGGATTGTTTTCAACCCTCGCTCCTAGCTGTCCATCTCCACTGATGCCAATGGGCTCGAATGGGAGTAACTGAGGACAGACCAGGATCAAAAACATAAAAACATCATACCTATATTTTCCTCAATCTTTTTCTCTCTGCTCTCCTCCTCATCTCTGTTTTCTTTTTCTTGACATCTTTGCTCTTCCTTTCCTCTTTTATTTATCTTCATCTTTTCTCCTTTTAATCTCCTTCTCCTTAACAATCACTTTCTATTTACATTAAAGGTGGACAGAATGAAGACCTATATATTCAAATAGGAATGAAATAAAACTCAGTAAGTTCTGTAGTGAAAATGAGGTCTATGACTGTTTGGAAATGGGTACACACAAGTACCCTAAAATTATACTGCAAAGTATTAATGAGGGGTTTCTTTCATCAGAACTACTGAATCATCATCCTCACCATTATATTTCAAATGAGGCAGTGAGGAATTGCTTTGACATGAAGCCATTGTAATGCTGTTCATATAGTAAATAACCCTCTTCTCCATCTGGGCTGGTTTAAAAATTTCCCTTTTATTGAAGTAGGCTATGACCAGAACAGTTATGTGTGACTGGCAAAACTCTAATTTTATCCTCTTGCCTCTTGGGAACCACAGGCCTCATGTAACAAATTTAGTCAGTGATTTAGAGCAGTGTTTATCAAGCTGTAATCCAGACCTTTGGTAGTGGTGGGGTGCGGGAGGGGGGGTTGGACCTGAAGAATTTGTCTAAGATTTCCAAAGATGTCCACATCTGCTTTCAAAATTGTTGAGGTTCTACAAATGGGGGGAAAAGGTTGAAAATCACTGATTTAGAGTAATAGGAGGAGAGAGATGAATGACCGAAGACAGCAGCCATCTGAAGCAGAGACTGTGCCTATCTGGAGGTCACAGTTACAGCAACTGTGGTGCTAGCCAGGGAACTGCTTTCTAAAACAGGATCTAATGTGAAGAGAGAAGGAGAGGAGCAGAGAAGAGAACTTCATCCTATTTGTCTGCTGAGGATGATAGGAAGGGCCCTCAAATTTATTTAGGCAAAGATGCAGTATGAGTGTCCTTGAAGGAGTGGGGTGAGACAAAGAAGCAGAAAGCAGGACTGGAAGAGCCAGCAGCAGCTGCCAAGGCTGCTACACTGAGAGGAAGAGAATAAAATGTGCCTCTGCAATTTTGACACCCATAACTATTTAAGGGCAACACCACACAATTTCTGAGGGCACTAGCACAGAGTGGAGGCCTCCTTTCTTCCACTATGTGGCCTTAGAAAAAAACAAACAAACTAGAATATTCAACCCAGACAATCCACCTGGTGGAAACAGAAGCAACCAAAGCAGAGACCTTCCAGTCAAAATTAAAAAAAATGTTCTATTTCTTTCTCTGCCCTGATTGGCTGTGTGCTCTATCCCTCCTTCTCCCACCTCACAGTCTTTTTACCATAGCTTCAGTTCTCACCCCTCTGCTCTGTCTTGTCACCCTCACTTCCCTTTCCATTTAGCTGATCCCCTTAAGTAAACTCATTTTCCTTAAAAAAAAAAAAAAAAAAAAAAAAAAAAAAAAAGCAGAACTCACATAACACCAATGCTGCCATCACACTGTTTACTCTGCTTGTGTGTTCTTCCCTTTCCCACACCTGGGGTGCGTCTACACTTAGAAATTAAGTCGACTTAAGCTTGCTTAAATCGACTTAATTTAATCTGCATCTACACTACACTTTCCTTAAGTTGATTTAACCAGATGCTTAAGTCGACTTAAGGAAAAATAAAGTCAACTTTACTAAACCTCCTTTTAAGTTGACTTTGATGGCTAAGTCGACTTTAGAAAGTGTGGACATGGAGTAGCCCTAAGTCAACTTTAAGTCAACTCAGGGGGCTTTAGGGCTTCCCCACTTCCCTCCCTGCCAGGGTGGCTGACACAGCCACAGCCTGGCGTGCCCCCCCAAAGGGCAGGGCAGAGCCCTGCCCACCCTGTCCCTATGCCCTGCCAGGGTCCCTGTCCCCCTTTTCCCCATTGTACCAAGGTACAATGGGGCAAGGCTGAGACTCCTGGCATTTGGCAAGGGGTGCCACTCCTGTCACCGTGGACTTGTCCCAGGTCTACCTAGCCCCTTGAAGTCAACCTAGGTGTCCAGTGTGGATGCTGTAGGTCAATTTTGTAGGGTCCCCTTTAAAATTTGAGTGTTGACATGCTAAGTCAACTTAACAAAGTCGACTTAAAGTCGACTTTGTTAAGTCGATTTCGCTAAGTTGACTTAAATTAACAAGTGTAGACATAGCCTCTGTGATCATCTTGCTTCTTGTCTTATAGTTAGATACTAAGTTTTCTTGGACAGGAACTATCTGCTTGTTCTGTGTTTCTACAGCAATGAGCTTCTGATCCATTACTGGGGCTTCTAGAATAGTACAAATAGCTAAATAAAACACCTTTAAACTTCTGCTAGGTCTATTCTGACGCCATATTCCTCTCCTGTCACTGAACACCTTATTCCATCTATGCCCTCATGAGCATTTGCTTCCTGGATTTTCATTAGCAATATCAGGGGTTAAAGTAAGGGGGAAAGCACCGGAACGCAGTTCCAGGGCCCATAAATTTGAGGGGCCAGAGTTCTAGGGCCCCTAAAAATAGAAAAATCCTGCAGAACGCCAGAATCCTGGCTGCTGGCAGGTGCTACGCCACACTGTTGTTAATCACAATATTAATATTGTGTTATGCAGTGTTTGCTAGTTTGTGACAATAATTGATATAGCCATAAATGCCATATAAAATTATAATATTTTTTATGGAGCAATAACCAACGCATGTGGTACTGAGAAGTGGTTGCAAATGCCTACCTGGGCTGGGGCCCGCACATGCATGAAGGGGACCCAGACAATACAGGAAGGGGGCCTGAAGATTAGGAGGGTTCTGGGGCCCATCAAATTATACTTTAACCACTAATAGTTATGTAGTAAGCTGGGGGAGGAGAATGAGGGGGACAGGAATCACTACAATCAGTACTAAATTTTACACATCCATTATTCCTCAGCATTGCGGCCCTTTTGATTTGCTGTAGAAATGTTGTGTGGGGTTTTTAAAATTAACATGTAAGGAAAAAGTGATTTCCCTGTGAATAAATAGAATGTGCATTTCTCAAGGAACTTATGCTTGAGTAAGTGTTTTCATGCAGTCAGATTATACATATATATGTCTACATGGGACATAATTCAGAATCTGTTCCATTTGAACATGATGCTGGAAAAAATTAGTATGTAACTTAATTTCATAACCACGGATACATTGTAGTTAGGTTTTATACAATGAAAAAATGTTGCCCCTTTTGAAGGAAAAAAAGCTTTCTAGCCAGATTATCAATTTTGCCAGCATCTCCCATGAGGATGGACATTTCTTATCAAGCAATATTTATTCATTAAAGTAAATAATGGAAATAAAATACTTCCACAGTTTCCCTTGTGGAATAAATATTGACAGCTAATAAGTGACCTGATCTCTTGGGAAGCAAAAATGAAGCAGAAATAATCAGATGAAATGCGTCATAAGAAAGGGAAATTATATGAGGGAGTAGTGAACAAACAAAGCTAATATTCATCACACTAATTAATAAAAGTATTATAAAAATAAGAGTAAAAGACAAGACACATGGAATGGGATGATTCAATATAGCACTGATCTGTGAATCAATTCATGAGAGTTAGGAATCTGTTTCACAGATGGGATAACATGAAAATATTATTGTTCAAAGAATGTAGGTATTGATTCATATAAATAGCACAATGCATCCCATGTCACCTGACTTGCATTCTCAGAATATGGAGGTCTGCTTTGGAACAGCAGGAAGAAGAAAACCTTTACCTCCTCTAAGGATTGCCTCACCCTGGTCTACACTGACAGTAAAGTTCGACATAATGCTGCTTACCTTGATCTTCTTCAGCCTATGTCTCCACTGTCAAAGCAGGAGCTGTAGCTCAAACTGCTAACACCAACCTGCAAGTGGCATTCGCACTGAGGTCAAAATCTACAATTCTAATTTAGGTCCATGGAGCCAGAGAGCAACTTTTCTGTTTTTTTCCAGTGTGTGTTACATCATAGCAACATAGCTCCATCTCTACCTGCAGCCCTGGAAAATTTAATTCATCTCCCTGAAAGAAGCACTGTACCTCTCAGTTGTGCCTGTAGCAGAGAAACAGCAAGGAAAGCTTTCCTGCTTTTTTTCTTTAGAGAAACGGGAGGGGGAATGAACAGAGGATGACTGCCTCCCCACAAACTCCTGTCCCTACTACCCACAGTGCAATGTCTTACAAGAAGTAATGTGAGCAGTGCGAACACAAGACCTTGAGCAAGCAATTTCCTGTGATCATTCACCCACACCTTCTGTAATTCAACATCCTAAAATCAAATTATAATCCCACCCCCAGTGCAGACAAGCCCTCCCTCTCCTTTTCTCATCCTCTCCCTTCTTGCTGGCACTCAGCCTCCTCATGAGTAGTCTGACCAAAGTGGAGAGCTCTTTGGCTGGACAGAGGGGTGCAGCGTGGGCTTACAAACCCTCCCTCTGCCCCCCTCTGCCCCCCACCCATTTAAGGCCATTCTGAATCTTGAGCAAATGATCCCCTAGAGATTTTTAGCCAGAAATTTTTAGCTCATTGCCAGAATTGCCTAGAGTGAGATGAGGGGTGGCGGGAGGGGTTTTGTTTTTTTTGTTTTTGTTTTCCCCTCAGCAGCCCAGGGACCTGGTGGGCAGGTTAGCTTATAAAATTCATGTTACAACTTGCCTGCACCCAGTATAGATAATCATTAAATGTAGTGGAGGGGCAGGAGAATCTGTTTCAAGAATTGGAAGTGGAGTAGGAGACATCAGCTAAAAAAAGATGGTGATGAGAATCCTATGTCAGGTATAGTTAGGACACAGCCCTCTCTATCCCATCTTCTTTAAATCCATACAAGAAAAGGGCAGTGGGGTGCCAGCAATGGTTCTGGAAGCCAGTTAATTGAGTAGAAGTGGTCAGGGCTGAGATCAGGTGGTACAAGTTATTCACGGAAGTATGACCTTCAAACAGAGAATTATTACTGGATATTTCCAAGATGCTGCTGTTAATACAAGTGCAGTCAAGTTAAACCACATGCCTGACTCTTGTATTCCTGCACTATTGAGGATAGTATCAGATTGTAGTAGATAGATATGCATATTGGGTTTGTAAAATACAATATTTATTCTTACAATACCTCTATAGAGCAAATATGACTAAATGAGTTTAAGACTTTTCCTTCTTGGATACATCAGCAAATCAATAGATTACTAAACTCCAACAACTTTTGATCACTGTATGAAACTATGATTACTACATTTAATTTATGAGGTCAAACCTATGATATGGTGATTCAAGAGACTGTTTTATAAATTCCCAGAGCAATATTACCTTCAATCACTATATCATTTAAAGCTGTAGCTTTTAGGCACAACCTAAACTCTATTATTTAATTAACTTTTTTTATAGAAAGAAACTTGATTTCTTCTAGCTATGAGTTTAACATACTGCAAAGAATAAACCCACGGCCACATTCTCATTTGCCATTACTGAGATGGTTGGATCTTCTGCCTGTCTAACAATATCTTGAATCATGATATTCTTTTGTAATCATGACTCTAAACTCTTATTAACTGAAGTGCTTTGATTTGTGGATAGCTTATTTATTTATTTATTTATCTATTTGCAATGAGAATACCAAAAGGTCAGTCATCTAACTGGTATTACATTATGTCTGTCTCAAAGTCAGTGGGAAAAAAAAATCAAAAAGACAAACTCATTTTGAGAGGGAATAGGCCTCTCTTCATGTAATAGTATTTACCCATTCATCAAAAAAAGGTGCCCATGATAAATTTTAATGCTCTTTTCTTTGTGTATATAATATCACATTTTAATTTACTTGTTTTCCTTTCTAGTTTTAATATTCTTTGGAGATCATTAATCATTGTGCAAGAGAAGAAAAGAGAGACATAACTGGCAAAAGACAAGCTAATTCTTTTTATAAAATTTACTAACAATCGATCACACTGTAAACATCTCTTAAAGAAACATGACAATTTAAAGAATAAAATTTCCTGGGAACAACATTTAAAACAATGAAGATCTTTAAGTAAGCACTAGATGGGATTGATTGACTGTTCCAGAGACTGAAAGAAATACATTTTTAAAAAGGAACATTTGTGAAATATAATTAAGATGCCAATTCATAAATATACTTCATACCACTCTGCCTTGAACTCATCTCTCATAACCACTAACATCCATACTAATTACTTTAGGACACTATTAAGCATGCTCTGGGAGCCATAACATCACCATTTACAAAGGAATGACTGATAGGCAGGTAAGTAGCTAAAATACATCTGTGAGACTGAGAGTGTATCAAGTCTCAAACAAATAGAAATGAGACAGTTGAAAAAGTAATTTGAATGTATATAACAAAAAATATCTGAAGCATTTCCTGGTCAGGACGTGCTAAGAGCCAGTTTTTTCTGTGTTTGTTTTTTTAAAAGGAGCAACTCCATTTTCTTCTTTGATTAGCTTGTGGAGATGTGTTACATCTCTGTGTTAATGATGACTCAGGATTATCACATAACTAGCTCAGTTGGAATTGTTTAATCAAAGGTTATCAGAGGTTAACTATATAAAATAAAATTAAAAAATAATAGATCCATTAGCACCCTCTGATGTAAGATAAAGAACTGGGTCTGTGTCTCCTCACTGAAACTAGAGAGATGTGCAATTTCATTTCCCAACTAATTTCTGTCATCAGTGTCATTATACAGGGTTTTCAAAGAAAGAAACCCTCTTTGTCAAAATGGGCCTTCTGTTGTCATTTCTGTACATTTTCAGTTTACTTGATTTATATGTGAAGGCATAATTATTTGCAGCTGAGATGGCTAATAATTTTTCAAGGTCATATCTTTCATATATTTCAATGGGTCTTTCTTCTCCCATAATCATTGTTCCTTATTTGCTGTAATATTCATCCCTTATCAGTTTCCCGAGTGTGTGTAAGCACTGTGGGTGTATTTATACTTACAAATTAAGTTGACTTAAGGAGGCTTAAGTCGATTTAAAATATTCCGCATCTACACTGGGCTTTCCTTAAGTCGACTTAAACTGCTCCTTAAGTCGAATTAAGGAAAAATTAGTTCAAATTAATAACACCTCGTTTTAATTTGAACTAGTGCTTCAGTTGACTTTATTAAATTGACTTAAACTAGTGGAGTTGGTGATTAGTGCCTTGGTGGAGCTTATTAAGGCGACTTAAAATGTTAAGTCGCCTTAATAAGGTCAAAAAGGGGCCATGCCTACATTTGAAAAGTGAAGTCAACTTTTGGTAAGTCAACTTAATAAGATCCACTTTAAGTCGGTCTTATTAAGTTGACTTCATAAAGTCGACCTAACTTTTCAAGTGTAGACATAGCCTGTGCGCGCGCTTGTGCATGCTTTAAAGGGCCCCAAGAATATCTGAAGTTTTATAGACAGACATCACTGATTATTAGATACTGTCTAACCTACACAATTCCTAAAGAGGGTTATTTATCAGTCAAGGACTATTGTTCTGGATCTTAGAATTCAACACGCTCTTTGTTAACATCATAAAGATCCTAAAGAATAGTCAATATAAATGAATCAAATATACAAAAATAAAAGGATGAAAAGTGTTTATGTTTCATAAGAGATACTAACAGGTAAAATTCTGTCCCTATTGAAGTTGATGGCAAAACTCTTATTGATTTCTATGGGGCAGGGTATGAATGGGGCTCTCATGAGTAATGGGGAGGGGGTGAAAACAAAAACATGTTTTTATCTCAAAATCCAGTAAAAATGTGTGTGTGTGTGTGTGTGTGTGTGTGTGTGTGTGTGTGTGTGTGT
>ML685791.1:19219299-19309761 GCA_007922175.1 Pelusios castaneus
TGTGTGTGTGTGTGTGTGTGTGTGTGTGTGTGTGTGTGTGTGTGTGTCTGGAGCATATTAAACACTGCAAAGCATTCCTGTTTTCCCCTATTTGCATTATCCATTATTCAATGGGATCACCTATAAATGTTTTGCCTTGGACAGATGGGAGTTTCAATTTTTGTGGTATAGAAGAACTTGAATAACTATATGTCATGAGAACCCTTTGTATGATTTAATGCTTAACTCGTTTCTGCTATCATAGATGCTATAAGAGGGACATATTATAGAGGGACTCTAGTTACACCATTCTATTGATTTGTTAACTTGAACAATTTTTATGAGTAATGTATTATTCAAGTAGATACCACTTGAGATATTTTGTAATACATATTTCATTACTGAGACACTGAATTTTGACTTTTAAATCTATCCTCACAGTTTTTGTGTATCCAAGCTTTTAGTATTTTAATTTTCTTGTCATGGTTAAAGCAACATATCAAACTAAGCTTTACATTTTAGTCCAAATGTGGAACAGGTGCAGCTTTATGTTTTAGCTAGAAAATATTAGGCTCACTCTCACAAGCCAACTAAAATCATTTAAAAAACAGAATGTGCATTACAAGAGACCAAATGGCAAAACGTATTATATTTCACATCTTTAGGCAGAGTGGAGGTAGTAATGATTCTCAAAATGATAGTGTGGTAATTGTAATGTGTTGATTTAATGCTTGTGCCCAGGACGTAATTAACAATACCCTCACGCAACACACACCATTTATGATGGGCTACATGACCTACGTATTATATGCTATACACGCTTGGGGTGAATGTGGTGTGTATAGTGCCTGAACTAAATACTAAGCCAGGGACTGAAAGTGTGTTTGGTAGCAAGAGGAAAGTATTGCAAATTCCAGACAGTAATTAAATGGTTACAGTTTCACATGACAGATAAAGGATGCAGCAACCTTGAAGATCAAACTAAGAAATGTTTCAGAACACAATTGCACATTTTCTAATCAAATGACAAAGTTATTTCCACTCTGGAAAGCATTTTTGACAAAGTTCTATATCTGAGGTTAATGACAACATCTAAGGGGCAGCAGTCAAGGAATAAAAGGAAAGTTGGCTCAGAAAATTAGATATCAAGAAAAACAAAGGAAAGAAAGAAATTAGTAGTTCTAACTGGATAACTCTACTTTGGATGGATCAGTAAATAATGGTGAATCATGAAAACAGAGGCAGAAAAAAATGTCATTTAAAGACTCCTATCTGCTTTGAATGAAAAAAAAATGAATAAAAATCTTCTTTGAATGAATAAAAATGAGGTGGGACTGAAATACTTGTATTAAGCCCTCTATACACGGCTATGATCAAAATACCTGCAGTTATGTAAGTACATCATCTTGATATCTACCCTTCCCACCCCTGTGAATTTATTTTCTTGATACCTTAAGAAAAGATCATCTATAATTGTACCAGTGTTGGTACCTTGGTATTCAGAATCCTGGGCTGAAGAAAAACAAGTATGCAAATAAGGAAATACATTTCATCTTTCTCTCTCCCAAAACCTAGAACAAGTTGCATTCCACTTTTTAAAGACAGACAAGCAGAGGTCCAGATACATCACATTTGTGCCATGCCTTCTCTAATACAGATCCTCTCTTAATCTTGATGATATACAAATCTGAGATTCACAAAGTAGAAGTAGATCCACTGAAATTCTCTTTCCTTGCTAAAATGATTCAGTGGTTAAAGCACAGATTCTTCTGGAAATCCTGACCACTGTATTGACAATAACAATAACAATAAACACACTTTAACAATAAAGACACTTGTAGTGCTATGGTGTATGCCTCAAAACTCAATAGTAATCATTTTAGATTCACTACAATTACTGTAGCTAATGTGGCCAGAGATAAAGGGTATTTCCTTGGGTCTGTAAAGCGCAATTTGCAAGCTTTCTTCAGCCTGGTCTATACTGCAGGGGTAAGTCAATGGGAGATATGCAATCTGTGTCCAACAGAATGTGTATCTCCCGTTGACTTAGTTACTCTTACTTACTGTGGTGTCTTCACTCATCTGTGTCGACTTGAAGGACTCTCCCGTTGACGCAAAGTTACTCCACTTGGAGGGGGCAGGTCTACCCTAGCTGCTCAATTGATCCAGCTGTGTTGATCCATGGGGATCGACACAGTATTTTCAGTATAGCGAAGGACTTCCAGTATCTTGGATCCACTAGCTATGATCAAGATGCATAATATACTACAACTTTAAGTTACTAAAATGAGAAAGTGTTTTATTTTCAATTTTGAATATTTATTTTCTTTAGAAATGAGTAAAATTTGTGACTTCATATAAAAAGTTTTATTTCTGTTAGTAAAGATGAATAAACTAAAAAAAAATTATAATTGGATTTTGAACACTAAATTTGAGTATGTTCACTTAAGATTTGAAGAAGCCAATTTTACAGTGTTACAGAAATCACATTTCTAAAGTTGTGTCATTATTTTCTTGCACGCTTTTGTTAGCATTCAAAGTGGTTTGACAGAATATAGCAATGAAAGATTGACACATTTTGAAAATTATGTAACAGACTCCTATTTAGTATTACTTTTGAGAGACATTTCTGTATTCAGAATAACAGTTTCAAATCCACAACATACAATATATTTGGGCCCGTGGTCTTCCTGTGTCTTTACCATAATGCCTTGGTATATGGCATACATTACAAGGAACTCATTATACCCCACATCAGGGGCCACACAGTATACTGTTTTTTTCACTCAGGAGGCTGGTGAACTGGTGGGGTCTAGAGGGGCAGGGATGGCTCCTCTGCTCCATCTGGAAGGAGAGTGGGAAGGACTGCTGCTGCACTTGACCTGATAGAGCTTAAGGGGAAGGGCTGCTCCTCTGCCCCAGCAGACCAGAAAGCATCCTTTGATGGGCCAGACTCTTTCCCATGGAGTGTGGGTTGGACAACTCAGCCCAAAATGATCCCAAAGGCACTTCAGTCTAAATCATTTGTTGTTTTTAAAATAATGTTTTCATAGGTAGGAAAATGAATATGTGTCCTTTATGAATTTTCTGTATCTCTAACAAACATGACAGTTCTTCGAGACTGTGAAAGTTTGACTAAGATATTAGGGTTATTATTAACCTCAGTTAATTCAGTTATCTTCCCACTTTGAGAACAAAATAAAAATGGATGGCTATAAAGGCTTTATTATTATCCAAAGGTGTACATATGTGATTGCAGCTCGATATGTCCAACAACTCTGAAGATGATATTGGTTTGAAGATTAATAAGAAAGTAAATGGCATTTATCAGCTTGTTACATACTAATCACATGCTGCACTCTATTGCTATTTATGAAAGAAACACGCAATCATTGCACCTAACTTACCTTACAAGATTTTTTTTTCCACATTTACAACAGAATTGTGAGATACTCTGTCACAACCTTATAATAAGCAATGGATGCAAAAAATATGATGATAATCTCTTAGTACATTTCATAAAGTAGCAAATTGCCTCAGACAACTACAATCACTGTTAGGTATCTGTGTATGAATACATTATTGAAATCCTTGCATACAGTACAAATCCTTGGAAAATGAGAAAAAAAAAATCAGTGACTAGTGCAACTTGAGAGAGATTTCAAATGATTTGTCCATAGCTTTACATTGTTTTGGGGCTCTTCTAATTCATAGAAAAAGCCTAGTCAGAATTGTTGGCAGTCTCAAAGTCATACACTTTAAAGATTAATCCACATTCTACACACAATGCATGAATCACAAATAGGTTATAATCTTACTATATGAACATTTGAAAATGAGGCACAAGCTATAAACTGTCATAAAAAATGTCAGTTCAAATAAGTGCATAGCTCAATGAATCAGAAAAAGAACATTGTCAAAGTAAATCTGATCACGTAGAGACCGACACTTCTGTCCTTTTCCACCGTTGCATTTAAGGAAAGGGACAGGAAAAGAGTTTGAACACAACGCTTTACTCATTTTAAAATTAAGGTTAGATAAGCCTAATTTGTGTATAATTTAATTAGCTTAATTGAGTTAATATAGATTCTGTATTTAAAATGAAAAGGATATCTTCATTTTACTGATAACTGCTCCTTCAAAACATGGTAATTATAAACATGATAGATAGATAGATAGATAGATAGATAGATAGATAGATAGATAGATAGATAGATAGATAGATAGATAGATAGATAGATAGATAGATAGATAGATTTGTGATAGCAGACTTTTTAAATCTGGAAACTATCTGAGTCCCCCAGATCTAGAGAGCATTAAGCTTATAGGTAATGCCAAAACAGTAACAATCTGTTTTGTTTGTACAGATTTTATGCAGAGAAAAAATTCAAGATGATTTCTGTTATTATAGTTTAATAAATGTTGTTTTAGTAAACTTTTCTTTTGATGGGAGATGCAGAAGATCTTGACAATATTAAATTGAAGTATTTTTCTACCATGATTATGCATGAACTAGGTGTGTTTCTGGCAAATTTGAACCAGGAATCAATTCACTTGTCTTCAGTTGAGGCTACATTTTGCATATATTAATGTTCCTTAAGCACACTGAGATTTGGATCCCATAACTTGCTAGTATGCTTGTTACAGGCAAGCAGACAGCATATCTAGGCAACTAGACACCAAAATCCTTTATAATGATGGCAGTGTTGCTTAGGTGATGAGCACCTATCAGAGAAAGGAGGATATTCATGAGAAGGAGGTGGGACTATTTTCATATACTTAATTAATTAAGTTAGTCAAGCTGCAGATGAGGCCATTGTACAAAGACAGTTTTTGTTGGTCTCATGGAACTCTTTCTGCCCATAAACAAAGGAAGTACATCTATACTCTTACTAACATTTAATACCATTGATTACTTATACTCCTCTGTACCCTTCTCATGATACCACAAGGCTGAACAGAAATACAGTTATATGGGCTTAGGTTCTTCCTCTCAGACCAAACCCTGAGGATCATTATAAACAACTGTTCTTCCACCTCCAGACCCAGCACATTTCCAGTCCTATGAGTCTCAGTTATCATCTCAACATCATTTACCATTTATATTAAGCTGTTAGGTTAGCACATTGACCGAAGTGTGAGTAGTACAAGGAAGATATCCAGCTGTATTCCTTTATATCTGACATAAATGGTGCCATCTCATAGGCTTTTCAAAATCCACACTTGGAGGAAGAACTGCAGACTAAAGCTGAACCCAGGCAAGATTGAGGTAATACTTCTAGGAAGAGATGAGCACTTCAGAGAGCACCCATTATCAGAGATTTCCACCAACAGATATTTACTTTGGCCTGGAGCGTTGGGGTTCTTTCAATCTCCTGAATGTAACAGGATGTTCAAATTGACATGATAGAGAAAAAACAACCTCTTCTTTCTGTGACTGTCAGAAGTTTTACACCTTCTCTTAATGGAGACCTGGCCATGGTGACCTGTGTTCAAATCTTCCAACTTTGTTTAACGCAACTCAAGATAGTTGAAAGTGTTAGTCTGAAAGTTCCCTTTCCCCAAACAAAACAAGGTTTTTAAAAAATGTAAATTTAAAGAAAAGTTTCAATGTAAGTGTTCAATTTTTTTGTTATAAAAACAGAATTTTCAATTTTTCAGAATGAAGAAATAAAACTGTTTTGGTTTTCTAAGTTTAAAAGTGCACTTTTCTTAGTGTTGAGTTTTGTCTCCACTCTATCGCCTACACACATATTTTTGTCTTTCTTTTTCATCTTGCTTTTCCTTTTTTTGCCACTGAAAGAAAGGAGGTGGAAAGAAGACACAAAACTGATTTTATATATATATATATATATATATATATATATATATATATATAAAATGAGCTTTTCCTTAAAAAATCAAATATATTTAAAAACATTTTGAACAGCACACAATTTAAAATCAGTGTAGTATAACTACAACTAATTATTTGCAGGAGTGAAGCCATATACCCTGCAAAATCTTAGTCTGATTCAACTAACAGCAGCCCATTTCCTTACTAATAAATAAAACTATAAACAAATTATTTGCCATTTATACTCAGTGAACCCAGTCACTAGCTTAAGATCTCTGTAGCGATGTACAAAGCACTGGTCATAGCTATCTAAAAAAAGTTATCTTTCTCTTCATGACCATGATTTCCCATCATAGCTATATGTTTCATTAAACCAATGAAACTCAGCTCCCTTATCCCTGGAACCGCTTAGTGTGGGCTCCCTTCTGGCCAGGACAATGGGGTCCCAGAGAGAAGGAAGCCCCGTGGTCTCTTTTCTCGACTGTGCTCCAGCTGACGGGAAGCCCCGGGGTTTCCCTGTCAGCTGAGCGATCCCAGGGAGAAGGGAACTGGGAGAGCCGCGAGCGGCTTCTTGGTCCTGGGAGAGCCAGCCGTGCACCAGCTGTCTCTCGCTGGGACTAGCCACGTGCATCTTCTCGGTCCCATGGAGAGCCAGCCTTGCAGGACTGGCACTCCTGGGACAAGCCGCCTGCAGCTTCCTGGTCTGGGGAGAGCCAGCCCTGCAAGGCTGGCTCTCCCTCCACCTATCCAGTAGACTTAGAGAGTCGAGTGTAGACTCTCTAAATCAACTTAAGTCGACTTAAAGGTGCTCCTATTAAGAGTCTTGTGTAGACTCTCTAAGTTGACTTAATAAGGTTGACTTAAAGTCGACTTTAGAAAGTTGACTTAAAAAAGTCAACCTAACTTTCTGAGTGTAGACATAGCCTAAGATTCAATGATTTTATGAAATCCAATTATTGCAGTTGTAAACTGGTGCTCGTAGGGGATCTAGCCAATAGTGCCTTTATATTTTCCTCTATATCCAAGGACTTCAGTTTATGAAGATTTATATAATTAGACCATTTGAAAGGAGATTTGAAAGCCATAATATTTAAGGCCTTCAAAACAGCATGTTGAATTTAATCTTAATTTTATGCATTTAAAGAGTATAATTTTCTGTAAAGTGCATGGAATTCATTTGGAAGTGTTCAATTACATAACATTTAATTTCTTTGGCAGTTAATTTCAAATGTATTTAATAGCTGTTACTTTGTGCTAACCCCACTTCCTCCTTATTTTTTATTGATAATCCTGGAAACTTTGATGAAACAGAGTTCAAGTAGTTTTCAGATGAAATAAGTAACAAGCCTGACTGATTGAATTTTACAATTAATATATCTGTTATCCTGATAGGAAATCTGATAGTATTGAGAAGACTTATCTGGAATCATTTGCCTTCTCTGTACATGGATGTTATTTACCCTCCCTAATCGATGTATAAGAGTATATCTATATTTATATAGGACCAAAGACTGCCACTCTAATTTTGCTAAAGAAAGGGAAGGGTGCTAGATTTCACAGTATATACCTAGTTATATCTAGTAACTCTACAAAGACAAATTACTATAGGTAAAATTCTGACCCCATGTACTTGCCCAGAGGGCAAGACCCTCTGACTTCAAGAGAACCAGGGATTCACTCAATATTTCCAACTTGCATAGCATCTTCACTGTTTGAGTACAGAACATATTCATGAAATCATAACAGTTGTGTGATTCCCCCACCCGACCCCATCTTAGTATATAAGATGTGTGTGGAGTTTGGTCCAAGAGAAATAAGAATGGGAGTCATGGTATCATTCTAGAGGCCATGTGGCCTATAGGAATGGAGCTAGGAACTCAAAAGATCTGCTCTGTTACCATATAAAGAAGAGACACACAAACTACAGCTTGACTATGGGAAACTTTATTCACACATATACCTACAATGGTACACTTAAGACAAATATGGAACACTCTCTAAATAGATATACTTGGTGGTAGCTGGGTTTCCAAGGTCAACTATAAAAACAACATGAAGCAAATGCCAATTACTACATATGAGTGGATCCATATCAACAGATTAAATCACATAATTTTGCACTAGTGTCAAAATGTATGGTCTTTAGATACATTAACCAAACAAAGAAATGCATTTATGGATTTTGTTACTCTAATTTGGGTTACAACTTTTCAAGAGAAATGTGCACAATCATTTCTGACATTGTTCATACAATAATTTTAGAAGCCACATAGCTTTACTCTTGAGAATTATAAAAATGAACTTTAAAACTACTGCATTTACTATCAGAGGTTTTGGATTCATCATTTCAATTAGGTGTCTAAAGTAAAACTAACTCTTAAGTACAAAGCAAGTATTTAAAAGCCACCTCAAGGATTTAGATGCCTGAAATGAAGTTAAGGAGAACTAAGAATTCAGATCTCTTAGTTAGCTATGAAAATTACACCTGAGAACTTTACACCTGGAATTCTTCCATAGTGTGTAAGCAAACATATAAAGCAATGGAGTGCAATATTATTGTAATAAAACAACAGAGCACAACAATTTGGGAGAGGAGTGAAATGTGGAGTAGAAAAATGTTATGCTTAGTTTAGGACTTTAAAGAATAGTAGGCATCGTAACAATGACAAAATTAAGTACCATGAAATCTAAAATAACTATGAAATGTCAGTTCTTCAATTTTACATCTGATTGTAATAAATATGTCCAGCATTACAGCATGCACTAGAATTATAATGGGTTACTGATTCAGTACTGACCATGGCTGATCCAAATATCATGGAAGAGTGTTAATGGGAAGCTCTCAGAGGAGCTGGTATTGGGGGAGGCGGGTACTGAGTGCCTTGAGTGCGCAACTGAGTGCTCTCATTTCCCATTTAACTGCATCAAACACTTTTCAGTTGGCCAGAAGAATAGGATAAGAAACCCTACACACCATAGTGAATCAACAACAGACTCTCTTCTGCAGTGTCTTACATTTTCCTTGTAATTTTCCATCCAAAAGTTTAAAAGCAATTGAAATGTTTTGTAAATTAGCTACATTATTCATTTGTTTTATATGTATATTTTTCCTGTATAAATATCCACTTCAACACCACCAGTAAACTTTTTTTTTTACTGTTGATTCTTTCATTTACATATTTCTAGCTCTTTGATATCACTCATCTTAAGTTATTTCAATTCCGAGATCACCACTGGAGATAAACAAATTATCAAATGATTAGCAATATACTGAATTTTTCTTTTGATATGCATGTGTAATGTTCATCAGTATTAACGGAAGTTACATAGTCAAATAATTAGACTCTACAAACTGTAGCATCAGGTCTTTGTTTAAGTGATTTTTATCAATTTTACACACATTTTATCATAAAATAATTATATTTTAGATTTAACAAAAACAAGCAATGTCTCTGTCTGCTTTTTATATTAATATAGTTATTAATTTTATACAGAAACAAGACATTTTTGGATAAATAACTCTTAAAAAAATGCGTATTTAATGTCCCGAATAAACTATTTTCACTCCAATAGCTTTTCTGAAAACAGAGGAGTGTAGGCGACCCGCGTCACGGACGGGCGCGGAGGGCGCCCCCTTCAGGTGTCTCAGGGGAATTAACAGTGGCGGGGCACCCATTTTGGCACAGAGTCAATTGCCCCGGCCCCTCAGGCAGGGCGGAGCAGGTAAAAGGCAAAGAGTCAGTTGCCTCCGGCCCTCAGGCAGGGCGAGACAGGCACAAAGCAGAGTCAGTTGCCTCCAGCCCTTAGGCAGGGCGAGGCAGGCACAAAGCAGAGTCAGTTGCCTCCAGCCCTCAGGCAGGGCGAGGCAGGCACAAAGCAGAGTCAGTTGCCTCCGGCCCTCAGGCAGGGCGAGGCAGGCACAGCACCCAAACCTCTATATGGAGTTGCTGAGGTTTGACTGCTACGGGTGGTTAGGGAAAAGGGGTGAGGGAGGGGGACGCAGGCCCACCCACTCCACTGCGTCCCAGCCCAGGGCCCTATGCAGTGGCAGAGGCGTCTGCCACTGTGGTCAACAGGGCTCCTGCCGAAATGCGCTGACCCGCAGCGGCTCCGCCACTCACTAGGCGGTAGCTAACCGCCCCTGGGCTTCTTCCTCCCACCCTGGGGTTTGGGGTACCTGGATCCGTCGGGTCGTCTTCCAGGTCCTCGGGGTAGATGGCTAGGGGGGTCCCTACCAGGCCATCCAAGTCCATAGGTAAGTTGGGGAGGTCCTCAATCTCCTCCACGGAAGGGAGTTCCTCAAGGTCGTAGGGCCCCAGTACCGCCGGGGGGTCCTCTGATGGACGGAGGCCCTCGGCAGAGGGTAGCTCCTCGAGGTCGCAGGGCTGCAGCTGCTCCTCCGGGTCCTCAGCAGGGGGTATCTCTGCCTCTGGGGCCCGAGGCGCCCGGGATCGACCTCCCGCCTTTACCTCGGGGATCCCTTCCCAGTCACGGGGCCCTGGCAAACTGGGTAGGCCCTCTGGCTGGATGGCTGGAGCAGCCCGGGCTGTCCTCCTGGTAGGGGCCTGGTTCTCTCCGGTTCGCCGCCGGAGAGGAGCCATGTCCTTCTCCTTCAGCAGCCTTCCCCCTACTGAGCTGGCCGGCTGGGCCTTTATACTTCCCCTTCCTGCCTGGGCTCCGCCTTTCTGCTTCCGGGGCGGGAGCTCTGCAGTTCCCAGGTTTGTCCAGGGGGGGCATCCAGGCCCTTCCCCAGGCCCCGGCTCCGAGGGTGGCCACAGCCCTTCTCTACACCCCCCCCCCCCAAGTCCAGCTCCTGGTCTCCAGAGCTGGCCCCGGTGCCTTCCCCAATGCGGGACAGGGCGTCGGCGTTGGCATGCTTCTTACCTGCCCGGTGTTGAACAGTGAAGGAGAAGGGTTGCAAGGCCAGGTACCATCGCATGACTTGGGCGTTGGTGTCTTTCATTTGTTGTAACCAGCGAAGGGGGGCATGGTCCATCATAACTATGAAGGAACGTCCGAGGAGGTAATAGCGCAGAGCTTCTAGTGCCCATTTCACTGCCAATGCTTCCTTTTCCGTTGTGGCATACTTTTGTTCTCGGGGAAAAAGTTTTCTGCTAATATAGAGAATAGGGTGTTCTTCCCCTTGACGTTCCTGGGTAAGGACCGCACCCAATCCCACCGCCGATGCGTCCACTTGTACTAGGAAGGGGAGGTCAAAATCTGGACTGTAGAGAATTGGAGCTCTGCACAAGGTGTCCTTCAACTCGAGAAAGGCTTTCTCGCAGTCGGGATTCCACCGCACCCGCAAGGGCTGGTTCTTCGTCAACAGGTCAGTTAAGGGGGCGGTGATTGTCGAGAAGTTCGGGACGAAGCTCCGATAGTATCCGGCTACCCCAGAAACTGCCGGACCTGTTTCTTAGTGGCGGGTCGGGGGTACTCCTGTAGGGCCTGCACCTTCCCCACTAGGGGTCTCAGAGTGCCCCGTCCAAGCGTATACCCGAGATAGGTGGTCTCCTTCCATCCTATTCGGCATTTTTGAGGGTTGGCTGTTAGCCCTGCTTCCCTCAAGGTTTGCAAGACAGCCGTCACATGGGTCAGATGGGTGTTCCAGTCTCGACTATAAATCATGACATCATCTATATATGCGGCCGCATACTCGGTATGTGGTTGAAGGAGCTGGTCCATCAATCGTTGAAAGGTCACTGGGGCCCCATGGAGGCCGAATGGCATCCTTACAAAGTGGTACAACCCACTAAGGGTGGCAAACGCAGTTTTTTCTTTTGACTGGGGGTCCAGTGGGATTTGCCAATACCCCTTTGGGAGGTCCAAGGTGGTAAAATACTGGGCTTCTCCCAGCCGCTCCAGTAGTTCGTCCACCCGAGGCATGGGGTAGGCATCAAATTTCGATATGGCATTCACCCACCAGAAATCGATACAAAATCGTCTGGACCCATCTGGTTTTGGGACCAGCACTATTGGACTCCGCCACTCGCTAGCCGAGGGCTCAATCACTCCGAGATCGAGCATGGCCTGAACTTCTTGCTCGACCGCGGCTTGGAGGGGGTGATCGTGCCCCCGTGCGTATTATTTCCCCGGGAGGGGTTTGGATCTTATGATATGCCCGGGTGGTCCTTCCCGGCACGGTCGTAAAGACTCTTGCGAAGGCTGCCAACAAGTGTACAGCTTGCTGCCACTGGGTCTCAATGAGGTCTGGACTCAAATGTGGTTCGCCTGGATCACCCTGTGGGATCTGCGGTCCTAGCTCAGAGTCCGGGGGATGAGGGGTGATCATCAGGGCCTCCCGTTGCCGCCAGGCTCTTAAGAGGTTGATGTGGTAAATTTGCCTCTTCTTCCGGCGGTCGGGTTGTCGGACCTCATAATTCACGGGGCCCATTTGGCGGATGATCTCGTAGGGGCCTTGCCACCGACCCAGGAGTTTTGACTCAGCAGTGGGGAGTAGCACCAGGACCCGGTCACCCGGTTCAAAGGTACGTGTCCGGGACCCTTTATTGTATCCCTGTGTCTGGGTGGCTTGTGCGGCTTTCAAGTTTTCCTGGGCTAGCGAGCCCACTTGGCGGAGGCTGCTCTGCAGGTTGAGCACATACTGCAGGAGCCCCTGCGTGGGCGAGGGGGTTGTTTCCCAGCTCTCCCTCATCAGGTCTAGTATCCCTCGGGGCTGTCGGGCGTAGAGCAGCTCAAACGGGGAAAATTGGGTGGAAGCCTGGGGGACTTCCCGTATGGCCATGAGAAGTGGTGGAATAAGCTGGTCCCATCTGCGTAATTCTTCCAGGGAGAATTTTCTTAACATTTGTTTGAGGGTGCGATTAAATCGTTCCACCAACCCATCTGTCTGGGGGTGGTAAACGGACGTCTGTAATTTTCGGATTCCCAAGATAGCGCAAACCTCCCTGAACAGCCGGGACATGAATGCGGTCCCCTGGTCAGTAAGTAGTTCCCGGGGTAGCCCAACTCGGGCAAAGACCTTTACCAACTCCCCCGCGATGGTCCATGCCGTGCTGTTCTTCAGGGGGATGGCCTCTGGAAAGTGGGTCGCATAATCCATCAAGACCAGCAGGAACCGGTAACCTCCACTGCTTCTTTCTAGAGGGCCGACCAGGTCCGCAGCCACCCTTTCAAAAGGTGTCCCTACCACCGGGAGGGGTACCAGTGGGGCTCTTGGAGTTCCCCCGGCGGCAGCTTTCTGACAATCTGGGCATGAGGCGCAATCATCCTGGACCTCCCGGCGCACTCCAGGCCAGTGGAAGTGAGCAAGGATCCTCGCGAGGGTCTTATCTGCGCCCAGGTGGCCTGCAGCGGGGATGTCGTGGGCTAGCTGGAGGACTGCTTTCTGGTGTTGTCGGGGCACCACTAGCTGGGCCCGGGGTTCCCCCGTTCGGGAGTCTTTCTCGACCCGATACAGCTGGTCTTGGTGTAGTATAAAGTGGGGCCACTGGTCCATCCGTTGAGGGTCCGTTACCACCCCATCCACTGCTGCCAATTGCTCGTAAGCATTTCGGAGGGTGGGGTCTTCTTGCTGGTCTTGGCAAAAATCAGCCCCAGCCTTTTCTATCAGGGGTGGCACGTCTGGGGTGGATTCCTCTTCCTCTGGCGGACCGCAATCCGGGGTCGGCTCCCCCTCGGGGGTCTCGGGTTCCTCCTCTGGATCGTGTGTCCCCGGGCTGGCGACGTCCTCTGCTGGAGGATCCGGGGGGAGCTGAGGTGTCTCGGGGCTCGGCTGGGATTCTTCTTGGGCCCGCAGTCACCCGACATGTTGCAGCACTCCTGCAAACCCCGGCCAGTCCCGACCTAGGATGACCGGGTAGGGTAGTTGCGGCATCAGTCCTACGGGAATGGTTCGAGTAACCTGTCCCACAGAGAGAGGAACTGGGAGCGAGGGGTAGCTCCTCAGGTCCCCATGGATACACCGGAGTCCCACTTGGCCCAGCACACGTCCATCTTCGGGGACTAGAGCTCTCAAAATGAGGGTTTGCCCACACCCAGAATCTACCAGTGCTTCCAGAGCTCTCCCCGCTATCTGTACCGGGATTGTGGCTTTCGGGGAGGTGGGGCCCCGGGCTCGCCCTTCCCCGGCATACACCAACACTAGGGCACAGCCCGTGGTGGGGCATTGCCGCTGCAAGTGTCCCATTTGTCCGCACCTGAAGCACGGCCCCCTCCTACCGGGGTCCCCCTGGCTTGGAGTCGGGGCCTCTCGAGGTTGGCCTCCCTGGCCTGGCATTGGTGTCCTTGGAGTTTCCGGGGGCCCCCGGGCGGTCCGAGCTTGCGGGCGACTATGGCCGGGAGCCGGGGCTCGACTGGGCGGGTTGTCCCACGTGGCTTGGCTTGGCCCGGGCACTCTCGGGTGGGGCCGCTCGGGTTTAGGGTCTATCACCTCCCCGGGGTTCTCGGCTGCAAGGAAATCCTCCAATCACCGGACGGCTTCACTTAGCGTTGCGGGGCGATGTCGCATGACCCACCTCCGGCCCTGGCTAGGCAGGACATGTAGGAACTGCTCCAGCACGATGGTGTCCAGCAATTCTTCCTTTGAACGTCTCTCCGGCTGGAGCCACCGCTGACAAGCTTCCTTGAGTTCTTGTGCCAGGGCCCGGGGTCAGACCCCTGGAGTGTAGGGTCTCCCACGGAACCGGCGCCGAAAGGTCTCTGGGGTGATGTCCAGAGCATCCAGGATGCCCCCCTTTACGGTCTGGTATTCCCGTGCCGCCTCGTCAGAGAGCGCCCGATAAGCTGCCTGGGGGGCTTCTGTCAAGTAGGGGGCCAGCAGGGTGGCCCATTGTTCTTGGGGCCAACCGGCCGCAGTGGCCACCCGCTCGAAGGTCTTGAGAAACGCCTCTGGATCATCGTCAGGGCACAGCTTCGTCAGTCGTAGCGGCAGCGGGACCAGGCCGGTCGCTCGCCCCCCGGCGGCAGCTGGGGCAGGCGAGCCAGTCAATAGGGCCGTCAGCTGCTGCGCACTCTGCCTGTGCGCCTCCTGTTGTTGGACCCCTAGAGCCGTGATCATTTCCTGCTGCTGTTCAGCTAACGTCTGCAACAGCTGCTGCTGCTGTTGCACCTGGGCAGCCTGTTGCTGCCGTTGGTGGTCAGCAAGCCACTTCATGAATTGCTCCATATCCATGGTTTCGTCTTAATGTCCTATATTTAACTGGTAATACAGTTACTGAATTCAGCGGGCCCCCCCCTCCTTATTCTTTTCAGGGGGTGAATGCCCACATTCTCCACCACGTGTCGGCGACCCACGTCACGGGCGGGCGCGGAGGGCGCCCCCTTCAGGTGTCTCAGGGGAATTAACAGTGGCGGGGCGCCCATTTTGGCACAGACTCAATTGCCCTGGCCCCTCAGGCAGGGCGGAGCAGGTAAAAGGCAAACAGTCAGTTGCCTCCAGCCCTTAGGCAGGGCGAGACAGGCACAAAGCAGAGTCAGTTGCCTCCGGCCCTCAGGCAGGGCGAGGCAGGCACAAAGCAGAGTCAGTTGCCTCCGGCCCTTAGGCAGGGCGAGGCAGGCACAGCACCCAAACTTCTATATGGAGTTGCTGAGGTTTGACTGCTACGGGTGGTTAGGGAAAAGGGGTGAGGGAGGGGACGCAGGCCCACCCACTCCACTGCGTCCCAGCCCAGGGCCCTATGCAGTGGCAGAGGTGTCTGCCACTGTGGTCAGTGGGGCTCCGGCCGAAACGCGCTGACCCACGGCGGCTCCGCCACTCACTAGGCGGTAGCTAACCGCCCCTGGGCTTCTTCCTCCCACCCTGGGGTTTGGGGTACCTGGATCCATCGGGTCGTCTTCCAGGTCCTCGGGGTAGATGGCTAGGGGGGTCCCTACCAGGCCATCCAAGTCCATAGGTAAGTCGGGGAGGTCCTCAATCTCCTCCACGGAAGGGAGTTCCTCGAGGTCGTAGGGCCCCAGTACCGCCAGGGGGTCCTCTGATGGACGGAGGTCCTCGGCGGAGGGTAGCTCCTCGAGGTCGAAGGGCTGCAGCTGCTCCTCCGTGTCCTCGGCAGGGGGTATCTCTGCCTCTGGGGCCCGAGGCGCCCGGGATCGACCTCCCGCCTTTACCTCGGGGATCCCTTCCCAGTCACGGGGCCTTGGCAAACTGGGTAGGCCCTCTGGCTGGATGGCTGGAGCAGCCCGGGCTGTCCTCCTGGTAGGGGCCTGGTTCTCTCCGGTTCGCCGCCGGAGAGGAGCCATGTCCTTCTCCTTCAGCAGCCTTCCCCCTACTGAGCTGGCCGGCTGGGCCTTTATACTTCCCCTTCCTGCCTGGGCTCCGCCCTTCTGCTTCCGGGGCGGGAGCCCTGCAGTTCCCAGGTTTGTCCAGGGGGGGCGTCCAGGCCCTTCCCCAGGCCCCGGCTCCGGCCACAGCCCTTCTCTACATGGAGTTAGATATTTGTTTCTCTTTTATTTTCTAGATTGTTATTTGAGGTAGGCAGATTATACAGGAAAAAGGTTCTCTTATACTAAAAGTCTGAATCTAATTTAAACAATATTTTGCATGGGATGTTTTCTCCTACTCTGTTATTCGGCTTCCTACTGATGTGCCCTTAGAGAATCTGGCCTTCTTTTAATTTAAAATTGGCAAATGGAAGTATATGCTTTGGGAAACATAATTCTGAAGGCATATCTGTTTTGTTTGGCAATATATCATTCATTAAGAGCACCACTTCTGAAATGAACACCATCTCATTGTCACTGGAAACTAATGCCTAACTGTTGCTCTTCTTTCCAGGCTCAGGTTTCCAATTCATCTTCAGCTGAAAATCAGAACTGTAAAATGGTCCCCACATATCTGCAGAGTAAGTTTTCATCTAAAATCTTCTTACATGGAATTAATTACTTTAGGACCAAAGGATTTTGAGGAAACGTCCAATGTCAGTACTTTTCCTGTTACACAAGTCAAAGATCAATCTACCTAAAAAGCCCAGACAATCTATCCCAGGTCTCCTCCTAAAATTCTGGGCTTGTACATGAAGAAAACTAGCTGAAGAGTGCATTGTCAAGATATCCCGTACATCTAAGATCTTGGATATGATAGGAAAATTGTTAGCAGAAAGACTTAACTAAGGAGGTACAACTCCATCTGTGAAAGCATCACTGGTAACATGAAGAACGTTGGGATATGAAACCATCAAGATTCTGACTATCTTTACACAACCCAATGATGAAATTCCCCAAGAGGCAAAAAAGCTGAGGTATAGTGATTACTAATAGAAATTAGTAGTACTGGCTGCATCTACACTTATAAATTAAGTTGACTTAAGCTTGCTTAATTTACCCTGCGTCTACACTACAGTTTCCTTAAGTCGACTTAAGCAACTTGCTTAAGTTGACTTAAGGAAAATAAAGTCGACTTAATGAAAATTAAGTTGACTTTATTAAACCTTGTTTTAATTTGACTTAAGGCTTAAGTCGTCTCCCTAGAGTCGACTTAAGCCAGTGTAGATGTGGGCTACCACAGGACTGCACCAATGCCATCCCTGCCAGGGGGACACAGGGGGAGCCTGGCATGCCCCCCCACAGGGTAGGGCAGAGCCCTGCCCACCCTGCCCCTATGCCCTGCCAGGGTCCCTGTACCTATTGTACCTATGTACAATGGGGCAAAGGCTGAGCACCCTGGCACTGGGCAAGGGTTGCCCCCCCCCCACTCCTTTGGACCTGCCCTAGGTCCCTCTAGACCCTAGAAGTCAACCTAGGTGTCCAGTTAATTAAGTTGACTTAGCTAAAGTTGACTTAAATTTTCAAGTGTAGACATAGTCACTATTAGTACTAGTACTATTATTATTATTATTATTAATATTATTATTAATAGTACCTATTAGTACTACTAATAGAAAGTAGGACAATCAGTGCCCTGGAGTGACAATAAGTGAGAAAGCAGAACCAAGGCTTGTAAGGGGGCATTTTGCAGCTTTTGCCAGCAATCAAGCAGAAAGCATAAGAAAGCGGTAAAATAGGCATGATCTTTTGGAGTGTCTGAAAATATAATAGAACTGTCTATGAGCCTTAACCACAAAACGTTCTAGATGCCTGAATATGATACGTGCCATAGTAACAGATTGCAGGTGCAATCTCCAAGAGCTCTTACATATCAACTCAGCAAATGTGCAGGATGTGGTCAGGATATGATGTTCTCCCTCCCTTTATCCAACAACATGCTTGCACTAAGGAAATATGCTGCTGTTGCTACTGCAAGTGTCAGTGACAAGAGATTATATAAATATGAGATGGTTTAATTGTGATGTGAATGCCTCCTGAAGTCCTAAGACTGACATCCTGTATTTAAGGAAGGTGCAGAGCAGAAGGCCCCTCCAGAGTGTAACCTTGACTAGCCAGTAAGATTCACCTGGATGTTGTAACACCAGTTGGTGAGCTATAGCTTTACTTCTGTATTCATTTATCAAATTCATGCAATTGTACAACAATAGGGCAATAAACTGTTGTCTCTAAATTGGACGGATACATTGTGCTTTCTCTCTACACCCATTAACTCCTATTGAACCTTGTAACTCTAAGTCAGTGAGCTCTCAGGAGAAGAGGAACTGACATTTGTCCTCAGGGAGCCCTCCAGACTGGGAAACTGAGGAAGGTCTTCCCTCAAGCAGTCTCCGGGAGTGAGGAAACTGAGGAAAATCCATCTAACCTCTATTCAGGGAGTCCTCAGGGTAGGGAATCTAATGGGTCAATTCAATGAGCTCCCGAGCTCTAAGGATAGGAAATCTGACCTGCTCACCTGAAGCCTCAGGGTAATGGGCTGTAAATATATTCCAGGAGCTTGAAGGGGATGAATGGTCAGAACTCTGGACAGAGCTGTGGCTGGCTGCTGGGACTGAGCAGAGCAAAAGGCCCTGAACCAAGGGTGGCAGAAGTACTGGGGCTGGGGGGAAGCAGTCCAGGGAAAGCTATGGCAGAGTTGGTAGAGAAGCAGTGAAAGGCTGCTGTACTTAGGGTGCCTGGGCAAGGACCCAGAGTAGTGGGTGGGCCCACGCAATAGCAAAGGAGACAGAAGTGCAGTGCCAACCAAGACATGTGGCCCGGAAGAGATTGTAGAATTCCCCCAGAAGGGCAGGGAATGCAGACTGGGACTCGGGCGGGGGACCAAGTCACAAGAGTGATGGCTCTTGGAGACAAGCCTGAGACTGGGCTGAGGGCTGCCAAGGCCAGGAGTTGTACTGTTCTACACCCCACAGATTAGGTGCGCTTTATAAGTATTACCTGGGTTTGTGTGACTACTGGAGACATAGAATCTTAGGGTAGATTTGCATCAAAATCCTCTTTTCACATTAATATATGCACAGTTGTAGAGGAAGTAACACTGGGACTTTCAAAGAGGCCTAAAGAAATTAGCTGCCTAACTCTATAAACTCTTTGGAATTCCTAACCTCAAGTAAAAGTGAAAAACTGATTTTTATTCCACTTCCTTTTCATATTTTTATTTTTTCCCAAATGATAAAGAATTTAAAAAAAGAAAGTGAGGGAAAGGGGGAAAAAGCCTCTAAAAATCCAACACATTTGCTTCAAAATTAAAGATTTAAAATGTTTAGACAAATTTTGGTTTTCAGTAGAAAAAACAAAACAAAAAAAAGTGAAAACAAAACTAAATTGTTTTCTTTCTAATATATTTTCTGAAAAATGTTTTTCGCCAGTTTTGGTTAAGAGGTCAACATTATTTTTAGATGAATTAATTCCCAAGTGTGCAGAATGCCTTAGCAATCTTTAGGGAAACATATAGTTTTCCTTTAACTATTTATTCTTATATAGGTTTTCAAGAAATCGTTTACCCTTTCCTTTCAGGTAACTATCTTAAAATAACTATTAAGATCAACTTTTGTCTGTCCATTTTCCACAGATAGAGTTCTCTTGATAGAAGAAGTAATAAAATGTTTGAGCTATTAAGCTCTCGAAAGTCTTAAAATATGTTCAGTTTCCTTTGTTCTTAGTTGAATTTGGTAAACTTTTGTTTTTGTCATTAAGATTTATTAGGCAAAGACCCTGATGTGTCACATTTAAGCTTTGGTGACTAAAACAACACTGTTCTTTTAACAACATAATAAATACCATTATCTTCACCAGCCCAGACGCAGGTGAGCAGTCAGCTGTCTGACTGAAAACATTGCTAGGTCTCATTTTGCTACTGTTTTTAGGACCCAATTCAGCACAGTATTAATCATACACTTAAAACCAATTAAAGTCAATTACCTGCTTAAATTGAAGCAGGACCCCAATGAGCTAATTTGCTACAGGAAGAAAATAAAGACACTAAATCCTTTTTACGTTTATGCTATCTTATCTTTCAAGTGGAAACAGATCCCCAAGTCAACAAGTTCAGATTCAGATCTACATTTAGTCAAAAAGGTCTGTGATCTTGTGTTCTGATATGTGTTCATCCTATCTTTCAAGCTTAGCATCAAGAAGCAGAACTACATTTTATGGATCTATTCTGGGCTCCCAATGCCTGTTTGTTCAGCAGCATAGTGGGATTCTGACAGAAAAGTCAATCAGCACAGAAGCTCACAGACAAACCTTTGGCACAAAAAGCATTGAAACAGAACATCTGTCTCATATTGCTCTCTCAAGGTTTTCAATTTAAAGAATAATACTATACCTTTTTCCAAGGGTATCTCCATATTGTCTGTAGCAGCATTTAATCCATCTATTATCTTGAAAGTCTGGCAAGACACAAGATTGACACAATATAGTTTTCCAGCATCACAGGACTTTTTGCCAAATCAACCCACACTCCCACATTAGTAATTGTGGTGCTGCATGATCCTTTTACTATTTTTATTATATTTTCTTCCTAAAAGTCACAATATCAAATACTCTTGGATTCATATTGTAATTATTTTTGAATAATTCCACAAGTAGCTGGTGATTTTCTTGGATCTCTACATTGCTCTTAGTTATTTACTGGGTATCCTTTCAAATGTGTTATTTTATAGACTGACTAGTCAACATTTGTTAAGTGTTGCTTAGATATAATTGGCTAGAGAAGTGACATGCTAGTGTGTTAATGAACATCCAGGATTTCTAGCACAAATATTTTACTTAGTTTGCTATAAACACTACTGCAACTAAACTGGATTGCTCAAGTGTTCACAAAAATTGAATTCAAAGAAGGTGCAATGGGGTTCGGCACCTCCTCTTGGCTGCTCTGGGGACTAGCACTCTCCGGGTCTAACACTACGTTCTGCTGCTCATTCACATGACCTGCTCCCCCTACCATGCAATTCAGAGTGCTCTCTCTTTGTGCCTTGGCCTTCTGACCAGATCACTATAGTCCTCTACATCCCAGATAAGTAAAGTGGCACTGAATGGCTGTCCTAGGATGTCTTCTACTCCACAGCCTGGTCTGTGCCACTTCTCCAGTGGCTGGTAGGTGAACCCAAGCCAGCACACTATTTCAGGTTCCTGCTCAGGAATACACTAATCAGGAGCTAAATTCTGCACCCTTTCCTATACCCTCTCTAATATCTAGATAGTAGCTACTGTTTCCATTTCTACAGCCTCTTTCTGCTACCAGCTTGGAGATTTTATACTACTGAAGCTCTTCCTTCTCATCTGGGCTGCATCATCATTCAGAAGATTACTTTGACTACATAATTCCCCTCATATGTTAATTGGCCCCATCACAGCCTCATTAATCCTTTCTAGGTTAATGGCGGGTGAACATCCCATCACAGAGGGCATGAAGACTACAAAAGCAAATTCAAGTAAAAATTTCAAACAAGTGTTTTTATCATTCAACCAGCTCTAATTTTAATGTCCCTTTCTGAATATGTTTAATTTGTTTTATGTTTGTCCTCCCTATAAATAATATGAATATTATTCAAGGTGGTGTTGATTATAATTATTTATCTATTCAGCCCCTCAAAGCATGCAAGGTAGAATACATGAAAGATACATTCCAGCCCCAAGGAACCTACAATATATAAGAAGGGGGTGGACATACAACCAAACAGTTTGAACTATGCTAGGCATATGTTTGTGTTGTTCCTTAATTTATTTCTTTGTTAATTTACCACATTCCTCCTCCTCCTTCCATATATCTTGGTAACCCAGCCTTCCTACTCCTACTACCACTTGTTTCTTCTATTAAATAAATTCTTCTTTGGCTCCACTAAAGACATACATTTGGTAAAGGGGGGGGGGAAGTCAGCTAAAGAGTAGACATATTAATCTAAGTGCTCAAAGTATTTTCAAAGGGTCAGGGAAGGGGATGGGCAGCCCTCAAATATCCTTCCATTCTGCTTTCTCTACCTCCTCTCTCTCAGCTTTGCAACATATCTCCAATTACAATAGCATGCCCCCCCCCCCCCCCCGCCACTCCTTTGGGAATTTGTTCAATTTTTTTTAATGTTCAGACAAGCATAAACATTTTCATAATAGCTAAGTTTTCACTGTTGTATATTGATTCTTGTTTTATACAGTGAACAAGTTAGAATAATCCATATCTATCTCTTTTTGAATATCCATTATTTGTAGATGAAAGGTCAGATGTTCTGCACATGTAAATGAATTAGCTGATTTACACCAAATGAGGATCTGGGCCATTTAGTACACTCCCATGGCTAAACAAATACACAGGCTTTATGGAGAAATTCACTGGGGAAAAAAATGTCACCATTTAGAATAGCAGCAGAGCTCCTAGTGGATTCTACGACAACTTCCATGTATTCCACACACTTCTGCAAGGGATGGGGAGAACAGCCATTGGATTCAAATAATCACTGATTCACCACCTATACTTTCACAAGCCCTTTCTGCATCAACAAAGGAAGCATTCCTAGGGAACACAGCTCTTTGGCACAAATTCCACAAAGCGATGTAGACTCCCTAAATAGACTCAGATTAAATCCTGATCATTTTCCTTCACTGCTTGCCTTCTTACTTCAAGAACCCACACTCCAATTCCACTCTCTTGAGGGCCATCAATGGCATTAGTGGTTGCAATAGGCTGGACTTCTCCAGATAATATTACTAAATGTCTTTTAAAGCATTCTAGAGTCAGTGGGAACATTCTACTTCAAATAGTAGGCATAAAATTTTGGGTGATATTGCTCTAACAATGAATGTTGGGAGCCAGAAGGTTATATACTTGGGGGAAAAAAGCAGAGGTCTGAAAAAAGTGTAGAGATTATAGGACTTTCTTGAAGAGGAGAGGAAACAGAAACAGTAAGGAAAAATTAAAAGGAAAGAGGTAAAATGTATGAAAACAACTTTGTAAGGAGCATGGAAATTATTAAAAACTTTGCCATTTACTACAAAAATCTTCATATTGGCTGATTCCATGTTCCACTTGTGTGCTGTGGTATATCGTCATAGTACATACTTGGGCATTACAGTAGGAATAGGAGTCAAAAGGCTGATTCTTCATGGGTCCCAAAATAAAAGAGTTACCTTACAATCTTTTAAACGTGTTGAACTTCCAACTTGCCCTGTTTGTACATTCATACATAATAGTGATATATACTCAATTTTTCAAAATATTTTCAGATTGCAAGACTCTTTGAAAGCTTCTTATTTGTTTTTCTTCTTTCTCCCTGCTCATTCACTACAGTAATATCCAAATTAAGAATTTCTAAAGAAACTGAGATTTCTATTGAGAGGCAGTTGATAAACAATTTCCAATGAATGAAGATGGTATTCTGCTGGTGGTGTGGTGATAGCATCTTAACCATTGTTTATTGTCACTGCCTTAGAACTGCTGCAGCTCACCATCTAGAAATTATCTTGTAAGTCATATAGTTTTAAATGTCTAAAACATTTCAAAGTGTTCACCATAAAATATAACTGTTTACAAAGATTTAAATAATTTATTTCTAGTTATACAAACTAAATCTGTGGCGGCAAATATGTAAAAACATCTATAACAATGGAGTCTCCTGGGAGGGACAAATTAGAAATTTATAGATGCCTATGTTTGAGTAATTTTATATAATTTGTCGACACTGACAAAATTTATGCTATAAATGCAATTTATACACAGCAATTTTCTGTTCTTGTAATAATGCATTGGTGATAACACCAGAAAATATTTCAGTGGCAGGGTTAATTGTTCTATGTTTTAAAAGACTGATATTTAAAGCAAGTCAAAACATTAAAAAATGCATGTTAGAGGTGCCGAACAATATGTATATTTTGTTGTATGTTGCCCATTAGAACAGATTGAGCTATCACTATTTAAAAATTCTTAGTAATTACAAATGCCATTCATATAAATAAAATTTACAAATGATCTGCAAAATAGATGATGTTTAGAGAACATGAATAAATAGTAGGAGAGGAGACAGAATGAGAGATCAATTCAATCTATGGTATAGTAATACGTGATAGGAATGAAATGTTTTCTGTAAATGACTAGTTGGATTTGCTTTATCTGATTACTTGAATTGTGATTGTTAAAACATTGTTTAGTTGATCGTCCCCCACTAACAAAATAAAATAAACCCTATTTAGAAAGTTGTGAATGATTACTTGAGAACAAAAGTAGAGTATGAATATTAAATCTGACATTTATTGACATGACAAATAAGGTCACACTCACTGCTTGACTGTTAGTTCTGCATTTTGAACCTCACATACATTAATATCCTAGTCAGACCTTTGTGGGGCAGGGGGAGAGAAACAAACAAACTATTTACTGATACACCCTAACCCTGATTTATCACGCCCTGGCATACAATGTCCAATGAACTGAAGACCCATGTTGATAATGAAGTAATGGCAAGATAATTAATTTTAAATAACTATGGCAAAATCAAAATCAAATAGAAGATATGCTAGGCAACTCAACCTGTGCCTGAGATCTGTTGATAGTCCTTAAATTGAAATATATCTCAAAATAGTGACAGAAAATAATAGAGACTGTTTTTAAAATGGCAGGCATCTATAATTACTATTATACTTTTTTTTTATTAAGCACTGACTGTGCTAAATTCTGTACAAAACAGAAAGGGATCACTCATGCATGTTGCCCTATGACATTTCTCCTGCTTCCCCTTCATTTCTTGTTTACCATACATCTATGGGAGTAATGATATTATAAGTGATATATGACTGACTATATTCTTTTCCTATTAGTTTGAAACATGTAAAGGGGGCCTGTAGGTGAACATATCAAACTTTTATATTTAGGATTTGCTATATTAGTAGGAGGCTATTTGAAGTGGTTATGTTAAAGGCTACATTATACTTACATTACTATAGGTCTAAAGGAGTATAACCTAGATCATACTTTTGCATTCTTATTGGGAGAGGGCAACCTGAAGATCACAAAAGGGAGAGCAGACTTTAAAATGATATAAGATGTTGAGAGGATTTTGGAAGTTAGGTTTCTAGACAATGGGTAGGTAGACCTCACTGACACACAAAATTTCTTAGGAAATAATTGTGGAAGGGTTGATGGAAATGCTTAATATTATTGACTAGAGTTAGTTATGGGCACCCAGAATATCACAGATGAAATAGGGGCAGGCAGTGACTTTATGATAATTGGGATACCAGAACAAATATGGGTATACATCCATGATATTAGCATAATGTCAGATATAAGACACCCTGCCTGGTTCCTTTTTCTCAGAGTCTCTCAGGTTCTGTACTGGAGCCACTTGAGGCTGTGGCCTTCTGAGGTACTTCTCTTTGTTTTTTTTCAATCCTTTATCTTCTTCATCTCTTATAGTGGAAGTGTGAAATGAATTTATTATCCTGGATTTATTGGATTCAGAGGCTGCTAATTTGAATGATTTCCTTCTGAAGCTTCCTGTAATTAAACTTTTTTTTATACTGTTACAGGATAAGCATGTTCAGGCTTATTTTGTATATATTTTGGGAATTATAGTGTTTATACAAGCTTCATGAAACAACTTGTATTTCTAAAATACTCTGCAATGAAGAATGTTTTATAGCATTTTGATAAGTAACAAATTCCCCAAGAAGTGTATTAATATTTGTAAGACATCAGTGAATGCAAATTTAATAACTAACTTTTCTAAGTCAAAACTATATATCTTAGCCTCATATTTATAGTTTTAATATATATTTCCTCCAGAACAGAATGATCTTTGGGTGGTGTAGCTACTTCCATATCACCTTCTATAGTTACCAGCACAGAGGATATGGCCAGGATTCCTCTACATCCCTTAAGGCCTTTTGCAGGCAACATAACTAGAGCAGGATAATTGGAACATTTAGGTTCAATGGGATCAGCTCAGCAGCAAAGGTTTGTTTAAAGCCACATAATCATTCTGAAGGGCTCCAAATATTTTCCTGACACTACACAGGATCTAATCCATCATTGGTATGGAATTCTTGGACAGCAGTCAAACATGCAGATCTTTGGACCATATTGTGTACAACCAATGGAACTCATTGCCAAATATATATTAAAACAATCTTTGAGATGTGCAAAACTTACTGTTTCAGGGAAAAAGTCAAACATTGACCCAGTCCAGCAATACCTAAGGCTTCTCTGAGCCATTTTGTTGTTCACTATATTTGTTCTTTCTGTGATTTTATATAGTTGAAGCTTCCATATAGCAGGAGATCAAGCCTCTACTTAACTCTCTGCTGATATATCAGGTAAACTGCATGATCACTTTAATTACTGATGTCAGTGGCTGCAGAGTCTTTTGTTCTTGACATAACAAAGCCAAAATATCTCCATCCCCATCTTCATTACTTATCTAATGCTATAATTCTGCTTCTGTCATTGACTATGTGGAGCAACAGTCTCAGGACACCAACCTCTTCTAATTTATTACTATAGCTGTTCTTATTCTACTAAGACAACAGAGTCTTGTGGCACTTTTAAAGACTAACAGATTTATTAATCACAGCTCATGCGATTAATAAATCTGTTAGTCTTTAAAAGTGCCACAAGACTCTGTCGTCTTTGTACAATAGACTAACACGGCTACCCCTTTGGAACTTATTCTACTAGTAGTTATAAGTCAGAAGTTGCTGCTTAGTTTCTTTCTTTCAGGATAATCTTGGAGTAAGATATGAACAACATGCTAGCCAAGCTCATTCTCTCTGCCCAATAATACAACCAGTTGTAGGGCATTTAGATTTTTTGTTCCTTGGGAATTATTAATACCAACTGTGCTAGCCTATGACTTGGCAACCCTGCTGCAGATTACCTATGGGACCTTGGATATGTCACTTACTTTGTCCCTCAATTCCATTGTCTGTAAAATGGTAAGAATAGCACTTTCCCTATCTTTCAGGGTTGGTGTGAGAATAAATATTGTGAAGTGCTTATAAACATGGGCTCCAGTATTGTAAGTATCCAAGATTCATAGATCATGATCATTTTGCTTCAGAAGAAAAACACTCTCATGATTTGCCAAAAAATAAAACCATCTTCTTTTCATCAGGCTTTAATTTGAATCTTCACCAAATATTTGTACTCAAAATGTTACTGTTCCATCACCAAAGTCTTGACTTCCTGTTTTTTTCCATTTAAACAACATGCACATTCAACTAAGAACTGTGCAGCCATTCATTGTAGTCTGCCGAACAGCAGAAGCGATATCTTAAGAGGACGAGTCTTTCCCACTGTATGCCCTGATTCGGAAAACTGTCCACTAGCAGCTACAAAGGCCCCAAATATGTATCTTTTTTTTGCAAGTGCTAATCCACTCCCACCACCACTGTCCATTTATAAATTATAGGGATGACAGCTGGCAGAAAATTTTCCATCCAAACTATTTTTCAAACAAATTTTTTCTGTTTTCTCTGGATTTTTTTAATCCACATATTTTGGCTAAAATCTTTCCATTTTCAGATACATTTCTGCTTTTAAAATTTTCAGCCAAAAAGTCAAAAATGTTCGTGGAAAATTCTGACAATGACTAAAGGGTTTTTTTAAAATTTGGTTTTGCTTGTTTGTTTTGTTTTGTTTTTCATTTTTATCAAAAATTCACGAGGAGAAAAAATATGTCAGAGATCTGGTCATGAATATTAAAAGTAGAGATGAACAGGACTACTTCATATTAAATATCCTTTAGACTAACCTAAAACCATTTAGAAATGTGAAAATAAGATTTTTCAAATGTGTTCAGTACCCACTGAGTACTGGTGAAAATGCTTAGAAATTTTGAAAATCTGGTCTCGATTATGTATGCTGTGCTCTTTTAAAAATGTGGTTCTTATTAAGGAAATGGACTCTGATTTTTCCATATACAATAACTTACAATAAAGAGAGAGAAGCTTGGATATAAACATTTTAAGCTATTCTTCATTTTTCTGTGTATGTTGGTGGTCTTCTTCTATGCTGATTGATATGTTGTGGTGTAGAAGCACGATACATGGAACCTTTTCTATCCATTTACTTTTAATAGTAAAAGTAATTTTCTCAGGTGGACACTGAGTAGTTGCAATTACAGCATATTGTGCCAGAGAAATTCTTTTAAGACACTAAAATGGCAAAGGATACATGATAAGCTGTAGCAAAACAGCATGTTTCTCAAGCTTGGTATTTGCAGCACTGCAGAAGACCCAGAATTATAGTGTATAGTATTTTTCTGTTGCAATCTAGCTTATTTGTTTTTGTTTTTGTTTTTCTTCAGTCTGTTGACTGAGCATGCAGAGAAGTAAGAAAGACAGTCAATCTCTGGCCACCAGGATGGCAGCCCTTTTCAATGACAAAATCCAATACACCACTTAAAAATTAGGAGTCTCCCTGAGAGAGACAGCGAGCTCCCTAAGAAACTAATTATAAGATGTATCAATATAAGGGATGCCAGAAAACAAGAATCTCATTTCCTGAAAAATGTTGAGGTTTTGATATTTGATTTTGTTCCTATGTAGAATGAAACTCAGTCCTTTCCAAATGTTTCATAAAGTATTAAGAGACTCCAGATTATGCACTAGTTCAGTTGTTAGGGCACAGAGTCCTTACTTGATTCGGAATGGGGACTTAGGTTTGGGTTTCCTACATCCCAAGTGAATCCCTTATCACTTGGCTATTTTGGGTAGGTCTCTGTCACTGACCTAAAGTTTAAACTGGATCTTCAAACATATACAATTCTCCAAAAGTTTCAGTTGTGAGAAATCTACATTTTTTGCCCCAAAAAATTTTTGGGTAGAATTAGCAGGAAATGTTCTACAAATATGTCATTTTTAAAGAGTACCCTTATGGAAATATGGAAATTTTGTAAGCTTGAAAGTGCATTTTGAAGTAAGAGTCATAGGTCTCTAACCCTCACATACTTTAAAAGGAAACTACATTACCTGTATGTCAAATACACCATTTTACATCATATTAAAGTACTAACATTTTATTTTGAAGAAACATAATGGAATAACTTTACTCTTTGTGCACTAGCATTTCCTGTATGACTCTACAAGCTTGTCTACAGAGTTTGTTAGTCCACACCAATATCACACACTAACTGAATATGTGGACCTGAATATGTTCACTAAAAGTTCCCTAGAGAGTGTGACTGTTGTATTATTTGAAATGGGACTATATTAATGAGCACTAAGAACCTTTAGTGTGTACCAGCAGGATCCATATGGGCCAGTTAGTCCTCGCCAGAGTGTTGTACATTAACCTACAATGCTGTCAAGCCCTGTGTCTGCATAGTACCTAGCATAATAGGGTTACTGTCTTGGTGGAGCCCATTAGGAAATGTTGTAACACAAATAATAAATAACAAAGGAAATATGTTTATTTAGAATGTCACGTCAATGTCCCATGAATATAACAATACAAAAACTAGAAGTCCCAAAGGTAGCTATACTCTCCAATACTGAAAAGCAAGGATTATTTGAACTAGTACTGAACAGAACAGTGTATGTGTCTTACAATGCCATTATTTAAAAATGTATAGAAAGCAAACATATTCTCTAACTATTTTGACATGCTGATGCAACATTAATATAGCATTGTTTTAGAAGAATCCTCACGATGATGTACTAAAGTTTTGCAGTACTTTAGAGTAATTAAAGTAAAATATACTAGCCACTTATTAAATCAATTTTTAAAGAGATCAGAATCAAAGCAGTAAATGAAATAAGTGAGATTATACAGAATACAAACATTTTTGCACGCAGCCAATAGGTGCGTGCAAAACATAAACATTTTGCTCAAAATTTTATAAAATTTCATACCCTCTACTTTTGCAAGTTCCTTGTTTTATGGGTTTGGCTCTAAACTTTTCCTTTTTTTCTCCCCTGTAAAGAAGGCTTAAAAACAGGAATTTGATTTTTTTTAAAAATGCACCATTAAAAGTTTCTCTGTATTTTCAAGATGAAACCAATTTCAGTCAGAAGTGACTTGATTTTGGTATTACATTTTCTTTAAAAAGTAGTAAAATTTGGATTTGAGACGGCATTGAAATATAAAGTTTTGCACAACATATGACACAACCGTCCATGAAAGAATTATTGCAGCACATAGGATTTTCATGTATTTGGGATATCTTTCCATGACAACCAAGAGTCTCCCTGCGGGCCAGTAACGAGAGCAGTGTGGGACACAGTTGTCACATCTTGGTAGAATTTTTGAAATGCTGAAAATTTTTCCCATCTTTAATCAAGGCCAAGTGTTAAAATCTTGAAATTTTCCATAAACTGTCATCCAAATGAAAAAAAAATCAGATGAAACATTTTGATTAGATAATTTCCAAATATTTTCTTCTAGTTTTGATCTTTTATTAATATTTTCCCACCTTATTTTCATATAAATAAACTAAAATTCTGAAGTGAAAAGTTGTTTAGAATGAGAAAACTAAAACTTTCATTTTGAAAATTTTGAAAAAGATTTACTTACAATTTTTTTTTAAAAGCAGCCATTTTTTTTAAAAGTGAAAATTTACTTGAAGCAACCCTGACCATGAACCTTTTCAGTCTGGCAAACTGGCATTTTTTAACAAAATAAGTTTCATCAGGATATATTCAGACCAGTTCTACCAGTGAGACTATGGAAGACTCTTATTGACATCTCTTTTAATTGCTCAATTATCATAAAATATCTTATCAATGAGAGACAGGATGTGTGCTAATCATCACACAAAATTAAAATGGGTTGGATAAAAATATCATAATTGTCTACATTTGAGTTCCAAGGTAATTTACAATATTGGAGATCTCTTTGAGGTAAACATGTATCATACCCTGCATTACCATTCCTTAAAAAAAACACAGATTGCATTTGGAACTATTCACTGATTAGTAAGAGAATGCCACTGAATTTTCTATAATGGGGCAAAAACAATGTTTTCCAGTTGAAAATGTTACAACTATTACTCGTTTAACTAATTAGTTTGTTCAAGTGCATTTTTTTATAGCTACTGCACATTATAATATTTATTCTTAACAGGACTCATGTTCAAGCTTGACTTATCTGCATTACATTTAAAGATTTGATTTCTGTTAAAATGTAATTCAATCTCCTTTGTTTCCAAGGTTCTTTAAAAGCATCATCATCAACAACAACACCTAAATAGGTATAGTTGGAAATGTGTTAAAAGAAATTGCACTTTATATTAACTAAGCAGTTTTTGTACAGTTACTATATACTGCTAAATCCAGTCTTCAGTGAATGCTTACAGCTTCAAAAAGATCCATATCAAGTTAATGAACTCTGCTTCTGCTGACATACAGAGAAGGGATGGTTTGAAATTAAAAAAAAAAGTTATATATTAATATTTCAAACAACTTATCTATATCTCTCTGTCTATTATAAAAAATAAGGAAAAGAGCATTAGGGTTGCTAAGTCAAGCACTCAAAAGAAAATAAATGCCACAATTAAGCTGTCTTTACAACCTTGTGCATATTCATCAGGATACAATATTTAATTACACAATCACATGAAAGCAGCTGAGACATGGAGAAAAATATACCAGTGTTTGTGCTGGGATGGGTCAGTGGCTAGTGTCATGCTCACACATAGGCTAGAGGAAGTATGATGTCACCTGCATCTGGGCACTGCCCACTGTACAGAAGTGGTGAAACAGAGAAACTGCCCACCCGCATGGAAAGGGTTAAAGAGAACATTTGGACCCACCTTATTATATCTGGAGCCAATGCCAGGCCTGCAAGGGAGAGAAAAGAAGAGAGCCTGGTTAAGGTAGGGGCTGATTGGCAAAGAGGTAGGAACTAGTTGCCTGTGTACCTGAGAGGCACATCACCAGTCTGTCAGCCAAGGTAATCACCATGAACCAACCAATGATTCTGGCCAACTTCCTGGCCAAAAGAGTTTAAGAAATAGATCTAGGAGAACCTGGTCTAAGAATAATCTAGGTGACAGAAGTGCAGAGAACATGTGGGGGTTCTGACCCCATCAAATTTACAACTGTCTGTCCTAGAAGAACATGGGACCTCAGCAGGACAACATTCAAGGTTCAAATGTGGGCACTAAAAGAGAAGCCACAACAGGAACTTGGACTATGGGACTATGCCCCAAACTGATAGGATAACCGTTGCAAGTATCACAGAGAGTGGATGTAGACTCTTCATTGGGAACTCCCCTACTGAAGGGCTGACTTACACAGTGCTCTGTTTGAGACCTGACAGAGGAGGAGATCATGGGTCCTGCTACCCTCCTGCCTTAAAGACCAAGGCACCACAACCACAACGGCATCTTTACTAGATAAGTGGATTCTCCAGATACACCATAAAATTCTAACTTTATGGGTTGCCAACATATACATTTTCATCATTTCAATCAACTAAAGTATTTTCAATCAACTTAAGTCTAACCCTACATTTATCTGAGTGCCTTCAACTCCCAGTGTTATCAGTGGGAGTAGTGGAATCTCATAAACTGCCCAGAAACATTTAATAGATAATAGAAATTTTAGCCAAAAAACCAAAAGGATTTCATAAAGCATAACTGCACATATGAGATCTACTAGACATCCATGAGATGTCAAATTAGTTAAAGAATCTGCATGATATCAGGGTTCAGCCATTGTTCAACAGAAATGCTGCACAATATAGCAAATGAAGAAGTATAGAGACATAGATCCGAAAAAACAAACACAGCCCAAGCACAACTGAGGATGACAAGTGGCTGGATGAGACTTTTTGTATTTCTTTCTATGCATTCCTTGGAAGAGTGTGCTGTCAGATCATTTATTTTAAATGTAAACAACAAGAGCTTTGTTGTGCTAGAATGGTTGAGCTAAAGAACATATCCTAAGGAAGAGAATGTGCTTTCAAGTACAGGCTGGCCAGTACAGAATAAGACAATGCTCATGTAAAAATACTACTAATCAGGACCCTTTGCACATTCCATTATATTTACTGGTACTCCTAAGAGTTAAAAATATTGTTTCCAAAGGTAATATGTCTTGGCCAAACTGATGCTAAAGTTATAAATTACCATGCATAATGCTGTCAATTATTCTGTGAAGAATCCCTTCCAAAGAGCAAAATTACCAGGAAACAAAATACATGTTATAAAATATAATTAATGTTGTTTGGGAGTACCCACTGTTTTCAGGACTACTTTGTTCCCTTAGTTCCATAGACCAAATCTCAGACAACCATCTTAAAAAAAAATGTGGAAATGTTGATCTACTTGATATTTTTATACTCCAGATAAGTGCCTTTTGTCCGTTATGTAGCACTTTCAAATTTAGGGTAAAAAAATTTCCAAAAAGGGGCTATAGTTTTCACTGAAATAGACCTTTTTTGGAAGAATGGCCTTACTGGGTCAATCCAATGGTCCATCTAGCCCAGTAACCTATCTTCTGACAGTGGCCAATGCCAGGTGCTGCAGAGAGAATGTGAAGAACAGATAATCAACAAGTGATCCATCCTATCATAGGCTATGTCTACACTTGTGAATTTAAGTCGACTTAGTGTGTCCACACTTAAATTTTAAGTCAACTTTGGGGGGAACTTACAAAGTCGACCTACAGTGTCCACACTGGATGCTCTAGGTCGACTTTGTGGGACTAGGGGGACATAGGAGAGGTACACAGGGTCAGGGGGGGCACCCCTTGCCCAATGCCAGGGGGTTCAGCCTTTGCCCCATTGTACCTAGGTACAATGGGGCAAAGGGGGACAGGGACCCTGGCAGGGCATAGGGGCAGGGTGGACAGGTCTCTGCCCTGCCAGGTGAGGGGGGGCATGCCAGGCTACCCCTGTGACCCCCCCCAGCAGGGAGGGTATTGGTGTAGCCCTGGGGTAGCCATAAGTCGATTTAGGGCTACCCCACATCTACACGGGCTTAAGTCGACTCTAGGGAGTTGACTTAATACTTAGGTCTACTAAAAAGCAGGTTTTATAAAGTCGACTTAATTTTCATTAAGTTGACTTTATTTCCCTTAAGTCGACTTAAGCAAGCTGCTTAAGTCGACTTAAGGAAACTGTAGTGTAGACGCAGGGTAAATTAAGTCGACTTAAGCTTGCTTAAGTCGACTTAATTTACTAGTGTAGACACAGCCATACTTTCTGAGTCTCTGGCAATCCCTGCCTATCCTGGCTAATTGCCATTGATGGAGTTATCCCCCACAGACTTAGCTAATTCTTTTTTGAACCCTTTTGTAATCACAAATTTGATTTCCTTCCCATGATACTGGCACAATTTAGATGAAGGAATTTATTCATTGATTAGATGCAAGGAAAAAGCATCCTAGATAATATACTAAATATTGACCATTTCTTTAATTAGCATAAGTTTGGAAAACACTTTCCATGGACAGATTCATATACTATGTAATTTGTGTGATATGCGATATGCTATGAGGCAGAGATGTATTCCATAGATTGATTTCCATTGTGCTGTCCATCCCAGAAATTTGTAGACAAAACACACAAATTACAAAATCTTGTATATCCATCTAGATCACACAAAACCTGTGTTTCCTAGAGACAGGACTGACTAGGGTACCATTCTCCCCCTTCTCCATCTCACTGAGTAGTTCATGTCTGTAAAATATTTTTAAGTCCACACATTTCTCAATATACAAAAACACCGATGCCTCTGAAAATAAATACACCTGAGTATGCAGTCTTTTCAACATTATAGAAATTAAGTATCTCTTTGTAATAGGAGATTGCCTTTTATTTACACACAGCTTGTATTTCCCCCTTTTGTGAAATCAGTCATTCTTTATTCTTAATTTAGTAGCACCAGTTAATAGTATTGAATTCTCCTGGCTTGTGGCAGTTTCCCTGTAACACACCCCCACTTGATCAACTCAGCATTTGAAGCTTTGTAAAAAGCTACAAACCCTCAGCAAATCTCAGATATCAACACAATGTTAATGGCTTATATTTGGTATGAGCTATCAGTGAGTCAAGAAATACCTATTTATTTTGTTCATATTTTTAAACTTTATTTCAGAATAGGCAAGACATCAGCTCAGGCAATTCATTTGTAAATCTAAACACAATACAGCAGACACTTGAACATATTTATTCATTGAGGTTTTTACAAATATTACAGAAAGATCATTCATAAATGTTAAACCATAAGGTATAAAATTTCACACTGTGTGTAAAGTGGAATGTAATTCTGGAATGGTTGGTATACACTATAGCTGGTTTGACTTATGGCCTTCAGAAAATACTCTATCAATAAGATTAATAATAATCTTGCTGTTTTGATATCAACTCATGATAATGCTACCATAAAGTATATAAAGATACCAAAAGAATCTGTTCCATCTTGTATTCAGCTGTGACTTTATGAGTACCTTTCCCAAACCAGATGAAGAGCTCTGCATTGCTTGTAAACTTGTATCTCTCACTTACAGAAGCTGGTACAATACAGAATGCCTCACCTACATTGCCTTTCCTTAACAATTGACTTTTGAAGTTGTTGGGATAGTGGTGAATTACTATGAATTACTGTGATTGACATGTTCCAAAGGGCTAGCCGTTTTAATCTAGTTCTCCAAAACAAACAAGGAGTCTAGTGTCAGTTTTAAAAGACTAACAAATTTATCACATAGCTCATGCAATAAACAAACTTGTTAGTCTTTAAAAGTGACACAAGACTCCTTGTTTGTTTTGTGGTTGATATGAGTTTGGTAAAACTTTGTAAGTCAGAATTTGCAAGAGGATTCAGGGAAATTGAGTCTCTGAGGGTGCATCTACACTTACAAATTAAGTTGACTCAAGCTTGCTTAAATCGACTTAATTTAATCTGCGTCTACACTACAATTTCCTTAAGTCGACTTAAGCTGCTGCTTCAGTCAACTTAAGGAAATTTAAAGTCAACTTTATAAAACCTCATTTAAGGTCAACTTTACTGGCTTTATAAAGTCAACTTACCCAGCAGGGATGCAGATTAGCCCTAAATCGACTTAAAGATGACTTAAGGGGCCCCCGGGGCACCCCCACTGCCCTCCCTGCCAGGGTGGCTGGCACAGCCAGAGCCTGGTGTGCCCCCCCCCCACAGGGCAAGACACAGCTCTGCCCATCCCACTCCTATGCCCTGCCAGTGTCCCTATCCTGCTCAGCCACCATTGTATCCAGGTACAATGGGGCAAATGCTGAGCCTCCTGGCATTTGGCAAGGGGTGCCCCCCCACCACCACCATGGACAAATCCCAGGTCCACCTAGCCCCTAGAAGTCAACTTTGGCGTCCAGTTTGGACTCTCTAAGTCGATTTGGCAAGGTCTTCTTTAAGTCGACTTAATTTTTGAGTGTGGACATGCTAAGTCAACTAAAAAAAGTCGACTAAAGTGTAGACATAGCCTTAGACTTAGATGAAAAATTATCAAGTGCTAATAAGTGCTACCAAGAAGCTGACATGAATATGTACCATGTATCATGAATATTTATTCAGGAGCCCTGTTTTTAATTTTGCTAATCTGGAAGACCTATAGTTATGATCATTCAATGAACAGTTCACCTAATGTACAAGAAAAAGACACAAACAGTGGAGATATTTAAGGCCCAGTTAGACAATACCCTGGCTGGGATGATTTAGTGGCAATGGTCCTGCTTTTAGCAGGGGGTTGGACTAGATGTCCTCATGAGGTCCCTTCTAGCCCTATGATTCTATGACTTGGAACTAATTGACCTGTAGGACAGCCCAACATTAGGAACTCAGGTGAAAAATTGATGATAAAGTAAATTTCAGCCAACTCTCAATCTCTGTTATCCCTCCAAAAATTAATCTAAAAAACAAGTTATGAAATACTAATGGCATTTTTGGGGGACATGCTCGACATACTCCTTTGAAAAAAGGGTGTAAGTATTGGGAAATGTGATCTCTCTCTCTCTTACACACACACACATGCACACATACAGAATCTGAAGAGCCCAGTGATGATGTAAGATGAGAAGGCCCCAGGATAGCCAAAGCCCTACATCAGGAAATAATTGATCAGATCAAGTTCTGAAGAAGAAAATCAGACTTCATCTAGAACTGGTAGATATACCTGCTTTGTTTGCAAATCAGGATACTGTACAGGACCAACATAATTATTGAGGGCTTATGCTTGGGGAATTGAGGCTTATTAGGAAGAGATATTGTATAACCTTTTCCAGCCTGCCTATTATTCTTTCAAATAAATAATTTTGCATTGAAGAAAATTGAATCCAAGTTTTCATTAGCATTAATATTTTTATTGACACACAGCTGGGCAGAACTCAAAGATCCAGATCTTCAGAAATATCTTTAGGAGTTTCATTCTTAAAGTATTGTTTTACTTTGAAAAGTCTGTAAAAGCAGTATCTTCCCACTTTCCAGATCTATTCTTTGTATGTATTAAGTTAAATATACTTTCTTTAGTGACTAATAATAAGTTCCAAAGGGATAGCCATGTTAGTCTAGTTCAGTAAAACAAACAAGGAGTCCTGTGACACTTTTAGGCTATGTCTACACTAGAAAAGCTAAGTCGACTCTGTTAAATTGACTTAACTAAGTCAACTTAAGTTGACTTAAAATCGACCTTGTTAAATCGACTTAGAGAGTCTACACTAGACTCTTAAGTTGACTGCCCTATGTCCACACATGCAGGTTAGGTTGACGGGGAGCCAGGGCTCCGAGAGCCGCAGATCCCTGGGACAAAGGGAACTGAGGCTCCCCGCAGAAGGGAAACGCAGCTCCTGGGGACAAAGGGAGCCCAGCTCTCTGTCTGTCTGTCTGTTGCAGCTGTCCCCCTGCTGCATTTATTTTTCCCTTTGTTTTGTTGTTTTGTGTGGCCACCCCTCCCGGGCTACTAAGCTAACTGAAGCCATTGCCCCTGCTCATAGGGATGGCTTTTACAAACCAATTGGGGCCATTGACCAGCCCAGGGAGACGGCCTTTAGCTCCTTGGCTTAGACCCTGGCTCGGTGTAGGGTGGACAATGCCCAGGAGTGCAAGATTTAAATGGCCTGTTGAGCTTAAGGGCATGAGTCATACCTGTGGCTCAGAAATTTGCCCGGACATGTCCTGTGCTTACCTGCAGTTTTCCCTGCCCTCTCTCCTCCCGTGTAGCACAGGGAGTCAATCAGAGTTACTGGCGGGAAGCTGCCTGAGTTTGCCTTTAAAACCAGACATTTTTGAGTCAGACATCAGAAAGGTTCCTGCTTTGCCACCTGGTCTGATCAGCTAGGGGTCTTTGGGGGGCCCTTTCTCTGCTCTCGTTTAATTTTTGAGCGTACTCCCTGTTTTTAAACTCCCCTCCCACAAACACCGGATTTTTCCTGTGAGATCTCCTGACTATTAAAAATGAACCAAGCCTCCTCTGCATCCTCTGATGCTGCTGCTGTTCCTGCCTCTATTCCTGCTGCTGTCCTGGGAATTGGTAAGGCTCTCCTCTTGCAAACTCTCCCTGTCCTTGCTGCTGGCCTTGCTTCCCCAGCAGACAGACTCAAGTTAATTCCTTGGTCTGTGCCTGAAACTGTTTCTAACTCCGTGGCTCCCTTGCTGCTAAAGAAAAGCCTGTGCCGCTGCTAAGCTCTGCCTCCATTTGCTCTGTCCCGGGATTCCCTGCTTTCAGCCGTTTCCACTGCTGCAGCCACCATCCCCTGACTCCCCCAGGAGCTGTGCCCAGGGCTCACACCACTCTGCCTCTGGGACTGCTCCCCCTGGTCAATAGGACTGGTGTAGTATAAGGTGTGCCATTAGGTTTAGTTTCATTAGTTTGTTTAGGCTTAGTTTTGTTAAGTTGCATTTTATTAGCTTGTATAAATTGTAGTCCTGTTAGAATTGAATTTTATGTCTGTGTTTAGTGGTAGTTAAGTGGGATACTTGTTTGCCATTACCTGTTATATTGTGTGGCCATAGTCAAGCTAGATTAAAGATAACTGTTTTACTGTATTGCTTCTCTCTTTTTGTTTTTCCTTCTTTCTGTTGTTCATTATTAGCAAGTTGTATAGTTGCTGTTAAGTTGTGAAATAAGTGCCTCTGTCTCTTCATCTCTCCCTGAACACGCCAAGTCCTCCGCTGCTGTTACCCCCTCTCCCGGAACTTCCCAAGCCCCTTGCTGCCTTTCTTCTTTGATTCCTCCGCGTTTAGTCTGCAGGCTCCTGAAGACTGCTCTGAGCCTCGCCCTGCAGGGCTTCAGTGCCTCTTGCTGCATCCCTTGCAGCTGTACCCTTCCCTCTTCCTCTGCCACTGATTACTCACCCCACCCCCACCCCCACACCTGTTCCTTAACCCAGCCTCTAGGTACACTCTTACAGACTGCCTGTCACTGCAGTCCTACAAAATAAGTTATTGATTCTCATCTGTACTATTACACTTGTGTAAATTCACTAATCACCCTTATTGTGCTATTTTACTGCCATTTGTATCTCATTCATATTTGTAAAACCCCATTGGTTACCATTGCCTTTACTGTACCTCTACACCTATACCACCGTGACATATTGCTTTTTTTTGTAGAATTGCTAGCCACCAATTGTGACTCGCTGTGACACCTCTTCATTTTCACACTGCTTAATAAGAGAAACCCCCTCCCCCATCGCCTACTGTGACAAACCCCATACACCCCATTGTTAAATTTTACTGTTTTACATTTTTCAATAAAGATTGATTTATACCCCACTGGTGTGGTAGTTGCCCCCCCCCCACGATCCTCTACCTGCTGGCAGGGACACTGGCAAGCAGGGAGCCACAGCTCCCCAGCCGAAGGGATCCGTGGCTCCCCCTGGGGAAAAAGGAGCCACGCATGGCTCCCCCTGGAGACAAGGCCTGGCAGAAGGGAGCCGCGGATCCCCAGGACAAGGGAGCTGCGTGCGGCTCCTGGGGAGAAGGGAGCCAAGAAGGGAGCCGTGCACAGCTCCCAGGGAGAAGGGAGCTGTTTGGGGCTCCCGAGCCAGGGCTCCAGCTGTGCTGAGAATCCCTCACCACTGGAGTACTGACCAGGGCGGCAGCAGTTTCCCTTGTCGATGGACCCCCGACTGGGGTGGTGGGGGATTCCCTGTGGCTGGAGCCCCAGCCAGGGCATCGGGGGAATCCCTTGCTGATGGAGCCTGGCTGGTGGGAGGGGGTTTCCCTCACCACTGGATCCTGAGCGGGGAAGCCCCACGTGGCTCCCTTCTGCAAGGGAGCCATGGTTCCCTTGTCCCCAGGGGCAGACATGTCTCCCTTGTTCCTGGAGCGGTGGCTCCCTTCTCCCCAGCCCATCCCCCCACCAATTAGGTTGACTTAGGGATACTCCCTGTCCACACTGGCTTAAGTTGATTTAAAAGGTCAACTTAAGTGTTAAATCGACCTTCAGAGGTGGTGCTATTAAGTCAACTTAAGGAGGTGCTTAAGTCGACTTAATAAAAGGCCCGTGTGGATGCAGAGTACTGTAGGTCGACTTAACTGTCCTTAAGTTGACCTAAGCTGTCAGTGTAGATGCACCCTTAAAGACTAACAAATGTATTTATTGCATGAGTTTCGTGGGAGAAAATTCCACTTTATCAGATGCTTTGAAGATGGGGAGCTTACAAAATAATAAGTTGTTACTGCTTTTTATGCTCCAGAAAGCCACTATGTGTATAGAGACTGAACAGTGTTTTTACTGTTATTATGTATCAACAATAAAATTGCTTGCTTCATTCCAACCTTTGCAGATCCAGTGAAGTCAATGAAACTCCACAGAGCATAGTTCAGCTTGTAGGTCCTGTATGTTTAAGATGTTTAAGAAATAAAGTTCTTAGTTCATCTTTCAGATCCCAGGTAGAATACATTTTACTTGGAAATGAACATGAGGAAATTATAGAACTCGATGATACTTTTTTTTTTTTTTTTTTTAAGAATTCACTTCTTTGAATAGATCTGTTCCTTAAAATGCTGATACAAATAACAAATAGCTAATTTCTTAATTAGCCTAAAAGAAAGTTTCACGCTGTACAACAGGAGTTATGTGCCTGATAAGTTTGTTTAGGAGTTGGTTGATAGCTGCAATTAGATTTAGTCTGAGGAAGCAATAGTTTAATGTAAGAGGATACAAAAACAACTCTGATTTTGTAGCTTCTGTAGTCTCCAGCGGGGATTCAAGGAATGTAATGAAACTCTACAACACTGAAAACGTGAGAAAAGGTTTTTTATGTGCTATCTTCAAAGTCACAGCAAGGACACCACTATTTCAGGGCCTATTTTGTAGCCAAAGGCTCTGCAATTTCACCAGATTTTAATCTCCCACTTGTTCCTAGTGAAGGATGTCTTAAAACATTTCAATAAGACACATGGCATGAGACAGCATGTCAGATTCTAATGAGTTCATTGAGGTTTTTGAGCAAAAGCTTCTCAATTTAATGGCAAAGGAAGAATTGATAAAAAAGCAAATTGATGATTTAGAGGAAGCTGGTCTATTTTGGAGACCTTTGCCCTTCCAAACTTACAGTAGCCCCATATTCTGAGTAGAATTTACCCAGTTTAAAATAAAAAGGAGCGCCTGACTGTTTTAACACATTTGGAGACCACATAATGAAATTATTCATAATAGGTAAATAGATAAATCTCTAAAATCTTATTGTTTCAAACACATGAATGTTAAAATTGTGCCTTTAAGAGCCCAACTATTTCTGGAATGCGGCACTTCTTTTTAGGCATTTTTTTTTAAATAATTTTCCCAACGCTAAAACTGACTTGCACTTTATTATCTGCTCTGGAATTATTGATAATGCTGGGAATACTCCCCAGCCGTGAACATTTAATGAGAGAAAGTTTAAAAGACATGAATTTCTTCCAAACAGTACTACCTCAGTTCTACAATGCATGGATCAATGAATCCTGGCTTTACTGGAGCAAATTTTTTCAACAGTCTTACAACAGGAAAATGATTCCACCTCACTGGTTGACATTATCAAGTCCATAAGCATATAAGGTGCTCTTTACTTGTTTACAGATTTGTAAGGTAAGATACAGAGTGAAACAATAAAAAGAATGGTGGAAGGAAAAACTCACATCTTGCATAGACATATTCTGCTGATGATCAGGGAGGAGCAACAAATTATCAGCATTGAAGCCTCTGATAGCTTCTGTGTGCTTGCCAGGAAAATGTCAGTTCAGAATCATCTCCCTGCAGATGAGGTCAAAACCTATGTGCAAGATAAATATGAAGAAAATAGCAATTACATTTCTGATACTGTTAATGACAGTGATTAACTGTGCTGAAAATGTTGAAGTTGAGAATTTTGATGTCTTTGTTTTGGAAGTTCTGATTCTTTTCATTTGATCCTTGAAACAACTATGCCTAAAAGGGTTCCTAAAATAAAATATATTGAGACAAACAGCAATTACAGATCTCTTTTTAAATGGCCAATTTATTCTATTGATAATAAGCTATATAAGTGTTTTTAAATGTTTGGCTATTAAGGAATAGGGGCTTCTACCAAGTTGCTTCTCCTGGGAAAGGGGGCACAGTCCTAATGCCATTTCCCCAAGTGACAGCCAACAGAGCTAGCTAGCTACACTAAGAAAGAGTGCTGCACTCTTTAAGTGCAGCCAAGGAGGCTGCAGAAGGCATTATATTTCTCTGAAGGTCAAGGGCATTCAGTGCTCTTCCAAACCAAAGGCACATCAGCCCAGGACTCTATATATGTTATTAGCATAGTCTAGACCTAACTAAGGAATGCAGATAGAGGTCATAATGCTCTCAGTGAGTCAAAGGAATCTGTTTGCCTTGTTTGCCATTAAAATACTTGTCAGAGAGGGGAATCTTTGGCTCCTGGAGGAAAGAGTCAGTGATAGAAGTGCCTGTCTATACAACGACACATTCTGTTCTTGCAGGGCACCCACCTGGATCTGCGATATTTTGAAAGAGACTCTCTCTTCTGCAGGGAAACATTGGCCTGAGAGGGATCCATATCAGGCATTAGGAAGGATACCTTATCAGCTCTTGCTCCCCTGTCTTTGGCTATGTCTACACTTGTAATTTTAACTAAGTCGACTTAGCATGTCCACACTTACAAAGTCGACCTAGAGCGGCCACACTGGATGCCTAGGTTGACTTCTAGGGGGTAGGGGGACCTTGGACAGGTCCATGGTGCCAGGGGAGCACCCCTTGTGTACAATGGGGCAAAGGGGGACAGGGACCCTGGCAGGGCATTGGGACAGAGTGTGACGCTGTCCGGATTTAAGGAACCATTTATGATATTATTTTCTATTAATATCGCATAAATGCTATAATCCATAGGAACTATGTCATGTTTGGTATCAATAGAAAGGTAGTAATTTGCTGGGAATGATTATATAGTTTATGTCTAGGAATTGTGTTTGTATTAGAAGTTAGGAATATGGTTGTTATATCTTTACTTTAACTTGTGTGATTCTGGGGACTTTAAGTCGATTTAGGGCTAATCTGCATCCACTCTGGCTAAGTCAACTTTATAAAGTTGACTTAGCCAGTAAAGTCGATTTTAAACGAGGTTTTATAAAGTTGACTTTAAATTTCCTTAAGTCGACTTAAGCAGCAGCTTAAGTCAATTTAAGGAAATTGTAGTGTAGATGCAGATTAAATTAAGTCGACTTCAGCAATCTTAAATCAACAATTTGTAGGTGTAGACGCACCTTAAATCGGTTTAAGTTAACCTTGTTCTTAACAGTAGACATAGCCATCCACACTGGCTTTAAGTCAACTTAAGAGGTTGATTTAAGGTTTAAGTCGACCTTCAGACGTGGTGTTATTAAGTTGACTTAAGCTGTTAAGGAAGCGCTTAAAACAACTTAATAAAAGCCCAGTGTAGACGTGGCTTTGTGTAGGTCGACTTAAGCATCCTTAAGTCAACCTAAGTTGCTAGTGTAGACGCACCCTCAGAAACTTCAGCTGTAGCCACATGCAGCTGCCCATTTACTTAGCCATCCATCCTCCAGCTCCCCCAACACTATTACTACTGTGTTCCAGAAGCTGTGCTGGTTTCCAATTTATTTTTTTGCATTATCTTTAATCTCTATTGCTCTTTTGACCCCAAGTAGTATTATCAAGTAATTTGAGAGCACGCCAGCAGGGCACTGAGGGACGCTTTTTAAAGGAGTAGGAATTGGTACTGAAAAGTGTATTGCTTTGCACTGGCTCAGAGGTTCTTAGTCTTGCTCTGTTTTCTCTCCAGAACCTCTTCTAAATTAAGACAAGATTATAGTCCTTCCTTATCTTTCTTGATTTTAACGTATCTTCTGTTCATACATTCGTCATTTTCCTTGCCGATATGTACATAGGTCACATAAATGTCAATACTTTAAAATAAGATGGGCAGGTACAGATGGATGATAATGAAAGATTAGAGTAATCTAGATATTATAAATAAAAGGGTTTTATTAAATAAAAATTGATGACAAGTGTTTGGCAATATATAAGATACTGCAAATAAATAAATCTATTGTAGAATTCACAAAATGTTAAGATTTCACCTTCATTTCCTATCATTCTATTCCCTCTTTCTGTTTTTTTTAATGAGAAAATAAAAGGACAAATAAATATAATACTATATTTATACACATTTTAGTTTTGGTCTTGAAGAAGTCAATTTCAAAGTTATGACTACCATGAAACTTGAATTCACTCATTCTAAGATTTATCAATACATGGAAATAAAATATATCCTCACCTCGCAGAAACAGATGTTTTCAGGAAAAACAACATTGGGATTAATTTTAAACGATTCATTCAGCAAAATTGCAACAACTATCTCATGCTATCAGACATTGTTGTCTGATGGACACACTGATCCAGAACCAGTACCTGGACATAGCAAGTTGTAGAAACAATTATTAATCGCATGATTAGCATTATTGTGATCTCAAAACATGGCAATTAGTTTCAGAGTCTTTTTATGTTTCTAGGTGGAAAAGAGTACATGATAATCTCCACGTACCGAATTTAAAGGATCTGCATACTGTTCAAATATTTCTAGTTTCAGTGTTTGAATCACAGCCTCATAAATCATGAACTCGGGTTTTGGATCAGGTTCTCTGGTACTTAGGATTGTTCTTCATTTTCCTAAAGATTTTAAAGATAAACTGTAAATTTTTTAGAAGTTCTAATAAAATACTGCCACCTAGCAGGTCATAGAGCTTGCTTATTTAATTAAGATTTTAGTCATTTCAAGGGCATGATGTATGAACATGAATTTTCTCATAAGTTCTTCTTTGTATGAATTAAATATTTGGGCTGGACATCATTATTAATTCTCTACATTTGATAAACAAACAAATACAGCTGACTTTGGATTGAACTTGTTTTCTAAATTACTTTGTGTTTTTCCCCCTAAAAGCAAATAGCAAAGCATCAAAAAGGAAAAACCTTTTTCATTAATAGCTATTTGCCCACTCAACAGCACTGAGATGAAAAGGAGACATGAATAGGAATGGGACAAAAAGAGGTAGAAATTTCTGTTGCTTTCTTTCTTGGAGGCAGCCTAAAGGGTCAGAAACAAAGAGTATAGAGGGAGTTGGGCAGGCATTAAGGCTATGTCTACACTACAGGCTCTGTTAAGTTGACTTAACAAGGTTGACTTTAGGTCGACTTCAAGTCGACCTTGTTAAGTTGACTAGAGCGTCCACACTAAGCACTCCAGTCGACTGCCTGCGTCCACACTGGCAGGTACTAGGTCGACGGAGGAGTGTTGTGGGAGCCTAGAGCTATGTTACCTCTAATCTGTGGGTATGCGGTGGTGCAGGGGCCGACGCACACCCACAAACCACATGCAGCCTGATCCGTGTCTCTTCCTTCTCCCCAGCCCCCGATCCCCGCCCCATCTCTTCCTTCTCCCCAGCCCCCGATCCCCGCTCAGTCTATTCCTTCTCCCCAGCCCCTGATCCCCGCCCCGTCTCTTCCTTCTCCCCAGCCCCCAATCCCCACCTTGTCTCTTCTCCCCAGCCCCCAATCCCATCCATGTCTCTTCCTTCTCCCCATCCTCCGATCCCCGCCATGGCTCCCCTTCTCGCCCGCCCCCGATACTCACCATGTCTCTTCTCCCCAGCTCCCAATCCCCTCCGCATCTCTTCCTTCTCCCCAGCCCCCAATCCCCTTTGTGTCTCTTCTCCCCAGCCCCCAATCCCCTTTGTGTCTCTTCTCCCCAGCCTCCAATCCCCGCCATGGCTCCCCTTCTCGCCAGCTGTGGCTCTCCCCTTCACCCCAACCCATCTCCCCAGTCCCGGCTCTCCCCTTCACCCCAGCCCAATCTTCCTTGGCTGTGGCTCTCCCTTTCTCTCCAGCCTGATTCCAGTTAGGTCGACTTAGGGCTATTCCCCGTTCACACCGGTGTTAAATAGACCTTCAGAGGTGGAATTATTAAGTCGACTTAAGGAAGTGCCCAGTGTGGACGCAGTATTCTGTAGGTTGACTACAGCATCGTTAAGTTGACTTAAGGTGCAAGTGTAGACATACCCTAAGTGGTGATTATGCAGGTGTACAAACTCACTGAGAAATCCTCTGATAACATTCTCATCTTTCCCAGAGAGACATACAGCAAAGTTTTAAAAGCTGTTTAAATCAACATCATTTGGCTTCATTCCTCAAGCATCATGTTCTTCCTCTTGCTATTGTATCACACACACACTGCTGGGTATGACAAATAAAAGGAATACAGGTCTTCCTATTAGGAAACCAAACAAGAAAACAAATGGAAATCAAAAGAACTGAAGTCAGTCAGGTTAGGAAGGGTTTAACATACATGTCTGAACCTGTATATTTTCTTTGATGATTGAATGACACAAAGAGAATGGAGATAATTTACTTGCTAAGGATGCTTCCACTATGGTGGGGTCTCAGTGAACAGAGAACCAGTTTTTCATCTTCCCTCCCGACAGAGTGTGGACTCTCTAAGTCGATTTAGTAAGGGCCCCGTTAAGTCGACTTAGGAGTCCAGTGTGGACTCTCTAAGTCGACTTATTAAAGTCGACCTTTTTAAAGTCGACCGTAATTTCCTAGTGTAGACATAGCCCTAGTCTGTACACTCCCTCTGAAGCTTTGGTACTGGCCACTGTTGAAGACGGAATACTGGACTAGATGAACAATTTAGTCTGACCCAATAAGGAAGTTTATGATTAAGAGTATGTCCCTTTTTCTAATTATAGTTAAATCTACATCCTAAGACTACTACTAACCCTCATTTAAGGAAAATAGTATTTCCCATACAACCCTATATCCTGACCTATGATCTCTTGTCTCTTCCTGTTTGCTTTGATTTATGTTTGGGTTTTTTATTTCTATGAAGGAAAAGGTGTGATCTCATTGTTTCTTCAATGCTGAATCAAGGTGTGAGAGGTAAGTAAAACTAAGATGTAGACTAACAATATAGGTAGATGTAGAACATAGGAAAGTGAATTCCAAAGGGGTAGCCATGTTAGTCTATTGTAGAAAAACAAGAGAGTCCTGCGGCACTTTTAAAGACTAACAGATTTATTTATCGCTTGAGGTTTCGTGGGAGAAAATCCCTCTTCGTCAGATGTTTTGAAGATGGGAATCTTACAGAATGGGAGAAAATTAAATGCAGGGGAGTATATGACATAGGATCAGGTCAGGCTGTAACAGCAAATCAAAATAGGTGTTAGGATTCGAACACTGGGGAACAGCACATAGAGGAAGGTGAGGTCAGGATGAGCTGACACAAAACAGAATGACAGATGTTAGGGAAGTGTATAACACTGATAATGGCATATCTAAAAGGCTGTCTGCCTTCTTAACCAAAATAAATTATTATTCCCTTATTAAATTAAAAAAATTAAAGAACATTGTGTATAAAGTCATGTAAAATTTTCAAAGGTGCATAAGTCTCTTGGCAAGTCAGTTGGAATTAGTCACTGAAATTATGCAGGTGATTTTGAAAATGTTACCCCACAATACATTAGCTCATTTAAGTCTTTCTGAGCACAAACTTCTATCTGAAATAATTGAATCATCATATATTTAGCTTTTCCCCCCTCATTATATAACCTTTTCACAGAAAATATGCATTGCACAAAAAGGCTATTAAAAGTTTTTTCCCTAGAAATAGTATTTTAATCGCTCACTTTTTCCTCTCTTTCACTTATTCACACACACACACACACACACAGAGTTAGAGAGAGAGAGAGAGAGAGAGAGAGAGAGAAATAAGCTATGATAGAAATTTTAAAAATATGCTCTTAGCTTTGATTTGATTTAATTTATTTTACCATTAAAGTGAAAATTCTTTGATAGGACAATTAAGTCAAAATGAGGAGAATGATAATAAACCCTGTGCAATAAAAATAAATTTAAAATCAAAGTGCTGATATATTTTTCTATCAAAATGAAAGTACCAAATTGAAAACAATAATAATGCTTATCTACAGTTACAGTTCCAACAAAACATCTCAGAATTTGATTTACAATTAGTAGCTTTTTGAAAGTGAGCCATCATTTTACATTTAAACGTTCTACCACTCAAACAATCAAGCCCTAAAATCTTGCTGTTTATTAATTGCATTCTCTCATACTATTTTTCTCAACAAGGCTTCATAAAATCAAGGCTGTGTTATTCAAAATAATATGAGAATTATATGAATCCCCAGCTAGTCAATTCAATCACTACTAAACACACAAACAGTAGGTGGCTTGTATGCTTTCACATGCTAGATTCTTTATTGAAGCATTAGAATATGTTGTATCACATTATATTCACATAAGTTTTGAACAGTCTCACTTTCTGGGTTAAGAAATTCTGGGAGCATTGTAGACTGAACATACTGGCAAAGGGAGAGTTACTCTCCAGCAGGCACTCCAATATTTTTAAGCAGTTACACTTTGAACTATAGCATCCTATTCAATATATCTGGAGGTATGTTTGTCATACAAACAAAGGAATTATAATATGGAGTCACACCCATGGAATGCCTCGTCCAGTATCCTATATCTAATGGTGGTTTAGCGGGAAAGCTCCCCAATCTAACCATGCAGGGGTTAAAAGCCCTACAGAAAGGCTAGCTAATAAGAGCAGGGGGCTGCAGGGCCAATCAGAGTGCAGCAGGCAGTAAAAAGGCAGGGCTGCTTCTTCTGCTCAAGGCAGTTGGCTTCAGACATGAGAGGAGACAGGTTGTGCTGTGAGCAGGCCGGTGGAAGACAGGACCCTGGACAGATCACAGGGGTGCTGCCTAATCCTGTCCTTGATACAAGGGCTGCAGGTACCTGGCAGTGGAGTGTATGGCCCGGGGGACCTGCTAAGAGTGAAGACTGAAAGGGAGTGAGGGGGCTGAGTGCATAGGATCCCTGGGTCGGGATCGGGAGAAGTGGGTGGGCCTGGGTCCCACATGCCTTTCCCAGGTACCAGTGGGAGGGAGACCACTGGAAGTAGTGCAAACAGCTGGCCACTGCTACAAGCAGGCTAGCCGGAGCTAGACTACCCCAGAAAGGGGGAAGAACTGAAAGCTTGGCTGGAGGGCTTGAGGCCTTACAAGCGGCTGCAAGGAAGCAGAGAATGGACTAGCGCTGGCCATTGACTCAAAGTGGACCAGCCTAGACTGTACTAAACCCTGGAAGGTGGGGGAGAACTGGAGGACTCAGTTGGAGGGCTAAGGTCCTGATAAGAGACATTCACGACAAGAGACCAAGCATGCCCCACCAGGTGGGGACCACTTGTGTAATTCCCCAAAACACCACCAGGAAGTGCTTGTCTGGTGCTGCAGAGGTGTACAGGTGGTCAACATGAGATGTTTCAGAGGAAAGTGCAGCGATCTATAATACATAAGAGCAATTGGGCTCAAACATACTCTAAATAAACACTGGAATAAAGTTGTCTATCTTTGCAGCTTACTGTGTAGTCTTAATACACTATCATGAAAACAACTTGGTGTGAGTCTCTCTCTCTCTTTCTCCCCTCCCCCCCCCTCATAGTAATAATGTTATTTAGACTAGCCAAAGTAAAGTCTGAATATTGTGTAATATTCTGTTAAAATATCATTTAAATGTTCAGAATGATAGATTAATGAATGTATCTTTACATAGTTAACTAGTCTTAAAAGAGAAATACATTTAAGTGACTGGTTCAAAGTAAATATAGCCTCACATTCTAAGCATTATTTTCTCTCTCTCTCTCTCGAGAGAGAGAGAGAGAGAGAGAGAGAGAGAAAGAGAGGTTTAGCTTTCAAAGGACAATGCAGGACATGTGTAATTGAACAAATAAAGTAACTTATTCACCTCCCCTGTTTTAGTGATATCTTTTTGTCTGATTGCAAAGCCCTATCGAAGGGAAGGATATAGCCACAGCCATTAGATATCTGTAGCAGAACTCATATACCAGGTCATGTTCGGTTGATTTCAGCTTTCATTCAATATTTGAAGATTGATACAGATTGGGATCTTAACACAATAGTTTGTATTCTCTCCCTAAAAAGTCCAATTCTGTATGATCACAGAACCTAAGAACAATAAGTAACACTATCACCACTACTGATATTTACTTCCAAGTCTGAGTTCCTAAAATTTCAATGCTAATGAAGGATAAATATTGCATTCAGAGTAGACCATGCCTAATGGCAGCCAGGCAGTTTTCCTCTAGGGCAAGTGTCTACTTCCACATCACACTTCCTAATATAACCACTTCTTTATGCACTTCCTAGTAGCAAAAGCTGCCTCCAGCATTGCTATATAATATTTCTTTCCTTTAACTTAGTTACCAGCTCTTAATGGCTTTTGAAAGAGTGAAGGTAAAACTGATTGTTTATTACTGAAAGAAATATATATTTGCAATATGCACATATAAATTACAAAGACACTTTTTAGTTGCCTAATTTCCTAGTTTTCTTTTTAAAGGCTACCTAATAGAGGGAGGAAAAAACTAAGAAAATCCTTCTTCTCTTTCCATTTTAATTAATCATCCATCATGCATTATTACAGTAATTCATTCAACAAATGAGAAAAAAAGCAAATGCAAAAATCACAAACTAGTAACAACTATTAAATGACAATAAAATGAAAAAAATAAGAGCCTAAAAGTCTTTCAAAGAACAAACACATAATTAGAACTGTTGGAGGCATCCATGTAAGAAGGGATTGTCAGTGAGTTTTAATGATCCTGCAGTGACAGTAGTGGGAAGGAAGATATAACATGAATTAGAATGTTCACTTAAAAAAAAAATCAAATCAAACCTCTTACATTAGAACCGTTGAAAGCTATTGATCATGGATCCAAGTGAAAAAAGGATAGCAACCCTGTTTTCTAAACTCATGCTCTCTTTTTTCAGTTGAAATTAAAACAGACATGGTAAAACTGAAGGGACAACTCAGCAGTTGTGTTTGTGCATGAGCACGTCAAGGATGGAGTGCATGGGTCCATTACATACACATGTACATGGTCATACTGATGACTATCAGTCAGGAAATGTCTCAGAAGGTATTAACATGGACTAGTTGGAACTAACCACACCCTCATCCTCTACATTCGTTATGTTTAAATAATTTAGTGCTTCTGGAAGCTGCCACATTGGCCAAAGATCTCAACATCCTATTACTGCCTTGTCCTTTTACCATAAGGGCCCATATTTTAAGATAAAGGACATCTACCAAGGAAATACAATATAAAATATGGGGTCGCCAAACTGGGTCAGAATAGGGACTTGGAATGGTTATCTCATTACAAAAAGTGATTGTCCCTGTCCACATATTCTCATCCTCTAATCAACTCTTGTGAATGGGCCTCCTCTACCCTAACTGTATTGATTCTGTTAGTACTGAACTTTGCAAGTGTTTATATACCTCCTAATTGTATTTTCCTCTTTATGCATCTGATGAAGTGGGTTGCAGCCCACAAAAACTTAAGCCTGAAGACATTTGTTAGTCTTTAAGGTGCCACACGACCCATTCAGGTGATGACTTCCCCTTCCTTCTCCCAATTCCTATCTCCCAACAGAGGTGGACTATCTAAAGAAGTCACTACCTTTCTCCCTCCCTCTCCCCCTCCTCTCACACCAATCCAGATAAAATGCCTCCACCTTTGATGTTGTTTTGAAACCCATTCCTTCTCACTGAGATGGATTGTTAGAACTAGACAGTCTTCTCATTATGTTAGGAACACTGGCAATGACATTTTCCACATTGCCCTAATAAGGATCCTAATTCCGGATGCACAGAATGATGATGAGTAACTCAGCATATATTCATTAACCTTTTTGCTGAGGCTACTAATAGGGGATCTAAGTATTGGAAGGTTTTTCTAGTAACTGGCAGAGCACTAACTCTCTCACATAATTCATCCAGAGATGTATTGATTAAGTATCATCGCTATGTCATTTTTTTGGAGTTTCCAATGATAGTGAAAGTTCACCTTTTAGTATTACCACAAATACTTACAAAAAGCAAGTTTTACCTGCCATTCTTGATTTTTACCTGCAAGAACAATTTAAGCTGTACTTTTATTTGTAAATTTTGTATCTCATCAACAGCATGAATTACAGAAGTTATCCAGACAGGAAATTGAAGACAAACTGGTGAAAATTCTGGGTTTTGGACTTTGTCTCAAACTAATCCTGCTCAGAATTTGGCTTTTCCTTTCAAGCATTTCTGAAATTCAACTCTTCAATAGGGTCATCTTCCTGTACTCATATATGATGAATTAAGTACTGACCTTCTTACACCTACCAAAAATATACACATCATATAACCAAAAAAAAATGTTTATTGTAAAGACCAATTCTAGTATAGCAAAGGAAGACTATTGCAGCTACCAGATGCTAACCAACTGGAAATATCTATAGAATAGCCCTCTTGCAAGTTAAGATTTTATGTGCCCTGCAGGAAATCACTTAACAGAGGCCCATATTTTTAGAAATCTCTCCAGATTATTTTCTTTAATAGCAGCCACTTGTACACATTTATTAGCATATTCTAAATCAAACCAAGAGCTGAAGTTTATTTTGTGAGATTCTTTTCCAGCTGTTTGCCATTAACTCTGAGCTAAAGTTAATGTTATATCAACAAACTATTTTAAAAGTAGATTTTCATATCAGTTTAGTCAGTTAAGGACTTATCTTGCATTTCTTTATCTCCTCCTCTCTTTAATTCTGTTCAATCAGTTTGATAGCAAAAGATGGACATCAATAGGTCACGTAGGCTATGTCTACACTTGTTAATTTAAGTTGACTTAGCATGTCTACATAAAAAATTAAGTCGACTTAAAGGGGACCCTGCCAAATCGACTTAGAGCGTTCATACTGGATACCTAAGTCTACTTGTAGGGGCTAGGTGGACCTGGGACTGGTCCACGGTGGCAGGGGGCACCCCTTGCTAAGTGCCAGGGGGCTCAGCATTTGCCCCATTGTACCTGGGTACAATGGGGGCTGAGCAGGACAGGGACACTGGCAGGGCATAGGAGCAGGATGGGAAGGGCTCTCTCCTGTCCTGTTGGGGGGGGGGGCCTATGCCAGGCTCTGCCTGTGCCAGCCACCCTGGCATGGAAGGCAGTGGGAGAGCCCTGGAGCCCTTTAACTCAACTTAAAATAAATTTAGGGCTAAGCTGTGTCTACACTGGCTAAGTCGACTTAATGAAGTTGACTTTAAAGTAGGTTTCATAAAGTCGACTTTAGTTTTCCTTAAGTCAACTTAAGCTGCTGCTGAAGTTGACTTAAGGAAAATGTAGTGTAGACGCAAGCTTAAGTTGACTTAATTTGTATGTGTAGATGCACCCTTATGGTTTAAATTCATTGCTACTGCTGCTGATGGTGATGACGATACTTGGATGCTGCTGATGGTGATGACGATATTTGGATTCAGCCACTGCTTGGTGTTGTTTTCTCACTGGCATAGAAGGCTGGAGTTGCAGGAATAGACTGAAAAAACCACAGATAGTATGAAATATGTATTTCTTTTTAATGTTTGCTAGCTTCCTGAAAACTTCTATTTCCTGCTGTGAGATAGCAAATATAAGTCTTCACCCCATGTCCCTTGCTGAATTCCCTGAAACTCTATGTGAAAACTAATGTTCTAAGCAGTAGCATACGTGAGGGTCAACTACTCAGTAAAGGTGGAAGCATGATATCTTTAGAAAACATATGTATTAGGATGAAGTTGAGGATGGGTGAAGAGAAGTGTCAGTTGAGAAAAAGAATAAGGCAAATATCCCCTTCTGAGAGTGATGTAACAAAGGTTACTATGTATCTTAAATATTCTGAAATTCTTAAATTTCTAAGCCAGGTTTTGTCCAGCCCTGCAGAGATGAACTACACTCAAGTGGATCTCTGTCAATGCAGAGCTGGACTGAAGTTGTTAGAGCTGTGCGTGGGTGCCAAGGGATGTGATTATCAAGATCCAGTTGTAGAAGCAGGGCCTACAGGATATTCAATTATTTTCTTTTATTTTTTTAAAATTAATGAAGAAATTTTTTGTGGCATAGATTCCATCTCACTTTAGAATCTAGATATTGATCTTAAAAACTGTTTTCTTAAACCGCATTGGGACTATATTTCAGTTCAAGGATACCCAAACTTTGCAGTTCTGAAACCACCACAATTTTACAAAATCTTGAAGTAATTACTTAAGTGAATAATTTAAAAGCAACAAAACCTTAATCCTTGCATTTTCTTTGCATTGTACAAGGCTTTAAAAAGACAACATTTGCCATATATTAGTATAAATATCACCTCCCTATAGGGGGAGAACTTAGTAACCTCAGAACCATGGGGTACTGCTTGGCAAATGCTGACTCTAATTACTATGCTCCTTGATTCTTTGAACTTTCTTGATTAAGGAGTAAAAATTGCTGGTTTGTATGAGTGCACCAGCAACAAAACCCTTTGCTGATCTTCTTTGTCCTCACTCTGCAGTTGCAAAAGAAGGTGGCCACAGATGATATTTTAGAGCTCTGCAGGCAGCACTTCGGGTATTGCTTTTTTTCTAGTAAGCAAAAGCTGCCTACAAAGTAAGCAAGCTCCCTGCAAATTTCCATTTTTCCTATCTCAATTGTTGCTTTAAATGTCTTAGCAGTAACTGTTGCCAGCAGAGAGAAACCAATGGATTTCACAAGTAAGCTTCAATTTTACTTGCAGAGGTTGAAAACAGGAATAAAACCTATTGCTTTCATACTAGTGTTTTTTCTTTATTTCTAAAGAAATAATTTTAGTATGCCGAGTCACATGCCTACAATACCCGCAAAAGAGTTAATCAGCTTTCAATAATTACAAGTAATATCATCCTGCTGCCCTCATTGTATCACTGAGCAGCAAGTGACAGTATGTTCTGATATTGTCATGCTTTTAAGCTTTTATTTCTTTGGTTGATATATGTCAGCACCCTGCTTGTTAAGCTGATTCACTGAAGTGCTCAGTAACTATGGCTGCAGTTCTTTCTTCAGTGGTGTCCAGTGAAAAGTCAACATTTGCCAAGTTTCCTACATGTCCGTATTATATGAGAAATACAGTAGTTCTTTTTTAAACTAATTATAGGGGAAAGCAGTGGTTTCAAACATCACTGGACAGTAACTATTAGAAGATACAGACCTTTTAATGTTGAGCTCTGCATAGCTTATAACAACAATATTTTTAGGTTGATATTGTTGAATTGGCTCCTGGGGCAGAGTAACAGTCGCATACTTTTTCAATTATTTTTATTGTTTATTTTGCATTGTCAGAGAAGGGAAGTTATATTAAGGCCTGAAAAGTTTATTTTATTGCTTGGAAAAAAAGTGTGGTTTTGAAGGAAAGAAAGTACAACATAAACCTGCATTTAACATGAAATGCAGTGCACCGTTTAATGCCCTAATAGGGTATTCATCTGGACCAAAGATTAAAATGATTAAAGAGTTCTTCTTAGTGAGTCATTTAACACCAATTTTGGGAACGTTACAGATAAAAATGAAGGCAAAGTTTCTGCCTGGAGGGACTTGCAATCTAAATAAAGTAAACAGAAATAAAGTAGGATGATTTTAACACAATAAGAAACATGTCAGTCACACTATTTGTTTTAAGGTAGCTCTGACTTTGTTTTTAAATGGAGAGGGAATCTGTGGGCAGCAATTGCAAACAATTTTGCTGGCCTGAAGTGCAATTAGGCTTATGGCCGATAACTATACTTTGTCCCAGAATAGCTTTGTAAAAGGATATCCTGATTTCTGAGTAAAGAACAAAAAATGAAATCAAGCATGCTGGTTAGCACTGATCATTTAGCAATATGCCCCTTTAAAAAAGAATGGTACTTTTTTCCTAATGCTGAGTCCTCGGACTAATAAAATGAGGTACTGCCCTTTCTATTGATACGATTAGGTATTTACTGAATATCTTTTAAAATGATATTAGTATAATTTTTGAAGAATTTGCTCCCTTGTAGAAAAGTATTATATATTTACTTGTGCTATGTAACATCTCTCCATAACTACTATAGACTATAATCCTGAGAATACTAAAGCACCTGAGTTCTAAAGGGGTAGCCACGTCAGTCTAGTACAGCCAAACAAACAAGGAGTCTGGTGGCACTTTCAAAGACTAACAAATGTATTTATCACATGAGCTTTCATGGGTGAAATCCCACTTCACCAGACACATAAAATGGAAACTACAGTATGTAGGGGAATATATAAATGCAGACAAGCCAGGGTAAGTCACATGGTCAATTCAGACTTGTTCAGCAAACCAAGCAAGTTGTTTTGATTCAAACAGTGTGGAACACCACATAAGAAAGTGGGATGGTTAAAAGAGGGGAAAATCACCTTTTATAATGGGTGAGCCAGTCCAAATCTCTATTCAGATCCAAGTTAATGGTTTCAAATTTGCATATGAATTCTAACTCTTCTCTTTCCCTTTGGAATCTCTTTTTAAAGCATTTCTGTTGAAACACCATTAATTGTCATGTCATATTCTCCTACATACTGTAGTTTCCATTTCATGTAGCTGATGAAGTGGGATTTAACTCACAAAAGCGCAGGCAATAAATAAATTGGTTAGTCTTAAAAGTGCCAGAGAACTCCTTGTTTGTTTTGAGGGGAAATTCCTGTTGCTCAATTATTTGCATGAGAGAAGAGAAGTAAATGAAGTGTAACCTAGATGTATTTAATAATGGTACACAGGCCTTGTCCTTAACACATACATGAAAATCATTTTTATTTAGGCTATCTCTATGAAATTTAAAGAACATTTTCTCCTGAAGAATAATAAATTTAACTCTGGATATAATGAACTTACACTGTATAGGCCTGCCAATAATGAATCACCAAAGTGCCAACTTAATGAGCAGCACAGGATGCAAAGGTGCATTGGTCCCTATGCACAAAGGAATTTTTTGTTTTTTTATTTTCTCATTTTAAAAAAGTGTTACAGCATTCTCACCTTTTGTACTAAATAAATACTTCATTTACAAATTTCCTTCACTTCTAAAATGGATACAAACAAATGGATATGAACTGTCCATCAGGAAATTTAGGCTTCAAATTAGACGCAGGTTTCTAACCATCAGAGGAGTACAATTCTGGAATAGCCTTCCAAGGCAAGCTGCGGGGACAAGAAAACACAACTACCTTTGAAAATGAGCTTGATAAATTTATGGAGGGGATGACATGATGGGACGGCCTAGTGTGGCAATTGACTGAGTTTTGATTCTTGGTGGTAGATATGCCAGTGGCCTGAGAAGGGAGGTTGGATGGGATGGGTTCTGAGCTATTACAGGAAATTCTTTCTTAGGTGATTGGCTGGTGAGACTTGCCTACATACTCAGGATTTAATTGATCTCCATATTTTGGGGGTCGGGAGGGAATTTTCTCTCAGGGTACATTGACTAGAGCTCTAGGGGTTTTACTCCTTCCTCTATAGCATGGGGCATGCCTCCTCTCTGGTCCCGGCCAGGGCTCCAGGGGCTCCAGATGGGTGAGGCTGTGGGCTGGCGTAGCTGGGGGGGGGAGGGTGGAGTGGTATGCAGAGTGGCACAGCATCCAGCTGGGAGGGAGGAGACAGGCCAGCATAGCTGTGGGGTGTGCTGGCTGCTAGGGGTGGCTGCAGACAGTGTGGCGTGACAGGGGGTGGGAAGCGTGGTTGCTGGGGCCCATATGCCTGCCCACAAACTTGCCCTGTTCAGGGGCATCCCGCCCCACTTCCTTAAAAAAAACCCAAAAATCCTTTCAATTTTTGGCTCAAGGGCCACAAATACAATTTTTACAACCCTGAAGGAAATTAAATTCAAAATTAATTTGAATTTAATTAATTAAATTTTATGTAAATTTAATTAAATAGATTGGTGGCCCCTCAGGGTTCTAAAAATTATATTTGTGGCCCTTGAGCCAAAAAGGTTGGGAACCACTGAACCAGATTCTATTGGTGAAATAGAAGCTTTGGTGCTACACAGAGCTCTTCTTCAGGTAACTTAAAGCTTGTCTCTTTCACCAGAAAAAGTTGGTCCAGTGAAAGATACTACCGTACCCACTGTGTGTCTCCAATATACTGAGACCAATACAGCTACAAGAACACTGTAAACTATCATTTAAGTAATTTCAGTTACTCCATCCCCATAGATGCTAATGCCTCTAAACATACACAGGAGATTAAAGACATTATTCAATGATGTCATTAATATTTATGTAAGTTACAAATGCCACTAAGAACTCCAGTTTAACCACAAAGATAAATAACATGTTTATACAGTGAAAAATCCTGTCTTTAAATCCACTTCAACCAGTCCTTCCTACTTTTTTTCCTGTCTTCTGTAATCCCCAAACCAGCTATCCCGTAACATGTCTTACATTCTGTGCCTGATAAATTTAGCCAGTTATTCTGCAAACACTTACACATATGCTTAATTTAAAACATATTAATAGTCCCATCTTGTCACCCAAAGTTAACCATGTACATTGTCTGCAAGATCAGGAGGTTAGAAATTCTTAGGGCCAGAGAATATGTCAACAGAATGACATATGAAAATGTAGAGTGTTATTTACAAAACAATTAGTTAATGAGAGCAGCAAAACAAACACAATAATAAAACTAAGGCTTAATACGATAGCCAGAATGTAAATAGGAGCTTTTTCAAAAGGCACGACTTCTATAAAATATTAATTTAGGAGGGGTAGAATTTGAGAATAGACAGGGACTTTATTTTTAATTAAAAAAAATCATTATTTTATTCCTGGCAGCTCTTATAACAAAACCAGGAGTCTTAATTATCTTAGGAAGTAGAAATCACCTGTTTCACAAACAGGTATTTTTTTCCCATGTATTTTACAAGTGAGATAAGTTGTCTTTTCCTCTCTCCCCTTTATGGACCTAGAGGGGGCTTTTCTTCTTCTATTATAGTAAAATTATATTCTGTTGCCTGAAAAACACAGAGGCTTGTCTCTTTGGGCACTTTATCTCACTGTAATGATGGCATTATCTAAATCTCGGTCACTGCTATTCTAATACATTGTGAACAATAGAGCATGTACATTCTATCTCACTCCAATCTTCTCCTGTAAACGGCACTATCTGCCTGTGGCAGGTCTGGTTTTCTTACCACAAAAAATGAGTCATTTGAGCATTTTGTGTCCTCCCCACACTCTTACACATAAAATGCATATAAAGCCACACTACATGGATATGTACATTTATACATACACAGATACTTTTATTAAACATAGTTTTTTGAAAGTCCATGGGTGAAATCCCAGCCCTATTGAAATCAACATAAAACCTTCTATTTCTCCCTATAAGTTGAAAAACCCTTCACCACTAATGTACCTTAACCTCCATATTTCCCCACACTTGGTATTTTTCTATCATGAAGTTCATCTTGTTAAAGCAGCTCACTTTTAAAGGGTCAATATGAATGAACCTGAAGCCTTGCAACCATTTATGTGGACACTTCACTTTTAAGCACAAGAACAGGCCCATTGACTTCAACTGACTACTCACAAGCTCAAAATTAATTATGTCTTTGTGTTTGCAGGATAAATAGGGACAAGATTTTACCCTAGGATGGGGCAGATCCTCAGACCTCAATTTCTGCATCAGTCCTTAGAACGAGGCAGGTGTCCCAAAGATAACAATGTGTTTTGCCAGTTAGGATATATTGTTCAAGCCATATATGCAGCCCTTGGAATGAGCATGCCTGAGATACAATGTTTTCTTATCGTTCGCAGCTCAATATTGCCCCCAATTCAAGACTGTGGCTTGGACGCCACAGTTTATTCTAGTTTATTATATCATATGCAAATGTTATTAACATGCTCTTTGCTCAACCTGCTAAACCCTTTATGAAGATGTTAAAATTCACATAGCTCAGATCTCTGCTTTATCCACAGTGCTTATCTCCATACTCAATATATGGGCATTTATCATTACTCTGTTTATGATCCATTGGAACAGATGGTTACATTTTTAAAAGGTAATTAGGCGCCTGCCATAGAACTTTTGAATATCCACTGTGTGTCTATTTGTATCGTTAGTTGCCTAAATACCTTTAAAAATTGCCCCCCAGGGTTCCTATCCAAGTCAATCTGAATTAGCTTTCAAATAAAATTTTGAGAAACAGTATCAAATGCTTTGGTAACACACAAATATAACACTTCAAATTTAGTAGTAGTAGAACTTTTGAAGAAAGAGTATGATGTAGTTGTTGGTATTATGAAAAGTTTATGCTCAGTTATAGCAGTTCAACGGAATACCGTTTTCCCAACAATTTTTAAATGAATTTAAGTAGACAAAGCATGGTAACCAGTACTGTACTTTAGAAACTTGGTGCTCCTTATTTTCCTGAAATAAAGCCTAACAGAGTAACAGATGAGGTGGTATATTCCATCTGTGTTTTCTATATTTATATCCTTTTTCTTGTCAGCCTTTACAAAATAATAATCTGAAGAGCAACCACTTTGTTCTTCTGCAAAGCCCTTCTTAAAATTTAGTTCTGCCATGATGTCTGCAAGAGTTTGACAATGTTTAGCCATCTTATACTGTGATAATGTTACTTATGCTGATCAGCTGTTTTCACTATTACCTTGTGTTCCCCACATCTCTTATAATTTGATTATAAAATCTTTGGGGTGGAAACTGTGTTTGTTATATGATTGTACAGAGCTTAGCGTATGAGGTTAGGTCCTCTGGACACTACCACAATACAAATAAAAGTAAGACCAATGCTAATGAAACATCTTAATGTTAAACCATTCTAGAATACTAAGCAAGCAACACACTATATATACAAGAAGCAGGGTTAAGTAGTTTGAAAAACATCATTAAAATGTAAAACTACATCCCAAATTAAGAAGTTCTGTTTTGGCCTCAGCACTGAAATAATTGTAAATCTGGTTTGTTAAAGATGAATGTGTGCTGAACTGAAAGAACATTTTAAAACATGTTTAGACACAAAACAACTGAATCTACTTCCTTCATTTTCATAAGTAAGCCTCAATATCTAATGTTTAATTTGTCACTAGGCTCACAAACCACAGGGAAGATAATGTCTTCAAGATAATCATAGAACTCCTTTTGTCAGTATTCAGACATATTTGCAAATTTGCAGATTGTGGTAGGACAGAGAGCCAATTTATCTAAACCACTACATTCAAGATTATGGAATCAATACTCCCAATGAGGCTTGGGGGAAGAAATCCCCTTCAGTGTTTGCTTATATTTAAAAAGATATCACAGATGCATTTAAAATGCAGTACACCAATAGCAGACAATTAGTTAAAGCCCAAATACTCCTGAGTGTCTTAGCTCTATCAAAATTCTTATCTTTTATTGTCTGAATAGAAATTGAAAAATTCCAATAGGTTATAAGTACACCAGAGTTAGATAACTTTGGTTCTTAGGACTCCAAAGCAGTCCACCATTCTAAGGAGTCTTGACATGATGGTGTCTGTGCACGTTAACCCCAAATATCAGACTGGGCTTCACAGCTCATTTTTCCTAATGAGGTAGGTAGGACACAGATATAATCTAAGATGAATGTGATACCAAATATCCTCCAAAATATTTTGGTCAGAAAGATGTCTGGTGCTGTAGCTTATGATATTTAAAATTCACTACGTTAATCTTCAATGTAGAGTCTCATTAGCTAGAAGCCAAATAGCTAAATAGACCATATGTTGAGGAGGCCAAACTATTGCTTGTGAACTTCATGGAACTCTTTCACAGTTAAAGTATGCCTCCCAAAACCCCACACCCCATTCTCCACCTATCAGACTGAAGGAGAAAGCTCAGGGCTAGAGGATTCTCCCCAGAAGGGAGGGAGATCTCAGGAGTGTAGGGAGGGGACTGTCAGTAAGTTTGTCCCTGCCATCTGCACAAAATGCTTGATCTCCTTGCATATACACAATTACTTTCATTGGCTGTGTCTACACTGGTTAATTAAGTCGACTTAAGCCTGCTTAAGTTGACTTAATTTACCCTGCGTCTACACTGCAGTTTCCTTAAATTGACTTAAGCAGCTTAATTAAAATTAAGTCAAATTTCTAAGACCACCTTCCTAATCGATCTAAGGCTTAAGTCGACTCCCTAGAGTCAACTTAAGCCAGTGTAGACGTGGGGTAGCCCTAAGTCGACTTTGTCGACTTAGGGCATGTGTCCCTTCTCGCTGGGACTACTCAGGTCCCGGCAAGAAAGGACCGCGGGGCTTGCTTCCTTCTCCCCAGGACCCGCGCTCCAGCTGATCAGCAGCTGGAGCGGGGACCCTGGAGAGAAGGAAGCCCCACGCTCCCCACACTCCCTCCTAGCCGGGACCATGTGGTCCCTTTAAACAGCTGGAGCCGGCCTGGGCGCGCCCTGCTCCAGCTGTCCCTTTAAACAGCTGCAGCTGGCAGGGGCACACGCCACACTCCAGCTGTCCCTTTAAACAGCTGGAGCGCGGCGCTGGCCAAAGGAGCCCTGGGCTTCCTCCTGGCTGGACCGAGTGGTCGCGGCCAGGAGGGAGCACGGTCTCTCGCGCTCCCTCCTGGTCGGGACTGTGGGGCTCCCTTCTTGCTGGGATCCCCGCTCTAGCTACCTGCTGCTGAGCAGCTGGAGCATGGGTCTCCAGCTCTTCCTCCTGGCCCGGACCACTCGGGTCTGGGGAAGTTGTCCCCGGGACCCCAGTGGTCCAGGCTAGGAGGATTCCCTTCTGCCTGGGACATGGGAAGTCCCGAGCAGAAGGGAACCAAGTGGTCTGGGGCAGAAGGGAGCTGCTTGCTTCCTTCTCCCCCGGACCGCTCAGGGGCTTGCTGCCCCACGGAGAGAGATGAGTCCAGATCGAGATTTGTTTTTTTACACATTTTCACTTTGTATATTCAATTGGAAGGCCAGCAGTAAGCTTATTCACTGAAGTCCTTTGGGGCTGGGAATAAAGGTTGCATAGGGGGCATCCCTCAAGAACTAACCTCAGCCTATTTTTCCCTCAATTTGGAATCTGGTTCTCCCAAATGGGCTTCTGTAGAGTCCAGGGGGACAAACACGAGTGACATTCTCCCCTATACTCTTCCATCAATAAGGTAATCAGCGGGTTTTGTCCCATGGGGAGGGAGGGGACAACATGGCCTTATATTTGGTATTTAGAAAATGAATTTGAATGTTGTAATATATATTTGTGTCAAACAAGGTGTATTACTGTATCAATAATTTATGATACTCTGTGTTGTGATTAACTGCTTTAAACATAACTAATTAGCCAGCCATTTAATTAAGGAGGTTAAGGGCAATATTAATGTTCATAATGCTTTGTATTTTAGAGAACTGATCAAAGTGGAAAGAGTAATGGTGTTTAATAAGCAGTGTAATGTATAATTTTGGATCATCTCAAATGATGGAAGAAGGACAACATTTGATCTAATTATGAGTAATGGGTCTTAAAATAAATGGTCTAATGGGTTATTTGGACTAGTTTGTCTGAATGATATAAGAGGGGCAAAGTTTAGATGCAATTTTGAATAAATTGTCTTCACTCTGTGTTCCATTAACTTGGTCTAGAAAGGTCAGTTTGAGATATTCAGTTATTATTTAGGAAAGTGATCATTATCCATCTTGTGTATTGGGCTACTCTTCTCTGAAAGTCAGCTTCAAAGAATTGACATTCCTATACATTCAAGATGATCTATAGCTCTATCCAGCAGACAGCAGTGCTACCTACATTCTATGTAATGATCATTTATACTCAGGTGTCACGTAGTTTGGAGAGAAGGCTCAGCACCATTATTAGTTACTCAAGTCTTCAGATCCATCAGTCTGATTAAGCCACTGTCAACACCTAGTTCACATCTTCAGAGGTTTAGTGCATATATTATGGTATGTAGGCATCCTCATACTAACAAGATGTTAACTCAATAATCAGACACTCAAACTAATAATGATATATCTATCCATATGAAAACTAGCTAGTAAAATACATTAGGTTCTCTCCTCTTTTGAGCTGATTTATTGCACTTGAATTTACATTACTAGATCCAAAACATACTGTGGGTTTATTACCTAGTCAACAAACTATATGAAGGAACCATTTTCATCCTACATTTATGAATATGTATTATTCTTTAGTTTTTCCACTATTTCCCCCCAAACAATAGTTAATCAATTTAAATCCTTCTTATTTGAAAACAAAATGTTTCGTGAGATTGGCTTCTCAGGTTGGCCAGGAAGCTTAGAACATTATCTAAATACCATCTTTTTTTTCCTTTCAATACTGAACCAGTATTGAATTCAAAATACTTTCTCCATCACTCAACATACATGCCTCTTGATAAATTACTTGTGATCTTTCTACTGTAATACTAGTTTGTTCTTAATATAGCACATAGCTTTTTGTTTTATGTTCTCTACCATTTCTGTAAACTCTACAAAATATAGGGGTTAATTATGCTTTCAGGATTTTTTAGTACAAATCAGAAGAAACTCCACAGAAGTCAATGGACTTTGTTAACACCATTGTTTTAAACAAACAAACAAACAAACAAACCTGTTAACAAGATGAGAATCAGGTTGCTTTTCTACCAATGAGTGTCTTTCTGTATGCATGTCTGTCACTACAATCTGATCATACATTGCAATTAGCATATATTTTTAACACCCCCCCCCCCCGGCATTTATTTATGACACATAGATTTTCAGTTCTCTAGTTCCTTTTTTTCTTTTCTTTGACTCTTAACACAAACTATTTCTCTCTTATCTGTTACTAAAGATTTTACTCATAAGAATTTTTGGGGGGATGATTTTTGAGAAATACAACTTTAGGGAATCAATTTTGAATCTTGCTCTCATAACTCTGTTCTGCTTATTTATAAAAAAACCTTTAAATATATTCATGAAAGCCAGATAGTTATCAATTTTGTATTATTTTATCAGATATATTAATTTACAAGCAATCACAAAAATGCTATGAACTACAGAGAAGAAACTGAGAATATACTGCAATATTGAAGTGTATTTTTGAATTTTCCAAGTTCAAAAGAATAGGTAGGTGGCTTCTTTGAATTCAATTGGGTTTTTTTAGTTAAAAAAATATATATATATGAACAGCATCAAAAAGTAAGATTAATTAGGTATCCACCAGTACTAGAGTAACTGAGTGCAAAAAGCTGTAATTTTTCCAGACAGAAGGAAGTATATTTGTACTTGGTGATGCACAAACATTTATCATAGGTCTAAATTTTGCATCTTAGGCAGAGAGGATGAATGACATTTATCATAGATAACTGATCACTTTTAAATGGGTCTTGAGTTTCAGCAAACCTATTCCATGTCTTTCTTCAGTTTGATATTCTCCCTTCTTTAAGAAGATTTGAAGAGTGGAGAAATAAGGCTGGTTTAAGTATAAAAATAACTACATTCATGCAATGTTAAGGTTACTGGTGAGCAAAACCCATCCTGAAATGCTGACAAAGTTTATTTTTATCATTCTGCAATTACTCAAGAATGGCTGGAGTGATTTTCCTTAAATGTTCCGGGGGTGGGGGGGAATCACCTCTAGGCAAAGACATTGGAAGTTTCAGTCTTCCAGGAGACTGTCAGAATTCTTAACATATAAAAAACAGGGTGCTAAAATGTAACCTTAACTAAAGCAGTTGCTACCAGACAACAGCTATTATTAACTATTTGTGTTCATGAAATGTATTGGGCTGACAACCCTGAAAAGTCTTTTCCATAGGAAATGTACAACAAGGGCAGTAGTAGTGTAAACTTCTAAACTCTAGCCCCTACACTCAGTTTATTTGGAGTAACTATCTTGTATTCCTAAAGTACTTTTCTAGCATTGCCTTTCATAGAGGCCTCTAAGCACATGGATAGTAACTACTTAAAGACTCTCTCTTGATTTGAGTTAGAAAAGGTCTCACTACAGCAGCGGATGACAGATTCTGTATTCCACATCCAATCCCCTGACCCATCCATTCAACCATTTGCAAGGCTGTAAAAATGTGAAATAAGGCTTCCAATATGGACTCAAGTTCTGCTTTTTCAACTTTGACAAAGACAGACTCAGGGGCTACTGCCTTCTTAGGGCTTTTTCTGCTTTTACAGACACCTATAATCCCAATGAAATCAACAATGTAGAATGGACAGAAAAGGTAAACTTTTTTTTCCCCTTTTCTTTTCCTTTCCTTTTGTGTGTGTGTGTAAAAATGATCTTAAAGAGCACATTCTCAGGCAGCCCTTTAATTTTCCATCTGCAAATTTTGGACATGTGCCCAATTATCAGAATACATAATCTGTGCTCAGATAATATCGTAACAAGTTCTGCACCATATTTGCTTACATGGGCTACAAGGCTCATCTTTTTGCTTGCATCGACTGTATGGCAGGGTACCCTCCTGGGGCCTTGCCAAACAGCAAATGTCTCCTCTGGCAGTAGACAGTAGAGGCCTGAGACAAATCTGTTCCATCTTAGACAAGGGCTCTGGCTTTTTTCCTCAGCATCTCTCTCTTGGGCATCCAGGGCAGGCCTTAGTTTGGGGCCTGTAGAGCACCCTTCAACCTTAAGGGAGGGTGGGTGGTTCCAGACCACTTAGGGTCTAGGGATGTACCTTCTTATGGCTCCTTCACAGGGCTGTAGAGGGGGTAGGAATGTCCTGAAGAATCAGAGTCACATCAATCTTCCTTGCAGGCTGAGCCCACATTTCCCTGTTCTGCTCCCCAGCTGGGGAGGGGCACTATCTCTTAATTCTGGGGAAGTCTCAAACCTACTAGCAAGCAAACTCCCAGCAGGGATTTTGTAGACCTAGAGCAGTCTTTAATTGGATCCAGGTACCTTTAATTGGCCTATAGTACCCTCTCCTCTGCCTGCAAGGAAAAGGTCCTTTAACAGCCTACGGCTCACACAGCTGCCCTGACATACACTTATGTAGCCATCTAGCCTGATTTTATTATGACTGACTGTGGGGAAAAGGCTGCACTTTGCAATAAACCTGGGCAAAATTACTAACATTTTCTGGAATAGTCATTCAAATATGTACATAGTTTTGCTTTAGTTATACTCATACCCATTCCATGAACTTTTGAGCAATGTTGTTTTATTAGTGCTAATGTTTGTGGAGAGCTAATTAAAATGTTGCTTTCATGGACTTTCACAGTAACAGAATTTAAAATTTGCATATGTAAGTATTCATCTTGGTTATGCTTGCCTATTCTTCCAATCTGGAATAGACACATGACTACATATATATATATATAGCCACATATACAAACAAAGATGCAAGTGATTGTCATCAGCTTAGCCATGAACTTCATGTTTGACTTTGACCAACTCACTTACCTTCTTTGTGTCAGTTGCAGTTTCTCCATTTGCAGCTGCATACTTTTTATTTATTTTGGAAGGGTGAGCATATGGTAAAACCAAGCATTATCTTTCAACCTTCACTGCAAGATATTAAAGTTTTGTCTGGGAATGAATAAGTGAATACAATTATTGCCTGGAAATTAAAAAAATATATGTAAAAAGTTAAAGAACTATTAGGAGTAATAAAAATAAAATAATAAATAATAATATACATTCTCATCTGTTCAGGGGCAATCCTTTTTTCAACCATTTGCCCCAGGCTTTACATGAAAAATGTCTACATTAGGATAAGCTGTAGAAGGTAACATTTCAGGTGGATTACTTTGAGTGGGAACAGAGAATGGGAGAGTGAATGGAGGCAGTTTTGAAATTCTGACTTTTAACATGCAGCCTGATTCAAGTGTTGACAACTTTAGACAATACACATGCCAGGTTTTAGATCAGTTGTAACATATGCAACTCATTCTTTTCTGACTTCTCCTCTTTAACCGTCTCACTTCCTAAAGAAAAAATGTCATCTCTTCGTTATTCTTATGACTATACAGGGTTTTTAAATAATTGGTACAATCTTACTCAGAAAGACTGTGCAGTTGAACTGATTATTGCCGCAGTTCTTTCAATGCCAAAGTCAAATCACTGCTAAGTCCTCCTCCCTACAGTCATGGATTAGTGACCTTTGGACATATGACTGGGCAAGTACAACAAAGTTGTTTATCACAGCCTGAAAAATTTGGTAGTAATTCTAATTGACTGCAGCAATATGTAGTGGTAGTTGTAGCCAAAACGTTTCCCTTCTGGTAATTTGAGATGAGTATATTAAGTATTACTAGCTGAACTAGCAGAGTTTCTTTAGTTCACATGGCATGAACAGTGGTCTAGATCACCTCTTAAAAGTCTCTTCTTGTCATCTGAATTGTGAAGGTGCAGTGAACTAATACTAATTTAAACACAACAATGAACTTTGATACTATAGTTTCATCACATACAAAAAGTAAGCTTTCCCCATCATTCTACTATTTCTCCCTTTCCACATCCTTTTGCCCCACAGAGAAGAGGAAGAAAATTTCTCTCTCTACCTATTGCAATAGACATAAAACAATATACATGGAGAAACCGACAATAGAATACATTAACTTTTCATGTCAGTGTAAATGAGCTTTTGAGATCCAAGGCTGGGAATCTCTTTTTTTTTTTGGATACTAATGGTGATTCTAGGAGTTGAAAACTTAGGAATGAAGTAGTATTAGCAAGCAACCAGAGTTTAACGAAGTTTGCAATACAGGATGATTTTTGTATTTTTTTTTTTTAATTTTTGTCATTAAGACAACTTAGAATCTATTTTTTAAAAATCTTCAGCCTAGGAGAAGGAGAAATTTCAGGATTCTGACGTATGCTAGATCTTTCATATTCAGGATGAAGAACATTTTTAAATGTTACAGAACTGTCAAAAGGTGAATTGGAAGCTCTGAGCAAACAACTTTTTTCCCATTGATTCAGACCTCTCTCAGGGCTCATTAATGTATTTAACATTAATTTTACTCTTTTATAATGTCAAAGGACAAAAAAAAATATATTCATCCACTTATAATTTTTAGCAACTCAGGGATATTAGGGCAATATTCACAGTTGGTATAATGTGTCAAAATCACATTGTGCCACTTTTCTGCAACATCTCTGTGAGATAGTACTCTGTTAAGTCTATATATCATTATAGCCTAGACAAAGGATTGGGGGGGGGGGAATAATTAGCCAAATTCACTCAGGTTATAACACCCCTCAGAGAGGTTTGCATATATTGGTTCAAACTGGATTTTCCAGAGAACAAAGAATGGACTTCTGGGCTAAAGAGTCTGAATTTAAACTGGTTCAGGGGCTTCTTTCTGATCTAGCATGTGGACAGACTTCTGTCCAAGGGGAGCTGCAAACCTTCCTGCGAGGGCTTGGAAAAACTTTGGCCTATTGAAGCTCCTTAAGACTGGTTGGTGAGGCATGTGGGAACTAACTGAGATTCTCTTTTAATATATTTTATTTGTAGTGCGTTCACCTTAAGAATAAATGTGCTTGCTTAGAAAAGGCTGTGTGGTATCATCTAAAATTAGAGATTAGAGAAAAAAAATGGAGAACTGGTTTGGGATGTTCAGAATCAATGAGAATTATGAATTGTTGAGGTACAAATTATTCTGACAGCTCTACTACTCCAATCTGAGATCATAGTTAATGGACAAATGTTAGAGATGTCATGATAGCTGGGAAATTGGCAGTTATTAGCAGAATAACTTGATTTTCTTCCCAGAATTACTTAAACTACACTAATCTCTTTGTGCATGTTCGTGTGAACGTGTCTTCCTGCCTCTTTTTTCCAACTCATGAAGTGAGCACATTTTCCTAGTCTTTCCCCTCAACAACATATAAAGGAAACCATAAAAGTTACTCTTCTCTGCTGGAAAAGAAAGACAGATACAGGAAATAGTTAATTCTAAAACAGCCACTTTAGGACTAAAAGCCTTTGGCTGTGCCAAAATTTTATAAAGCCTCAGAGGCTATGTCTACACTTGCAATTTAAGTCAACTTCGGGACGCTTAAGTCGACCTACAGAATGCTGTGTCCACACTGAGCACTTATTAAGTCGACTTAAGTGCTTCTTTAAGTTGACTTAACTTCCCCTCTTTAGGTCGACTTAATGCCTAAGTTGACCTTATTAAATCAACTTAAAGCTGGTGTGGATGGAGATTAGTGCTAAGTCTACTTAACTGGCCTCCAGACCCTCCTTCCACAGTTCCTGGAACCAGGAAGAGCCCGCCCTGGGCAGCCACACGGCAGAACACAGCCCTGCCTACCCTGCTTCCCAGAGCTGGCCAGGCTTGCCTTCTGCAACCATGGCGGAGCAGAGCCAGTGCCCAAAGCAATCCCCATCCTAGACCCACCAGGAGATCCCGGACCACCTGGCCATATGGGGGGGACGAGGCAGTGCACTCCCACCTGCAGGGCAGCCACCGCAACCAAGAGGTATATGCCATCTTCCAGGCCCTGGCGGAGAAGCAGCACACCCGGGATGCCCAGCAAATTCAAGTCAAAATCAAGGACCTCCGCCAGGGATACCAGAAGGCCCGGGATGAGATGGTCCGGGCAGGGTCAGCTCCCACCAATAGCTGCCGCTACTACCGACAGCTGGATGCCTTCCTGGGGGAGGAGAGCGGCAGCCTGCCAGTGCACACAATCGAGTCTGCCCAGCCCCCCTCCCTTGATGAGGATGGTGAGGGCTTGGTAGATGAGAACATGGTGCTGGAGCAGGGAGAGACCAGCACCCAGCAGCAGGGTACCTCACCAGCCCCGGAGTCTGCTGCAAGCCCGGAGCTGATCCCCGCCCGGATGGCGGACCCAGCCCCAGAGGAGGAGCAAGCTCCCCCCACTGAGGAAGAGCCAGGCGAGGGGACAGTGCGTCGGAGCCCTGCTGCACCTGCCGGTGAGTGCTCCCTCCCTCCCTTCCTCCTTGTGGGCAGGGCTGTGCAGGAATGTGGGACAGGCACTGCGGAGGGACATGGCCCAGGTACAGGCAGGGTCCTGGGGGGGGGGCATGGAGACCTTCTCCTGGGGGCAGAGGAACAGGGGGCCATGTGGTAGGGAGACACCCAGAGCCGAGAGGTGCAGTGCTGTGTCGGGAGATGGGGTGGGGTGACCATAGATGGGAGCACCAAGGCCAGACAGCATGTGCCCAACACCAGTGGCATGTGGCCTCACAAGAGACCCCCGGGGCAGGACTTTCTGCACCTCATCACCGTTGGCCCCACACCCGGCCTGTACAGCAGAGCACTGCAGCGTGTATCAAGGGGTCCCTGTCCTTTGGGAAGCAGGGGGACAGTCAGGGGACAGCAGCTGCTGATAAGCTGCACATCACACTAGCTAATGGGAGGAACTCTGTTCTTTGCTTCTCTTCAGCAGCCCCTGTGCCCTTGACATGTGGCATTCCTGGGGCCCTGCCAGCCCCGACCAGGAGGAGAAGGGGGCATGGCTCTAGGGACAAGCACTCCGGTGGGCTGGTCCACATCAGCAAGGAGTCCAAGGCGTGCCTGATGTCTGGTGTGAGCAGGTGGGTGCCCACCAGAGGGCCAGGCGGGGGATGTTCAAGCGTCTCCTCGACCTCATCAAACAGTAGGCCATAGTCATTGAAGAGCAGACCCAATCCCTCGAATGCCAGACCCGCTCCTTCGAGTACCTGGAGGAGCGCCTGTACCCTTCGCCTGCCAAGGGTGCCCCTGTCCTGGACCCCAGCATCCCTCATCGCCGGTGGCCCAGGACATGGAGTGGATGTGTGCAGGCCTGAGACCCACCTGCCCCAGACTGCTAGCATTGGCCCCCCCACCCCAACCGTCCTCACCTCCCCAAACCCCCTCATTCCCCCGAAAGTCCCCAACCCCCGCAGCTCCCACCTCCTCACCCCCCAGTTCCCCCATGAATAAAAACCCTGTAGACAGTTATCACCTGTGTTGTGCTTTTTATTGGTTTGGGGGTGGGGGGAGTTGGGGAGGGGAGGCATGGGTGGGTGAGGGAGGTGACGGTGATTGGTAGCAGGCTCAGCTCTCAGCCCTCCTCACTGAGGAACAGGGCCTTCAGCACCTCACAGATCAGCACCACTCAGTGCTGATCCTGCTATGTCTGAGGCATAGCTTCGAGCTCCTTGAACTTGGCAGCGAGGTGTTTGGCTTCAGCCTCCCAGATGTGCAGGACCCTTTCCCCCCTCCAGCTCGCAGAGGTTATGCAGCACACAGCACACGCTGACAACCTCCATGATGTTCCTCTCGGCATGGTGCAGGTGGGTCAGGATGGCCCTCCAGCGTGCCCTCAGGTGGCTGAAGGCACGCTCCATGACCTAGCAACACCTGTTGAGCCTCCTGTTGAAGACCTCCCTGCTGGCATTGAGGTTGGCGGTGTAGGGCTTCATGAGCCACGGCAGTAATGGGTAGGCGGTAGCCCCCAGGATGACAACAGGCATCTGCACATCCCCAGGGACAATGTTGTGCTCGGGGAAGAAGAAGCCTGCCTGCATGCTCCGGTATAGGGCGGAGTTGCACAGGATGTGGGTGTCGTGTGCCTTCCCTGGCCAGCTGACATAGATGTTAGTGAAGAGCTCTGGTGGTCACCAAGGGCTTGCAGGACCATGGAGTAGTACCCCTTCTGGTTCTGGTTGTCGGTGGCGCAGTGGTCCAGGTCTCGGATGGGGATGTGGGTGCTGTCCACAATGCCCTCACAGTTGGGGAACCTGAGTCCAGTGAGGCCATTGAGGATATCTTACAGGTTGCCCGGGGTCATGAGGAGGGCTAGCAGGACTCTGTTGATGGCCCTGCAGACCTTCATGAGGGTGGTGGCCTTGCCGATCCCAAACTGCTGGGCTATGGAGTGGTAGGAGTCCAGGGTTGCTAGCTTCCAGAGCATGATGGCCACTTGCTTGTCCATGGGCAGGGCAGCCTGGAATCGGGTGTCCATGCACTGCAGAACCAGAGTGAGCTTGAGGACCAGCTCAAGGAAGGTGTGCTTGCTCATCCTGAAATTCTGCAGCCATTGGTCGTCGTACCAGATGGTGAGGACGATCCTATCCCATTAGTTGCTGATGGTTTCCCATGCCCAGAAGTGAAGGTGTATGGAGGGCACCCTCAACGTGGCAGCTCACAGGGTCAGCATGGTGGTCGACGTGGTGCTGTCTGCCCCTGCTCTGTCGGGGGTCCCAGAATAGCATGTTCCAGGCCTGGAGAATGCTGGCTAATGCATAGCAGATGTTCAGCACCCTCCTGGCAGAAAGCTGGCACAGAGTGGGATTTATGCCCTCCTCAGGCTCCATCTTCCCAAGCACAATGGGGAAACTGCTGTGCTCACTTCCTCTTTTAAAGGAGTGGCCAGGGGATGGGTACACTTCTCCAGTGCCATGTGGCATAGCTACCCACAATGCACCACTCCTGAGTCAACCTAACAACTGCCAGTGTGGACATAGGCAGTCAACTTAAGTTTTTTAGTGTGGACATTCTAAGTCAACTTAACTAAAGTAGATCTTAATTAAGTTGACTTAATTAAAGTCGACCTTGTTAACTCGACTTAGAGCCTGTGGTTAGACATAGCCAGAGAGACTGGTTGTGGGTGTTCTGAGGCGGTCAGGCCCTTCCTTGGTGTCAGCAGTAGGTAAAGGATGGGAGAAGGAAGACTTCTAAAATCTTAAAATGATGATGAAAAGTAAACTTTATTGATATTGATCTCCTTATCCAGAGTGCAGAGATCACAGGAGAAACCACAAATGATTACCTAACAGTTTGAACACACAGTAACTTGCATAGAAGTAAAACCTTCCAAAATAACCCCTCCTCTTGAATCCTCTTAATAGCACAGAGACAAAATATAAAGAGACAAAATCCAATACATAAAACAATAAGAGTGACAATAATTCCCAAAGCTACTCCAATGGAGATACCTTGGGTTAAAACTGAGGCATAATTAGAGGCGTTATTCATATCTAAACATGTACATCGTACAAGGGAAGGGAGATAACTGTGAGAAATAAATGAAGGGGATAACTCGGGTTCACGTACGTACCACGACCATCAAGCAGGTGACCAGCAACAGCATGATGTCTCGGACGAGGGTTGTAAACAACTCGGGCCGGCGCTATTGGGAGCTCCCCCTACTAATAGGGTGATCAAGCCTGGCAGTTGACATGCAGAGAGAGAACCCCTCGCTCCGTGTGGTAAGGTCTTTTATTGCCTAGGCCACTGTCTGCAGAGGCCGGTGATTGGCCAGATTTTGCTGCAGTAAGAAGGGGGGCAAAGAAACTGCCCGGTCCCCCTTGTCCTTATTTGGGCAAAGAAATTTCCACCAGCCCTCTAGGTTCCGGGTCAGTGCCCCCTATGCCTTGGAGAGGGCAGTGCATCCATACAAGGGTTTTGGCACGTACATGCCAAGCACATGCCTATACACAGGCGAGAGGGTTAACCCACCCCTTTGAAAGCCGGGAAAGAGCGAATCAGGGATCCAAATAAACCCGTGGATGGTCATGAGCCTGCCAGCAGTGAGTTACACACGTGAACCAGGGGAAAGTTTCCAGTAAACAACATCTTGTGGTTTTGCATCACGAGGGAGGTGGCGGCCATCTTATGGGGTACTCATATGCGCCCTTAACACTTGGGTCCCGGCTCCGAGGAAGGCCACAGTTCTGACCAGTTCAGCCCAGGAAAAGAGCCCACACTTTCAACCAGTGGACTGGTATTGAGGTTTACAGACCTTGATGGTCACCCTGCCAGCTAAATGAAGTAGGACAGGTATCACGAGTCAGTTGCCCTCAGCCTCCAGGCGGGACAGGGCAGGGTGGGCACAAAGAGTCAGTAGCCCCCAGCCCCCAGGCTGGGCAGGCCAGGCACAAAGAGTTAGTCCCCGGTCCCCAGGTGGGGTGGGCAGGGTGGACAGGGTGGGCATTAAGACTCAGTAGCCCCCAGGCGGGCTGGGGCAGGCACAAAAAGTCAATAGCTCCTGGCCTGGGATGAGTAGCAGTTCCGGAAGGGGTAGGAACACCGCTCAAACTCCTCAGTGGCTTTTGCAGGAGGGGTCAAGCACTCCGGGTAGCAAGATAAAGTGGAGGGCTGGGGAGGACTCAGGCCCACCTGACTCCACTGCGTCCCAGCCCAGGGCCCTGTCAGTGGTGGAGGGGTCTGCCACTGGGTCAGCGGGGCTCCAGCCACAAAGCACTAACACTGGTCTGCTCCGCTGTCAGCTTCACAGTGGTTAGCTGCCCCTGGGCTACCTCCTCTCCCTGAGCCCAGGGTACCTGATTCCAAATGGGGTTCCCCTGAGTCCTCAATGTAGACAGCCTGCGGGAACTCAGCTAGGCCCTCAGTGTCCATGGGTGGCAGACCCGGGAACTCCTCCAGTCCATCTGCAGAGGGCAACTCCTCCGGGTCACAGGGTCCCACAGCCAGAAGCTGTTCCTCCTGGGTGCAGGTGTCCTCAGTGAATGGAAGCTCCTCCAAGTTGCAGGGCCCAGTGTCTCCCCAGTATCCTCTGCCTCCCCTATCTCTGGTGCATCCCTGGTAGGAGGCAACCTGTCAGGCTCCTGGCAGGCCCTGGAATGTTCCCCCAGTCCACAGTTTCTGGTATCCCTTCTCAGTCACTAGGTCCAGGTAAGCTGGGTAGGCCATCGGGCTGTCTACCAGGAGAGAATGGGGGGCAGCTCCCTGGTAGGGGCCTGGTCTTGTCTGGCTCACAGCCTCAGAGGAGGCACATCCTTCCCATGTGGCAGCTCAGCCCCTACTGAGCTGCCAGGCTGGGCTTTTGTACTTCCCCTTCCTGTCTTGGCTCCAACCCTCTGTTTCCAGGACCTGAGCCATGCAATTCCTGGGTCTGTCCAGGTGGGGCAGTCATTTTATATGTAGGTTCACTTTATATATAGGTTACTTAGAACAAAAGTGATCTTAATCTGATGCTTCTCTATCACAAATGGGAACCAACAAGTTAAAAACAAACACCACAAACAACAACAACAAAAAAGATTTTAGGAGATGTGTTGATTGAATAAAGGTGAAGACTGATGCAGCAGATCAGTGATTTCAGTGCCAATAAATACTGAATGAAAGAAAAGGATTGACTGTTTCCGATGCTGAAAAAAACTAGAAACTCTTCTGACACAATCACAAAAGAACTAACTCTGAACTCCTGTGGTGCTAAGTACTCTGGGCTAGATCCAAGTGATGTAGATGTAGTGATGCAGATCTTGCAACGCTGAGCATTGCAACACCTAAGTTTTAAACACCTTAAAAAAAATCATAGGAACAAGGAGCTCCAAAATGCCCAGATTTGGCCCTTAATTTCCTTATACAATGAATGGGGTGTCTTAGATAATGATCTAGAAAAACCAGAAAGCTAAGTTGGAAGCCAACTAAGCTAACCAATGGGAGATGCCAATGACAGGGATGTGTCCAAAGGAGGATGCCCTGCACCTCCCACAGAGATAGGCACATAAATCCTGGTAAAGGGAGGTGTCTGTCTTTGCTTGCAATCCATGATTCAGGAACAATATTGGTATTCCTCTGCCTAATTTGCACATGGATCCTGATCCAGTAGCCTTGCTAAGAGGCCATCTAAATCCACATAAAAAAATCTCTGGGCAGTAGCTAGAAGAGACTGCCTCTTTAGCCTACTGGTTTGGGTACTCATATGGTAAACTGTAAATTCAAGTCCCCTCATTATTTGGAACACCATTCCAAGATCTATCTTGGGAGCCAAAATGGCAAATTCTATCTCTTACAGAAATTGCACTCCAGCACTTATTAGATTACTATACTGATCTACTCTATGGACTATGAGATATTCTGATGTAGTAATCTCCCATATTGAAATTGTTCTGCTTTAATTGTATAGAAGAATATTAATTGGGTCACATAGAAAAATAATTATTCTATAGTCCAGTAGTAAGGCAGTCATGTGATAGCCTGATAATGTCACCTGAGGGGGACCTGACACAGCAGCCCCCCCCCTCTACCCCCCCGCACCTAGTGACTATCCTGAACTCTGGGCTAAAGGTTAAAAGGGAAGGACTCATCCTCCTTTGGACACCTAATCATCACCCTCTTCTGCAGTTGTTTTCTGTAGAATTAGACAGCTCTGCACATACCTTCCTGATTGGGTCCTGCATGTGAGTTAGGTGGAGAAAAGCCCATCCTCCCCCAGTTGGTGGATGATTTAGATCAGAGATATATGCCTGCATGTTTAGAGAGAGACAGCAATGCACATACCCCGACACAGAAATATAGGAAGTAGGGAACTTTTACTGAAAAAAAGTGTAAGCATCCACAAGGTTTTTGGTGATGATTGCAGTTGTGCGGAAAAATGAGATTTAGACCTGGATCTACAACATAACTTGGGTCTCTATGGGTGCATCTACACTAATAAATTAAGCTGACTTAAGCAGGCTTAAGTCAACTTAATTTATTCTGCGTCCACACTGGCATTTTCTTAAGTCAACTTAAGCTGCTGCTTAAGTCAACATAAGGAAATTTAAAGTTGACTTTATAAAACCTACTATAAAGTCGATTTTAATGCTTAAGTTGACTTCTTAAGTCGACTTAAGCAATGTGGACGCCCTAAGTTGACTTAGTCGACTTAGGGCAAGGGGGGAAGGGAGCTCCTACTCCCTCCTAGCTGGGACCCGAGCAGTCCTGGCTGAAGGGAGCCCCGCGCTCCCTCCTAGCCGGGACCAAGTGGTTCCGGCAAGAAGGGAACAAGAGGGTTCCTTCTCTCCAGGACCCCTGCGGGTCCCGGCAAGAAGGCTTCCCAGGGGCGGCCAATTGTCGGTGCTCCAGCTCCTGTGAAGCCTCTGGCTTCCCCGGGCCTCCCCAAACAGCTGGAGTGCTGGCAATTGTTGGCACAGCGGTGCCCAGCTGGCAGGGAGACCCAGAGGCTTCCCAGGAGCTGAAGCGCAATCTCGGCTAGGAGGGAACATGGGGCTCCCTCCTAACCGAACCCGAGCATGCGTCCCGGCATAAAGCTTACATGGCATGGCCCCAACTCACACAGAAAGTGTGAAGAAGAGGTGGGTCTATGCACTTGCACCTTCTAACTTGCACCTTACCTACAAGACCAAGACTCACTGTCAATAGAAATGAGACTATTGTGTTTACAATTCTTAGGCTCATCTGGGTCTAAGACAAACCTCAGAGGAATTGAGTATATCCATTAAAACCACTTAATACTATGTTTACAGATTTAGAAGTTCCAATTCATTCTTTCTACAGAAATCTACTGAACTATAGTGTTTTTGCATGTTTCTTCCTGGGTCAGTGACTGTTCCCTGGAAAATTTCGCAATAAAATTATATTTGAAAAACAACCCTGCATTCACAAAAGCCAAGTTTTCTTTCATCAATTATTTGCTGAGAGTTAATTCATTCTCTGGGGCACAAAGATGTACATAGGTAATACCCATTAATATCAATGAGAGTTAAATGCATGAATCCTCCATGCTTCAGTAAGAGATTAGACCCACCTCCTCTAGTGTGAAAAAGATTTTATAACCACATTGGAAAAGCATTTTTAAAATGGAAATTTGCAACTTTTTCAGGAATTCTGTATAACAGTGTACATATATTCAGTAACAGAGTTCCTATTACTGATTGTGTTTATGTTATGAGTTGTTGGTTAAAAGAAGCATCTAATATAACAAAGAGAAAAAGATCTTTTAGTGTGTGGACCAAACTTTTTACTTCCATTATTATTTAAAACTTTGGTATCTTACTATAGTAAAAACAGACGCAGCATTTAATGGCACTATTAACTCAACAACCTACAAGAGAATCTATATTATATTAATTATACTTAATTGCATATAATTATCTAACCTAACAATTCCTTGTACACTAATTAATAAAACAGCATGTCTTCTGGATCAGAAATGCATAAAAGCAGTGTTCCTTCTTCCACTTTTGGGTATGAATTAACTTCCCTCTGTAAAGGTGGTATGACATTTCTTTACTTTATCATTATATTTTGGATGAACTGTGAAAGAAATAAGATATTCAACACATAATGTACAAGACCCTTACAATTTTTTAGCCAGTTAATTTAACCTAATTTTGTATCTGCAAAATTACCATTTTTCCATGAAATTCTGGCAGACTGAGAAGTCTTTATAATGAAGCATGTGAATGAGCAAAGATACTTTCATGCAAAAGGTTGCAAAAGGATGTAAAAAAAATCAACCTAGTATATTCTCTATCAATGACTGTCCTTAATCATCCTTTACAAACATGTCATTATATCTCACAACATCCACTATGAAGTAGGTAAATATCAATGCCTCTATTTTATAGTTCATAAAATGGAGCAATGGAAAGGTTAAGATCAGATCCACAAAGAAACTTAGGCACTGTAATACCAAGTGTCACAATACCCAACTTTTATGCTGCTAGAAAAGTCATTGGAATTCACCAAGCCTGGGTTACGTGCCCAGGTCCCTGTACAACAAATGGAGAGAGAAAAACATGTCAGAATCAAATCCACAAAAACTAGCACACTCCCTGTCTAAACTCGCAAATAACAATGCTGAGTGGAGGTGTGCTTCCTAAGTCCTACTTTTTGGGGGGATTTAGGTACCTAAATGTAGGCTTGAGGCATCCATCTTCATTTCAGAGCCACAGCCATTCACCGTCTCCTAGAGTTAGTTAGGCACCTAAGCTGTTTTCTTTGGATGGGTGAGAGGTTGATAAGAGATACCAGAAGAGAGAGAGATATTGGTGCTGTTGCTTCCCTTGTAACTTTGACTCCAGTGGTCTGAGTGCTCATCAGGGACATGAGACACTCGGATTCAATGTCCTCCGCTGCCTGATTATTCAAATTCCCTTTTGCTCTGAGGCCTCATCGCTCAAAAAAGTGCCCTAACCATTGAGATATGAAATATAATTGATATGGGTCTTTCTCGATCTTCCCTACTGAAACTATTCTACTGGGTATAAACAAACCGCTATGGCAGAAGAGGAACTGGACCCTAGATCTCCCCCCTTAGTGCCTTAACCACCAGACCACAGAGTCATTCTCATACTACTGATGTGACCCAGTAACTAAGTATTTGTATACAGAATGGAACAGCTTCAACAACAGGAAAGACTGAGAAAGCACCATATTAGAATTTTCAATAACCCTGTGGTTTGAGTGCTTGCCAAAAAGGATTTGAACATGGGTCTCTGGCCTTTCTCTCCAGCAGGAGGAGGGAGGGTAGGGATTGAATCCTGGCAGAGTTCTTTATCCATGGGGCTAAAAGTTAAGGACTCTGCCAATCGCCCTTTATTTTATAGGGGTTCCGATACAGTAGGCATACTCTGAACATGCCTAGTAGATAAGGCCCCACAGACAAAATAGTTGGGGCAACACCTATTTTCACCTACTTTGAGAATCCTGGTGGGGCTCAAATATTAGATAGGCCTAAAGCGAGCAATTGTGCACATACCCAGTGGCAGAAACCTGGGTGACAAAAGGACGTTCATGGCAAAATACCGGGACCTACAGAGTAGTGGAAGCTGATCAGGATCAGGGTAGTGGAAGCTATTAAGAGACTCTCCCTATTGCCTAAAGTAGTGATTTAGGGGCTAAATATATCTTTGAGGATATGGGCCTAAGGTTTAAGTCCTTTTTTGGATTAAGGCTTAAGTCACTGTGGCTATGTCTACACTCATTCAATTAAATCGACTTTGCTAAATCGAATTAACAAAGTCAACTTTAAATCGACCTTGTTAATTCAACGTAGAGTGTCTACACTGTAAATTTAGGTCAACTTTAAAGTCGACCTTGCTAAATCCACCTAAAGCATCTACACTTGACGCTTAAGTCGACTGTCAGGGGCTAGGTCAACTTAGGACTGGTGCATGGTGGAAAGTGTGGCATGTGGCACCCAAGAAGTGCTCCCCCTCCTCCCACCAGTCCCATAAAAGAGGAAGTGAGCTCAGCACCTTCCCTATTGTGCCTGGCAACATAGAGGCTGAGCAGGTCAGGGACTGTACTCTTTTCCTGCGCTTTGCCAGGCAGCTGCGTGACACCTGCCAGCTACTGCTAAGGCTGCTTGTGTTTTGGAGCAGGCTTCGCTGGCAAGACACCAGCATGGAGGGAGACGCCAGTCTGCCCCCCACCTTGCTGCCCCAGAGAGCTGCCGCACTCACTAAGGTGCGCTCTGTGCCTCGCCGCCTCTGGGCACATGCAACCAGCACTGACTGGTGGGAGCGGATTGTCCTGACCACCTGGGACAACAACCTGTGACTGCAGAACTTTTGGATGAGCAAGCGGACCTTCCTCGAGCTGGTCCACGGGTTCACCCCAGTTCTGCAGCACATGGACACTTGGCTTCGACCCGCCCTGCCAGTCGACAAGCGAGTGGCCTGTCGCAGGGTGGAAGCTGGCAACACCAGACTCCTACCGCTCCATGGGCCAGCAGTTTGGCATCGGGAAGACCACCATTGGGACTGCTCTCATGCAGGTGTTCAGGGCAATCAACAGCGTCCTGCTAGCCTGACTCGTCACCCTGGGCAACCTGCATGACCTCCTCGACGGCCTTGCCAGACTTGGCTTCCCAAACTGAGGGGGCATTGTGGACACCACCCACATATCCATCTGAGTCCTGGAACACCATGCAGGGACTACATCAATCTGAAGGGGTACTAGTCTGTGGTCCTGCAGGCCCTGGTGGACCACCGCGGGATCTTCCAAAAATCTATGTTGGCTGGCCGGGGAAGGTGCACGATGCATGAATCCTGTGCAACTCCACCCTGAACAGGCGCGTGCAGGTGGGCACCTTCTTCCCTGACCACACCATCACCATCGGGGACATGCAGGTGCCCATCCTAATCATGGGAGATGCCACCTACCCCTTGCTGTCCTGGCTGATGAAGCCATACATGGGCCGCCTGGATGACAGCAGGGACCTCTTCAACCAGAGGCTCAACCAGTGCCACAGTGTCGTCGAGCGAGCCTTCGGACTCCTGAAGACCCGCTGGAGGGCCCTCCTGACCCGCCTGTAGCTCAGCAAGAGCTACCTGCCGGAGCTTGTTAGTGCATGCTGTTGCCTGCACAACCTCTCCGAGCTCCGGGGGGAAAGGGTCCCCCGCATCTGGGAAGCTGAGGCCGAGTGGCTCGCTGTGGAATATGAGCAGCCCAATGACACCCTGCCCTGGACTGAGGTGGGCCAGCGGCAAGCACTACTCGCACAGGATGCACTGAGGACCCACTTTGCCAGCGAGGTCTGCTGATGGCTGGGCCTGCTCCCAGGCCCCGTCACCTCCACCACCCACCCATGCCTGTCCCCCCAACCCCCACACACCCGTCTCCTCCCAGTCCCCAAACCAATAAAAACCACAGCAGAATATATAAGGGTGTACAGGGTGTTTATTCAGGGGGGAAATGAGATTTGGGAGCTGCAGGGTTTGGGAGGTTTGGGGGAGTGAAGAGAGTCGGGGGAGGGAGGGGGTCAGCTGATTCAGGCTCACAGGGTTCAGGTTTTCCAGGCTAAACTTTAACTAAATTTGAAGTCCTGAAAAAGTTAAAATGTAGACCTTTGGGCTTAGGCTGGAGCCTGGGCTCTAAGATCTACTGTTCTTGCAGGATCTCAAAGCCCAAGCCCAAGCCCAAACATTTACATTGCTATTTTATGGCTCCACAGCTGAAGCCCTAAGAATCTAAGCCATCTGACCCAGGCTCAGACTTGGTGCCAAAGTGTATTTTTAATTGCAGTGTAGACATACCCACTGAGTCTGAATCCAAAATCCTAGCATCTATCCTGAACCCCAAACTCTAGCCTTAACAAAATCCTGATCTCAACTTTGCTTCCTCAATTCTTTTACTAATTATGAGAATCATTAAATTAATAGTAATTATTTTATACACTAATATTGATAATAGTTTTTTGATTTAGGTAAATAGCTTTCAGGCCTAAGTGAACAAACATGATAGGATACACATTTCATGGATGCTGAAAGATATGTGCCGTAGCATGGTTTTGTTTGTTTGTATGTTTTAATTTCATAGGAAATTTTACAGGTCACGTTTTTGACTACCCAGTGATTAATTATGAGATAAATTGCTGAGTAGTTTTAAAAATGGACTTATATGAAATTTCATGTGAATCACAATTTCAGAAGCTTTTATTTATTTATTATCCTGTTTATTCCCCATTCTATGGGTGTTCCATCTTGCTTTGTACTGTTTGGCTGTAGATCTGCCTTGACAGTATAAACCATTTTGGGAGAAAACCTGTTTTCTATCTGACAGCAACTGATTGCTGCACCACACTGCATGTTTTATCAGATGGTATAAATGATTATTAATGATTTCTTATAGTGATTTGCAATCAGTTCATGCATTGGTCCTGGCAACATTTTCTTTAGAGCAAAATTATCCTGATACACTGTGCCTCAAACATGCAACTGGGTCTATTTAGAAGGACTGCTGCACTTCCTAAGATTCCATTTCAAGTTAATTAGGATGCCGGGGTGCACTTACATGTTGCAGGACTGGAATCTTGGTCTACACTATCAATCAATGTCAGTATAACTGTATCACTCAGGGGCGTGGAAAATCCACACTCTCGAATGACAGTTATAGCAGCCTAATTCCCGGGTTAGATAGCACTATGTCAATGGGAAAGCTTCTCCTATCATCCAAGCTACTACCTTTCAGGATGATGAAGTACTTATGCCAGAGTTAAAAGCTCTCATTTTGGCCTGGGTTGTGTCTTCACAAAGTACTATGGCAGCACAGCAGCACCTGTGCAACTGTAAGTATAGAGAGCCTATAAATGTAACCCTGTTATAAACCTAATTTTATCTTGTTTCCACTAATTATCTATACCCTAGGAGAAAAGGCTGCATCTCAAACAAGTCCAAAGAATGTGAAAACTGGAAGTTTTCTATTGAAAAAGGAGGAAGAGAAAGAAAAGTAGCAAATGCTGTTTGTTTGTTTGTTTGTTTGTTTGTTTGTTTGTTTGTTTGTTTGTTAAAGCAACATCCATTCTTGTCAATATCTCTTTGGTTTCAAGGGGGGAAAACCCTGTTGGTGGGCTGCGGTTTTGGGTGTAGACAGGGAAGAACACGAATATGTTATGACTTGCTTAGATTATCTTAAATATAAATACTACAGTTGTGTAAGTGGAGGATAGCCAGAATGGTTTAATTTAGGGTTGAAGATAAGCAGTGAGTAAAATGCATGTGAGACAATTTGGGGAGCAGAGGGGAACCTGGATGTAAATTTTTTTAAAAGACCCAAATCTTTTTTTAATTTTGTTTCCCTCTTTTCAAACAAAGGAAAAAAACCCTCTAAAAGCTGACTTCCTCTTCTTTTTAAAGAACCGTTTGCCATTAAAATGTGCCATCATTATTTTTTTTCCCCCTAGAGTGCATTGTCAGCATGAATGAGTATAGATGTGGTACTCCTGTGCACGTGTTATGTGAAGAAAAGTTTGCCTCTGGCATGTCTCCATTTCTGACAAGTAGAAAAATAATTATCAAACTAGCTGGTGCAGAAGCCTGAGGCTGTAGTAACTAGTTAACCCAATTTAAATGTTGCTATTTTTTGTGAATAAGAGATTTTTATGATTGAACTCTTTGGCGGGTTGGGGAGGTGGTTGGAGGGGAGAAGTGATTCATTCACTTTGGAGCTTGGGCATATCCAAGACCCAGAAAAAAGATCTTCTAGGTATGATGCTAAATATAGTGTAATAAATGAAAAAAAATCAATTTTTCAATAAATGAAAAATAAAGTAATATTTATATACAAATGCACCAACTGAAGGAACAGTCAAAAGAGTCTTGTGGCACTTTTAAAGACTAACAGATTTATTAATCGCATGAGCTTTCGTGGGAGAAAATCCCACTTCGTCAGACGCTTTGAAGATAGGAAAGTTACAGAGTGGGAGGAAATTAAATGCAGGGGAGTGTATGACATAGCATCAGGTCAGGCTGTAACAGCAAATCAAAGTAGGTGTTAGGATTCCAAACACTGGGGAACAGCACATAGAGGAGGGGGGAGGTCAATTCACTTGATGCGAGAAAAATCCATAGTCCCTGTTTAACCTGTTCTCGCATTACATCAAGTGAATTGACCTCCCCCCTCCTCTATGTGCTGTTCCCCAGTGTTTTGAATCCTAACACCTACTTTGATTTGCTGTTACAGCCTGACCTGATGCTATGTCATACACTCCCCTGCATTTAATTTCCTCCCACTCTGTAACTTTCCTATCTTCAAAGCGTCTGACAAAGTGGGATTTTCTCCCATGAAAGCTCATGCGATTAATAAATCTGTTAGTCTTTAAAATTGCCACAAGACTCTTTTGTCTTTCTACAATAGACTAACACGGCTACCCCTTTGAAGGAACAGTGTTTACAAATACAACCTCAGCCACTGAAAAATAAAACAGGGTACTGTGAAGTAGTTCTTTAAAAACCTTAACACAACAAAACAAAGCAAATCTTGTCATCTGTGTTTTATATATTAAGCATTTGCATAAGAATAAGTGTACAGAGCAAGCATAGAGGAAGAAAGGTAACAGAGAAGCTTTTGTAGTTCCATCTGTGAGCTACAATGAAAATAAACAGATCTTTATGGGAAAGTGTGTTCTAGCAGATTGATCATAGAACTGGAAGCTAAGATTTTCCAAATGACCTTCAACAAATCAACATACTCTTCCGGTAAGTAAAATCCATCTATGCCAATGTACAGACAAAGATGGGGGTGGTTTGGCCAACACCATCTCCTAACCTGGTGGTACCGGGGGAGAGTGTACTCCTTCCCATTGGTGTCTAATTGTCCAAAGCCATTACGGGCCTTGAGGCTCCCACTGAACAGCCTAGGTATTAGACAGGCACATCCATATGTACAAACACCAACCTTGGAATGGCTTTCATCTGCTACTATCACACTCCAGACTACTTCATGTACCAGAAGCTTTTGAAAGGGGTAGGGAAGTCACAATGCCTTATACCTAATGGGGAAGACCTTTTCAAAACGGTGTATTCCTGCTAGGCATGTAGTTGCTTTGTGGTCACTTTAAAGTAGGTGGCATAGAATGGTTGCAGGTCACCAATGAATCAGGCATTCTGTGTCTTCATTTCCCTACCTGTAAAATGGGGATAACTCTAATTCCTTACTTTACAGAGGCATTGTAAGAATTAAGTCATTATTTTTGTTAAAGTTCTTTGAAGATGCTTAGTGTTGATAATAATTTTATATGTAAAATAACACCACCCTTCCAACAAGATGCTGCACAACAACTTGAAAGGCTATGTCTACACTGGCAAGTTAGTTCGAATTAAGGAAGCTTAATTCGAACTAACTAAAGCCATGGATACACTAGGCTTTAATTAGTTTGAAGTAAGGGCTTCCTTAATTTGAACTAATAAATTTGAATATGTTATTCGAACTAAGGGTTAATTCGAACTAGTTAGTTTGAATTAACCAATGTGGCCATGTTAGTTCGAACTAATTGCTTAGTTCGGCCTATTGAACTCAATGCAATTAACTAATTCAAACTAACTTTAGTAAGTGTAGACATAGCCAAAATGCTTCAACTGCATAAAAATCAGGGCCGGCCCAAGGGTTTTTGGTGCCCTAGATGAACTATGACTTTGGTACCCCCCCTCCACATGTTATAAGAGATAATATATTAATATATAGTTTTTTTAAATAGAGAAAAAAAAATCACTTCCATTTAATTTGGTGCCCCTTAAAGCCTGGCACCGTAGGCTACTGCCTAGTTCACATATATGGTTAGGCTGGCCCTGATAAAAACCAAATACAAGAAGAAAAAAACTGACTTCTTCTGGTACTGTTAACAAAAGGGATTCATAAACAGAGGTGGAGATTGGAAGTGTTAAAAAATACCCCAGATAAAATAATCTTTGTAGATACCTGCTGATACTACTCTAGCCTATTCTTAGGCATGCTATCACAACAGTTCTCCTTTATCCATTCAGCAACAACAAGTACTGCATTAAAATCTTGGGGACACCACAGTTCAGAGCCTCACTGAGTTTGTCAGTGTATTTAGAGACAAGTTGTGTTCAGCATTACAGCAGTTACTCATGATTGAACTTTACTGGCTCCTATCTAACACATATCTAAGTCTGCACAGACCACACCATTGTGGATTGTGTTACAGAAACTTGACTTTTCACAAGCATGCTCTTAAGTTTTGTAGTGACGAAGAGGCCGTTAATGATATATTTCTCCATCATCATTGGTCTCCTATCTTTTAGATTTGACCTCACATGCGAACTGATATTAGTCACTCAAGCAAGATTACCACAATTAGAACATACACAAATTCCGAATTCACGCAAAAGTGTTTTGAATGTTCCAGTATTGCCTGATGACCTATTCTGAGAAAAACGCATGCCATTGTATTTAAAAGAAATGCTTGATTCCAAAACATCTGGTGGGGAAAAAAAAATCTACAAAGTCCATAAGGACTCTCACATTTTTCCCACTGCCACTTACTACTTACTGAGTATTATTGGCTATGTCTACACTGGCAAGCTAGGCTGAATTAAGGAAGCTTAAGTCTAACTAACTTAAGCCTTGGCAACACTAGGCTTTCATTAGTTCGAATTAAGGGCTTCCTTAATTCGAACTAATACATTTGATTATACCTTTCAAACTAACCCTTAATTCAAACTAGTTAGTTCGAACTAAGTTAATGTGGCCATGTTAGTTCGAACTAACTGCTTAGTTCGAACTAACCAGCACATTGAGCTTAATGCAACTGACTAATTTGAACTAAGCAAGTGCCATGCATGGCACTTGCTTAGTTCGAACTAAAATTCCACTGGGGCCATGCTAGTTCGAATTAAGTTAATTCGAACTAACTAAAATTAGTTCAAATTAGTTAGTTCGAATTAACTAATTCGAACTAACTTTGGTAAGTGTAGACATAGCCTAAGGCACAAGTGTTGCTTAAACTCAGCTTCTGATGTGTTCATTTTCCCCCAGATTTGTCAGATAAGCTGACAGGCACAATTACTTGCCTCGCAGATCATTGACAGAATTTTGTGAGAGGAACACCACATAAAAACTTGAAACAAGGAATTCAAAAGAAACTTCAATATTGCATGAAATAGTAAAGTTCCAGGTTGTATCTACTTGTTTGAAATAGTACTCCATGGCCTGCTTGGCAGGAGGCAAACCCCCAACCAACCAACTGAATTATCCAGGAAAATTTTCCATTACAGCCACCTCAGAGATTTCCTGCCTTTTAGCAGTCTGCATCAAGTTTTTCTACAAGAGGATGTGATTACATTGTGAGTTTTACCCTGAATTCAGAGGTAGATTGGCTAGCCGCCTGCCAGTAATGGCACCAGATAAGAACTACCAAACCTTTAGCTTCACTGCAGTGACCAAGGACTGATTACAGATGTTATTTCAGTTCCAGTTCACATGCAAGCAGCTAGGAAGTTCTGGAAGGGGAACTCTATGACTGCTTATTTGGCCAGATTGCAATTAAATGATTCATGTATTTGCTGCACAGTGGGAGCTGCTCTTTTAACTTGACAGGGAAGCTGTGTTTTTGAACTGCAGGTCCTGAGTTTCAATTCTGTTTTATTGTGCAGTCTGTGTTTAAGACAGACCCCCCATTGTAGCTTATTCCATGCTCTTGTTGCTATCAATGCAAGTATGTTTGTTCATATATATTCTTTCTCCAGGAGTCTGGACATCTGCAAAAAGCAGACCCACAGAGATTAAGCTTCAGTTCATCCTTATGAAATTCCTCTTACATTCTAGGTAAAGTCCCTATCAGACACAGAAACAAAGAATTTAATTGTTTATATACAGGCGTGGAAATTCCTGCCTCCCAACCTTGTTAAGTCGACTTAACAGAGTGGCTACACTTTAAGTCAACTTAAGTCAACCGTGTTAAATCGACTTAACAGTAGACATAGCCATCCACACTGGCTTTAAATCAACTTAATAAGGTCGACTTAGCCCTATTCCCTACCTACACTGGCTTGAAGTCGACTTAAGAAGTTGACTTAAGGCTTAAGTCGACCTTCAGAGGTGGTGTTATTAAGTCAACTTAAGCTGTTATTAGGTCGACTTAAGGAAGCGCTTAAGTCGACTTAATAGAAGCCAGCGTGGACGCAGCTTTGTGTAGGTCGACTTAAGCGTCCTTCAGTCGACCTAAGTTGCTACTGTAGATGCACCCAAGGAATCTTGCAGTACTTTAAAGACTAACAAATTTATTGGCTCTTCCACTACAAGCATTAAACTTTAAATGGACCACAAGATTCTGCCTTTGTTTTCCATTACTAATAGTGATTCTCAACTCTCTCAACCTCACCACTTTCTGATATGTTGTATTTAAATCTATATAACTTGTTTGATTTGCTGAAGTAATCTGACCTGATACAGTGAAATGTAATCACAGGATTTATCTTTCACTCCCATACTGTAAGTAAGTTTTTTCCACTCTAGCATCTGATGAAGTAGGACTTTGCCCATGAAAGCTCATGCGAAAAATAAATGTTAGTCTTTAAAGTGCCATAAGACCCCCCTTTTGTTTTGATGAACTGTTCTTGTGGTTCTCTTATTAGGTTTATGAATAGTCATTAATTTGTTGTGTGTTCTACATCCTGTTTTAGTGACATATAGGAAGACCCATTACTCCCTTTCCCCCCACTTTTTCCTCTCCCAGGCTTCAAAGAAATTTGCACAGCATTGGAATGTCTAGTGTACCCTTGCCAAATTGTATTATTTCACTGAGCTCTACTTAAGATTTCATAATTAAAAGACTTGTAGTCTGAAATATTTGGCATTGTTTAATTGTTCTTTCATTAGACTAGTTGAGAAACTGAGTGATCTAGTGGACAGAGCATTGGCATGAGATTCAGATTTAGATGATATTACAAACTCTACCACTGAGTTGCTGTGTGACCTTGCTTTAGTTACTTCATCCCTCTCTGCCTCGTTTCTCTTTCCTATCCTTTGTTTGTATTGGCTATTTAGTGGTAGAGATTCTCTCAATGTGTTTGTACAATACCTAGCACAATTTTGGTTGTTGCCTATGGGCACTACTACAATACCACAAATAAATAATAAACAATAGCTAAATAACTTTACACACAGACACAGAGAGAGAGAGAGAGAGAGAGAGAGAGAGAGAGAGAGAGAGAGAGA
>ML685791.1:19309771-19336507 GCA_007922175.1 Pelusios castaneus
AGAGAGAGAGAGAGAGAGAGAGAGAGAGAGAGAGAGAGAGAGAGAGAGAGAACAGGAACATCCAATCTGTTTAAACCCTTAATTTGTCTATTTTGTATATAAAGTTCTCTGTTAACTGACATTTTTAACAGAGCCTATATTGTCTGGTATTTTGAGAACTTGATCAGGAGCCACTAAATTCTAGGCTAGCATTGACATGGGTGATATTTCTCAGTCCTAGGGTACAAAGAGTTTGGATGAATAACTTAATATCTGTGTACTTTTGAAGACTTCACATTGATTGTTCACTATCCTTTCTTCTCATTGCATGGTTGATCACCTACATCATGTAATATTGTTTCTAATTACTGACTGAATAGTGAAACTTTGTAAACAGAAGAATGAAAAACAAACAAGCAGAAAAACAAGCAATGAAGATTCTATGTAATAGTGATTTCAGAGAATAAATTAAAACTATAGAGAGTTGGAAGGGGGAAGAAAGGCTAATTAAAATCAGAAACACACCATGGGGAACAGTTCAAAATACCACCAATGTATCTGAACTGGAGAAGTTGGCTGTGGTCTTTCCCAATTGTTATGAAAGCTTCAGGAATAGATAAAAAAGATTATATGAAAGTAGACTATTATTTAGTTCAGTGGCTGGGGAAGTTCTTGAAGTAGCACACCACACGAAAAAAATAATGGAGATGTGCTCACTCCAGATAAAGTTTGAACAGTGTTCAAAACTTTCTGTAACAATAAAAAGAACATTGTTTATCCATAGCCCCAATTTAGGTCTGATCTTCATTTCTGAGCAAATTGGATTATCAATTTTGTAAGAGAATTGAGTCCAAAATCACAAAGCTGAGGTTTAGAAACAGGAAAATGATACGTTGAAAGACAAAAATGTGTTCTGTGTGGCTGACAAAAGATTGAAAGAAAGGTTATTATGGGAACCTGATTTGTGCTTACAAAAAGCAATAGATTTCTGTGGGACCTCAGAAGCAAAAAAAAATTACTATTCAACTAGAAAAAAAGTGAGTGATCAAAGGACTGAAAAGTTTGTATAGGTTGTTTAATAGAAAAAAGTATTTGGGCCGGCATGTCCAGAGTTCAGCCACATGAGAGCCTGCACACATGGACCTGATGAAAGAAACCCACTGAGAGCCTGCTGAGCATTTGGGACCACGTGTCACATATGTGGGTTATTCATGGATGTGCAGATCATCTATCCTCAAGAAAAGAACAAAAATCACTTACCAAAATAGAATGTTAGCCTATCCTCTTCATAGGGACAGTGTCATAGGTCATAAAAGTCACACAGCTAGCCCAGCAGAAGCTTGGTACATGGTCTATATGGAATGAACCTATACAATTTTAACTTGGCTGAAGGACACATTTTAACATTCACCTCTTAGAAAAGATATATCCAGTTCAGATTAGACATGCTGACACTAAGAAGCATATTGTGGCTCTGGGGTAAAATCTACAAAAACCTCAATGCTGTAAAAAAGAGAAAGTTGAACTTCACGACAACTCAAGAGTCTCTTGGAAACATGGGACTAATTGTCATCTCATTGAGACTGAGATGGGCAAGAAAATAGCATTAGACACCATAAAAAATATGGAAAAATTTATATTATTGTTTGTGGATAGTACTAGTGGTATACTATGGAAAATATGGTACTACTGAGATAATGAGATACAACCTCCATAGCTGTCAGCACTCCAAATATCCAGTTTAAGCTATTTATCTGTCCAAAAAAAATGTTGTATGTTAAGCTCAGAAGTTATGCTCAGCCTAAAGAAGCTTCCCTTACCATCTTTGGCTATATTTCACTGTAATGCAATTATCTAATCCATGAAATAAAATCTGAAGTATGATAAATAAATGCAATGGGGCTGATTTTCCTTTGCTCTGTACCGTATGTTATTTATAACAGGACAGAGAAAAAATACTATCAGGTCAAAAAGGTGGTGTTTTGCACTCACTTTGCGTGAATGACTGATGGTGCAAGACCATGGAGGATCAGGTCCAATTTATTTTATGGCAATCCATCCATATACAAGGCATTTGAATAGTGCATGGTGCATTTCTTCATATGGTGTGGTAATAAGATAGATGTTAAAACTGGAGATCTCAGAGCTTTTGGTTTTTTTAATAGCGTTTCAAACACTGACACTATCTGGGGGGGAGGGGAACACAAGAATACCACCCTGCAACCTTCTAAGCAACAGAAGAATGAAGGTTTGGAACTGACTTGTAAGGGCATTAGGGAAGGCAAAAAATCTCAGTTGTTTCAAGATTGAACTTGCTAAATTTATGATGGGGTTGGTATGATGAGATTGCCTGTGATATGATGTGGCCTATCCACAAATACTAGTAAATATCTCGAACTGCTAGAAATTTGGCACTAGGTGGGGAGGTCTCTGAGTTCTTACAAAGAGTTTTTTTTCCCAGGTGTTTGGTTAGTAGGTGTCACCCACATACTAAAAGTCTAACTGGGCTTAGCGAGGAATTTTCTCAAGGTCAGACTGGCAGAGATTGAGGAGGAGGGAGGAAGCAGGTCTTTTTGCTGTGTCATGGGGTACAGATCACTCGTTGGTTTGAACTAGAGTAAATGATAATTCTCTGTAACTTGAAGTTTTTAAAAATCAAGATTGGTGGACTTGAGTAATTTAGCCAGAGTTTATGAGTCTATTAAAGGAGTGGGTGGGTGAGGGTCAGTTGCCTACAATGTGTGTGAAGTGAGACTAGATGATCACAATGGTCCCTTCTAACCTTAGACTGAATCATGTATTTTCTGTCATTGTGCAGCACTATTACAAGTTTAATCACTGCTAACTACCATTACATAAGGTATCTGAAACCTGTGTTATTTGCGGTGAATATTTATTCGTCTTTTAAAAATAATCCTCAAAATATTTTATTCCACACTAAATGTTAATTCTACTCGTACACTAAGTTACTGTAGACTGAAATCTAATTCTCTTATTGCTAATTAACATATACTCAGGGACTTCATAGGAAAAATTATTTGGATTCTCCCATTGTCTTCAGTGAAGTTAAAAGTTTAACTTCATAATATAAAAAGGCAATTCACGTCTGGTCATGCTAAAATGTGTATATGTGGTGGGCAGGAGAAACAGGTGTTTGCGGGTTTTTGATTATCAGCAAAATACCTATTTTAGGGAGGTAATCTCCTATTGGTACACATATGTAGTTTCCATTATATTTTTGCAGTAAGTAAACTGTATTCAATTCTAAGATGAATGTATGCAAATATGTTTAAAGTGGGACAAATCATATGCATGAGTTATTTTTGTTTTTAGATGAGATGCAGAAATTCCACTACTTAGAACAGATCTTCTAAGTTTCTGTGGTCCACCTAATGCACTCCTGTAAAGTGTATAGCTTCTGTGTTGTAAGTCCTAAGTATTTCAAAGAAAGAGTGGTAGTCTCTGAAAAGAATGGGAGGAGTATGCTGAATGTGAGTTACTTATATCTACCATCAGAGAAAAGAAATGTGGAGCTATATGTCCATATGGATTACATATTGTACCAAGTATACATATTATACCAAGTACAAGTGTTCTGTGATGGCTACACATGTGTTTGAAAGATAGAGAAATACTTGTTATCAAGCATATTTTAAATTTGTATTTTGTGAATTTTTTGTGTGTGTGTGTCCTCTCCTAGAGCAGCACATTATTGGGAAACAGTGGTGAAACTGATGTACTTTCATCTAACTAGACAAATAGCTTATAGCAATTGATATATTCAATTAACTTTGTCTCCTGTTAACAAATTGTCTACAAACAGATTGTGGGTCTCTCACACTTATTCTACATTTTTTCATTGAATAATCTCAATATCTAATTCTTGGTCTGTAGCTCATTCACACACTTCATTGAAGACAAATGTGTATAATATTTTCTTTCTGCAAGATGTGAACATGATACCTTGAAAAAGGGATCTCCCTTGAAACGAGGGACAAATTGTTTTCTGTAAAGGCTTAATCCTGCTGTCAAGCAAAACTTCTATAAAAGTAGAGTCCCATTTCCCCCTACCCCCATTTACAACCAGTGCTACTGAGTTTCCTTTATAGAAAGGTCATAACATCCTCCTATATATTCTGCATTTCTTACTCTGGCAAAACATTTCAATTTTGACTGGGTGAAGGATTGCTTTGTTAAGAAACTGATCCAAAGCCTCTTGAACTCAGTGAGAGTCTTTCCATTGACTACTATGGGTTTTGGATGAGGCCCTAGGTCCCTAAAACAGAGGGTGTATTCTTCTCTAAATGTTAATGTCAGTCCTATGAAAGTTAGGCATATGCATACACAGCTAAGTATAGGGTTTTGTTTGTTTGTTTGTTTTGTTTTTAAACTTAGCCATTTTTATTTATCACTCTTTCCTCTAGCACAGAGGTTTTCAAACATTTTTCTTTGGGCACAACTGAAAAAGAGAATCATTTATGTCCATGACACAACAATTGCATCTTTGAGCAATGCATTCCAGTCTTTTGGGGGAAGCAACAGGAGGTGCCACGACCTAATACCTGAGGGTCTGCGACCCAGTACTGAAAAACCACTGCTTTAGCATAATTTGGTTTTTATGATACCCATCAAACATTTCATAAAAGATTCCTCTTGGGCTCTGCTTACCAAGTTCCAACTTAGATAGATTTTTTGTCACAGAGTTGTGAACTCCTAAATGTAGAGGCTTATTAGGGAAGTGCTGACAAACACACTGCAAATGTGATTCTGTAATGAAAAGTTGTGAATATGCTATTTGCTACTGGATGTCTGCACTGTTACTCATACAAACACTATGTCAATGGAGGAAAAAAATCTGAGAGCACATCATATTCCTTTAAGAAAGTGCAATAACTAAAGCTTTTCAGTATTTTTGTTTTTGGAACAATGAAGGTTTCAGGATTTTTTTTCCCCAAAAGGATAGCATCAGTGGTTGAAACACACTAAAACCAAAACAAATAACCCCACTCTCCATTCTATATCTGAGATGCTTAGAAACCTTTATCTAATTTCAAGTCTAGTTTATTTATGGCCAGTTTATATCGTTCTTTTTTCTTGTGCCAACACTGGACCTTAACTTAAATAACTTTCCTTCCTTCTTGAGATGTATCCTTCTGGTGTATTTATAGGAGTAATCATATCACCCCTCAACCTTTGTTTTGTTAGGCCAAACAAGCCAAGCTTCTAAAGTCTCCTCCCTTAAGGCAGGTTCTCCATTTCTCTGAGAATCCTGGTAGACCTTCTCTATACCTGTTCCAATATAAGTGCTTTTATGAAAAAGGAACAAGAGATCAGAATTGCACACAATATTCCAGATGAGGTCTCATCAGTGCCTAGTATAATGGTAAAAACACTTCAGTATCTCTATTAGAAATAACTTCCCTGATGCACCTAAAATTGTGTTAACCTTTCTTTTTCACATCACATTACATTTGTGGCTCATAGTTATTGAGTGATTGACCAATACTCCCCTTTCCGTCATTTCCAACTGATGTGTCTCCATCTTATAGTAAAAATTCTTGTTGTTAGTCCTTAAATGCATAAACTTTGCACTATTATATTTCATCCCATTTCTATTATTCCAGTATTCAAAATCATCCAGATCTTCTTGTATGATATTCTATTCCTCCTTTGTATTGACAATACTTCCAACTTTTTGTCAACTCCAAATTTTATTAGAATGCTCCTATTTTCTGTGTCATGTTCATTAATGAAAATGTTAATGAAGACTAATCTGAAGACCAATCCCTGAGGAATTTCACTAGTAACTCCCATCAACCCTACAGTTCGACTTTTAGCATGGCCCGTTATAGTCTTCCTTTTAACAGGTTCCTTATCCACCTAATAATTTCCAATCTGGAACTGTAACAGAGGCCTTAATGAAATTCAAGTAGATTAGATCTATTGTATTTCCTTTGCCTAGAAAATCAGTTAGTTATCGTCTCAAAATAAAATAAAGCCAGATACTCTGCTGCTGTAAATTAACATAGACCAATGCAGCTGCACCAGTACACCTAGATGAGGATATGGTTCTAAATATCCTTGAATACCAAACTTGAACTGGACATCAGCCATACCATTTTTATTGTTGAGATAGTACAAAGAATAAACACTGACATTTCATAAATCTGTGCGTATCCCTTTTAATTATAGTTAGCCAAATATGTAGTACTCTAACAGCTTCTAAATTCCATATAGACATGTATCTCATCATGCAGAAAAACTGTCTTTAATACAGTGCCCTAGATCTTATATAAAACTAAGGCCTCAAGCACACACTACAACAGCTTTGTAAACCAATACAACTATTGTTATGCATGATTAACATTGCTAAATTATAAGTCACTAATGTAGAAATGTATAAAATTAAGAAAGATTCAGAAGTCAGCCATTTAAATTGTTCAACAGTGCATTATACATGGCAGTTATATGATCATCAGGCATGATACATCATATTGTACCACTGTTGGGTACATTTAATTCAATGTAATAAAGAGATCAAGCAGTGAAAATAAATGATAAAGCTTTCTTCAGACATCATTTAACCCACCAAGTGTCAGGCCCCATTGGAAAAGCATGCAATCTGAAAATAATAAGGTTAACTCTAAGACTTGTAAAACTCTAACACATTAGTGCTCATTCAGACATGAAGCCAAGTACAATGATAATATTGTACAAATAAGAAATTCCATTGTTGATCACTACTAATTATTGTTCATAAAGCATGTTTTCAAAGAGGACAAATATTTGGTCCCATAACTACATATTACTATATTACAAAAAACATAGTCCTTCAGTGTATGAAATCTGATTCTATGATCCATTATTCCAGTTTCAGACTGATGTAACTCTTGATTTTAATAGTCACATAAAATGGCATAAAAAAGATTGGAGAATCTGGCTCCAATATGTCAGAATCCTAGATCTACTCCACTTTTTTTCCTAAAGCAATCACACAAGAATCCTTCAGCTTCTGTGAAGGATGATACATTGATCATTTGCACCTCTTACAGATCACTCAAACTGATTTGTCCTTAATCCAAATCATGTAATCAGTATGTCATAGATATGCACTAACTCCATGCAGAAATCAAATACTCTATGAAAGTAATGACCCTTTCCTCTTCCCGAACCTCCCTCCGAATATGAAGGCGATAGTTGTTTTAGACTCCCTTGAACCCAGAAGGTTCATCTTTCAAAATGTGAAATGAAAACAATGTGGCGTCTACCCTATATAGTTCAAGAATTATTGAGGAAAACCTTATTCTCTTATTACACTAGCGGTCACAGACCCTATCAGTCTCAAAGGGTGACAGAAAATCATTGAAACAAAACTCTCCCTTGTCCAGCAATGATAAAGAAAAGTACAGTTCATCTCTGAACCAGAGTATCAGTTGTTGCTGAGCAGTGACAGCATATAAAATGCTTGCCTGCCGAGTTCTGAATCATAGGCCTGAACTTCTGCCATGTTTTTACATTAGGCTTTCGCCCACTGCGCAGTCATTTGCTGACTCAGTGAGAGATAAATGTGTTAGCCATGGAGAGAACAGCAGAAAAAAGACACAATGAAACAAACTTGAGAACGTGGGGAAAATGAGATCAAATTGTATAAATATCATGAAGATAAATATTAGAAATAATACTGACTCCCCTGTTGATGCAATTCATGAAAGTCTCTACAATGAGCTCCTTCTGAGGGCCCTTTTCCCCCTCCAAAAATCATAATTTCAATAAGAAAGCTCTAGGACTTTTACATTAGCTCTGTGGTCTCTGTAAGTATACTTTTTAATATGAATTGTCCCATCTATTTTTGGTTTATTTTCTTTAAATTGTAAGTATTACTCAATTAAATAAAAATAAAAAAATTAACAGGTGAGATATTTAGGTTGTATTATCTGTAGAGCTAAACAAATTTATACCAGCTGATGTCAGGTGAGTACTTCACTTTATTTCAGCTAAGATATGTCCCTTTATTTTTAAAGAGTTGTATTACAAATGACTTTCCTCTTCTCAACAAAGAGATACTAAGAAGTGTAATTATGAAACAACCATTAGCATGAAATGCTCATTAAAAAATAGAAAAACAAAACATCTAGAAAATCAGAATATGATAGGCTGACCAGCATGGTTTCTGCAAATGAATCTTGTTTTATCAATTCCTTAGAATATTTTTGAATATGTGTGTGAAAGATGTGGCAATTTCCCGTGTATCCTTAGACAACTTAACTGAGTTAAGTTTTAGCTATTTTGGGATTCCATTATATTAAAATGCAAAGTTTACATATATTGTGAACCAGGTTTTTATGTAACCTCTCAAAGGGGGAGTTATAATGGGAGGCCTGTGAGTTCAGAGGACTTTATTTAAAAGGTGTGCCACATAAGAATGGACTTTTGGAACAATATGTATGAAATTAATTCCCTGGGAAACACTTAGGAAGATGTTAATGCACATTCCCCACCCTTGGTTATGCAAAAGCCCAGATATTTGAAGCTATACCCTGAAGAAATGGTCATGGTCTACTGATTACCTGTTCCCAGAAACTGGAGATGAAAAGCTGAACTAGTGAGCTGCTGTTTTGATTCTAAATCTGAGACTGTTACAAACTTATATCTATGGAAAGATATAGTTGTGGATTTTGAAGGACTGACATATACCAGAGCCCAAGCTTAGGGGTAAGGGTTATCTCTGGTAAACTTTTTTTAGCTTGTGTGCAGGCTCTCATTGTTTTATTATATGTTTTCTGAAATGCTTTCATCCTGAGAGGAAATGTGTTCATTCAGGCCGTCTCTACACTACCGTTTATGCAGGCAAAACCTATGCCACTCAAGTGCAACCCTCCCCGACATGACAGTTTTCCTGGCATAAGTGGGAGTGTCCACAGTGCTATATCAGCAGGAGAGCTTCTCCCACCAACGTAACAATCGCTATTTCTTGTGGTGATTTTATTATGTCAACAGGAGAGTGACTACACAAGAGGTCTTACAGCAGTGCAGTTGTATCAGTACAGCTGTGCCTCTGTAAGCTCTCTAGTGTAGACATGGCCTTAAAAAACCTTTTTAACTTCGGGCAATAAACTGACCATGAACGCTAGAGCAGTGGTTCTTAACCTGTGGGTGCAAGATGCGCTTTCTGGGGGTGTGAGACGTGCCAGATTTTTTTAGAAGGTAAATCATCAAAAACATACAATTATCTCTATTTCATTCTATGGTTATGATATATCTTAGGTTTAAAGAACTGACCTACTTCAATGATTTTTAATAAGGGGTGCGAGAACATATTTGAGAACTAAAGGGGTGCAGACTGCAGTAAAGGTTAAGAACCACTGCTCCAGAGAAAACTAACACAGAAATTTTAGGCAGTCTGGCTCCTGGGGATATCATACTGTAGGCAAGAAATGATGCAGCCTTAAAGAACCCCCATCAGAAGGGAGCAAAACATGGGTTTTAACCCAAGAAAAGTGACTGTTTGGAGCAGGAGGCCTTAAGTGAATGCCATCAGTAGACCAGAAAAGGGGAATACAAGTCTAGTTACCTTGAAACTCTGAGTTTCAATAAAGAAGAGATTAAAGGACGACTGACAATTTATTTAGACCTCAAAGGTTTTTGACAACATCCCTCAAAAGAGGCTATTAGAGAAGCCAAGTTGTCTTGGGGTGAAAGGCAGATTATAGTCATGAATCAAAAACTGGATACAAGTCAAAAAGCAACAAGTAGAAATAAGTGGTCAATTTTCATCATGGGCCAAGGTAGCAGTAGACTACTTCAAGGTTCCATATTTTTCTGGTTAACCTTTTCCCCTTGTCTTATAGCCATTTACTGCATTCCTCTGCAGCATCTGTGACAGCCATAGAGGAGACTCAAGGGCTACGTCTACACTGGCAAGTTAGTTTGAATTAAGGAAGCTTAATTCGAACTAACTAAAGCCATGGCTACACTAGGCTTTAATTAGTTCGAATTAAGGGCTTCCTTAATTCGAACTAATAACTTCGAATAGGGTATTAGAAGTAAGGGTTAATTCAAACGAGTTAGTTCGAATTAACCAATGTGACCATGTTAGTTCAAACTCATTTCTTAGTTCTAACTAACCGGCCCATTGAAATCAATGGAGATCGCTAATTCAAACTAAGCAAGTGCCATGAATGGCACTTGCTTAGTTGGAACTAATTTTTTCTAGTTCGAATTAAGTTAATTCAAACTAACTAAAATTAGTTTGAATTAGTTAGTTTGAACTAACTAATTCGAACTAATTTTAGTAAGTGTAGACATAGCCCAGGGTGTTATTTCTGTCTCAGATATCATCATCATCATCATCATCCTGCAACCTTCATTACTAGGGAGACTTTCTAAAGATTGAACATCCTATCTAAACTTTTACTCTGCGTATATTAAATGGTTGCCTTCCACACACATTGACATAATGAAATTCCATAATGTGCAATACATTAAAAAGTACTTTAGGAAGCCAAATATATTAAGAATAATTCATTTATTTCTTTGTGCAAATGCACTCTAACTACATCCTATAATCAAAATTCTTTAAACATTCTAAACCAATAGGTGAAAAGAGAACAGAAAATGAACAGTAATGAAAGCAACAAGTAAAGATTAAATAATGATGAAGACCTGTAATATGTCCAGAGAAAGGTTGTTTGTTGTTTTTTTTAATACTGTACACATTCATAATAACCCATTTTCCTAATGTGACAAGTTCTCTTTGCCATTGAGTTTTAAGAATCTGAAATATTGCAGACAAGTTTGGCTACTTCCAAACATGGTGGTATCTGCTGCTCCTGAGGTGTCCTGGAAAAATTTGGTAATGCTAAACAATTTAACTAAAACTAGTAGAAACAGTTAGCGGGGGAGAGGGGAAAGGGGAGCAAAGTATCAAGTATGGATGTAACCATTTGAATAAAATTAGAACCAAAATGAGCTTTCATTCAAAAGTCAAAATATTTTTTTTTCAGAACCTTAAAACAAAATTTCATCCTTCATATTTGCAAAGCTTTGCATTTGCCACTGCAACAAATATTGAAATGCACTGAGGGGGGAAAAAAACATTTTTATTTTTAAGTCTCCCACCTATTGAGAGCAGGGAAGACTAAAGGTCTCACAGAAGAGATTGTTCCCATAAGGATTCCATCTGATATCCCAACCAAAGACATCTGAATAAAAGATGAGCCCAAAGCCTTGTCCATCCCTCCACCATCTTGTAGTAAATATAGAGCCAGATCTTAATCTTCTGTAGATCTTCATGGTTCTGTCTTGAAAATGGACACAACAAAACCCCCATTAAAGTGCCCCCAGATTTATAAAAGCTCAGATCTGTATCCAATCCTTGTGGCTCATACCAGTTCTAGTTCATATGAGCTTTTACAATCAAATTAAATTTTCAGGTGCTTTTACTATCTATCACCACTAATTATCACTTTTCTTTACACTGCTTTACATACAGAGCATGTCTACTACTGCCTGTTCCATGGGGATTGATACAGTGGGATCAACTGAGTGGGCCGTGAAGACCTGCTCAATCAATTCCAAAAGTGCATTCCAGTTGACATAACATAACAATCGCTACTTCTTGTGGTGGTTTTATTATGTCAACAGAAGAGTGACTACACAAGCAGTCTTACAGCAGTGCTTTGCTCATCATGTGTTCCAGGATGATACCACAGGAAGTTGTTAAAAATGTTTTGAGGTTTCTCTAGCTTATGCCTGGGACTAGTGTGATTTCTAGTTTTCCCAAAAATCTCTAAGGTACAATGCTGGTGCTCAGACATCTTCCCTAAAAATCCCTCTGGGCTGCACCAGGCTGGAGCTATGCCTCTTGATTGGTAAAGTTCCAGATTGGCACCATTGTCTTCGTCAGTGCAACTGCTATAAGGAATTCTCACCATAGAGTAAGATTCAGAAGAATATTGAAATAAAAATACCTTTCTACTGTCAGATTTCTATGTATCTTTCAGTATGGTTACACTACAAAGGCCTGATTCACCACTGTGTCACTCCTGTTTTATAGTTGCTACACAAGCATAAAATTCTACTGCAACTGCAGTTAAGAAACAGGTTTCAAAACTGGAGTCTTCAATAGTATTATTTTAAGACCATTTTCATATTACTCCAAATTATTCCAGTGACCAACTAGTGTGGGGCAGTCTGTCTTGGAGAAGCAAGCAGCACAAAAGCTACTCTCCCCTCCCACCCCCCAATATCATTGCATCTTAAACGCACGGTTAAAGCACAACTAAATTCTATGGGATGAATTTGGTTTTCAGTTATACCAAGGTAACTGGAGAAGTTCAATTTGGACTGGTCTTACTTGAGTATATTTCCATAGATTTTGGAATCACCATCGTTCTTTAATAATGAACCAATATATTGTTTTATGTGTGGCAGTTTGTGGATAGAGTATAGGTGAGCCAAAGCAATCAGTCAATCTGCTTCTTTGTGCCTCTAATCAGTAAAATCTCACTGTGGAAGGTGTGGATAGCTGTCAAAATGTCCAGCATTACAGCATTAAGGCTGCAGTGGTGTTCATGCAATAGCTCCACTGCTTCTCCACAGCCTGAGATAGTAAGGTTCTACATTCCTCGACTCCTGCATGTCCCCATCCCAGTGTGATTAATTGGGCTGAGAGATGGGGAAAAAATCTGGCTACAAACATATACACTCTAAATTAGTTTGCTAATGTGCATTAATAACTTCATGTGTGTTTCAAATATTAGAGAGAGAGAGAGAAAGAGAGAGAGAGTAAATGCCTCAAATTACATTTTATATTTAATTACAAGTCTCACTACCACATTATTTCTCTGATCAGATTTCTGCACAGCAGAAGGCCATTCAGTAAAAACAAGTCATTATAAAGTTGGTGTATCTAATTTTCCATTTCTGATAAATATATCTAGAGAGACAAAATAATTGATATTTACTCAAATGTATTTCTTTAATATGGCCATAAAAATTTAAGCCAAGACCTTTTCAAAGCTTATTTCAGATGTACTATACAGTATTTACTCATGAAAATACCCATTTAATCCCATAATGATTGTGATCATTTTCTATTACACACTTTAGAGTCTTTGGAGAAGTGGAACAATTTGTGAAATAAATAGAAGTTATTTTAATGGACTTTGCTGGAGTCTGCAAGCAAGAGCTAACAGTTCTTTATCTGAACTAATCTCACATTCAGGGTCTTAAAGTGAGTGCTCATTAGGTTTTATCATTTGAGGCTCTAATAAAGAAATAGCAAATACAGTAAATACGTACTTGAGTAGCAAAAATATATTAATATACCAAATTATGCCTTGCATTTATATGTAATGGAGTAAATTGATTGTTTTCCCTTTTATGTTTTGTATTTAAAATATATATAAACAAAAATATGCTTTTGTTTAGCTGGCAGCAGAGTCCTTGAAAACCACCAGACTCACAAAATCTACAAGTGCATTAGTTTTGTTCTCTAATTATTAAAATAAACAGCAAAGATAATGGTCAACAGTTCCAGAACATTTTATACTCTAAATCCTGCCCATCAAACTCTTTCTACCATTTCTATCTGTTGTTTTTCCAATGGTCTTGAAAAGCAGCAAAGGTAGTGAAGGGGAAATTATTCTTAAAATAAGAGATATTATTTTTAAAAATAAAATAAAATAAAATAAAATAAAAAAGTCTCCTTTTGGGACTGCAAATGGTTTGAAAAATAAGAGCAATTTATGGCACTTGGATAATTTTTCATCAGAATTTTAAAAATAATTTTTAACAATGATAAATATGCTCCCATTCTACATCAGTGGTTTTAATGTTAAACTGTATATGTTGGGTGGTCACATAAATCACGTGGTATTAGTTCAGCTTCTGTAACTGGTTGAACCCCCCAGAATTGTCAGAAAGAGTAGCAGAAGCCATTAAGATTACTTTTTCTGCAGGAGTGAAGTTGAATTTGCACTTTGTTTCAATTTGCAAATTAGTTCTAGATAGAAAAAAAAGTCTTTAAAGTGATAAAAAGATTTAATATATATATATATTTCTGAGTTTGCCTATAGAAGGTTGACAGCTTATGTCAGATGATAATAAAATATACCTCTTTTCTCTTAAAGTGTTCTTTACTTTTTTTTATGCCTGTGCCAGAAATAAATACTTTAGAATTACAAGTACTATTCTGAGGACCACTTTTCCTCTCCAAATTTTGAATTTGTTTTAAATGGGCTTTACCTTTCCTTCTTCTAGTAATTTAGATACTTTTTAGGAGGGTGGATGGGGCAGGAATGAATGCTAAGGCTCTGATCCTGCCATTAACAGAACATGGGCAGACTGTTGTAACAATTAAGCGCTGTTGAAGTCAACAGGACACTACACAAACCATCAGTGCCCCTGTGCTTTCAGTTGCAGAATCAGAACTAAAATTGGTGTTTTTGAGATGTTCTCATTTCAACTCCCTCTCCCCCTCAAGGTCTGAAACAAAGTGCACTGAAGTTAGTCAAAGTCCCTCTCTTTAATGCGTCCCCTGGACATTTGTTTCCCTCGGAACAAAATCAAAGTATTTTAAACTCACATTTGCCTCTCTTTCCATTCTCAGTCTCAGATGCTTTTTTAAAAAGAGCATTTGAACATAGAATTTAAGGTTCAATTATTGTTTCTTATTACTAATTTGAAAGAGGAAAAATAAAGTGGTGGTTTGGTTTTCTTCCGTCACCTCTCACTCAACTCACACAAATATCTTGTTCACCAAGATCATGATGTACTGATCACAATTTAAAAAGTGACCTTTTATTTCAACTGCTCTGTTGGCTCTCGTACTTGCAACAGTGTATGTTTTCTTACTGGCTCAATGGTGCATATTTTAATATTCTCTTCAGACTTGCTCTTCACTGCAGTCCTAATAGGCTCATTCAAGCTTACAATGAAGAGTGACCCTACCAGGTAAATGGCAGCAAGGTTACAAGCTACAGCTTATGACCCTCCAAAAGCTTGTTTTCCTAAGCTGTCTGATAGGGTGAACATTTCACTGATATTGCTCATTGCACAGGAATTCAAATATTCTCTCTTCTAAAAGACCGAGTTTTACCTTGACAACACATCATCAGTGGCTTTCAGTTTATTCTCCTAAGGTAGAAAGTGAGGGGGAGCAGTTTAATGCTCTGTATCCTCACTTGTAATACATAAGCCAACTGGCATTCAATTTCCATAAGAACATACTACGATATGATTAAGATACAAAGACTAAGCAGATCTGTCGCAGTTCAAATCTAAGAGAACCAAAGAGAAACAGGTTTACAGACTGCAGTGTAAAATTCTCCAGTGTCTTTCATCTAGTCAATTTGTCATGTTATAAAGCTTTTAAGATATTTAGCCATTATAAACCAAATCGGTTAACATGACATTGGGCCTCACAAATTTGTCAGGGTTCAGTTTGCAGCAGTTAGATTAGAACCAGTATCTTTAGGTTCATTTCGCAGTCTGAGCACTACAAACCTGTAATGACTAATTCCTCATCTCAGTTAAAAAACTTCCAAATAATTAAAGTCCAAATTATGCCTCACAGAGCTATGCAGAGACGGTTCCCTCCACGTGCAGATCCCCCAATCCCAAATAGTTTGTCAGCAGTGCTAGATCCAAAGCATCTTCCTCCTGACCTCAGCCAGCCCCTCCACCTCTGCATAATTTGCAGTTCATTCTGAGAAATATGGTGGAGACGGAGGGTATGTCTTCACTAAAAAATTAATTTAGGCTTTTACTCAAGTGTTTCCCAACAAACAGGAGGTGGGAATAGCAGAACAAAGAGACTGACAGTAATAAGAATATATAATTAGCTAGATCAGCAACCTCCTCAACTTCATAGTTCCAAATCATTGGGGAAAAAATTATTTGATATAAATAAATATAGCAATCCACACTGGCCCTCTTCCTAGCTACTAATTTATCTGATGCATATGTGTATAAATAAAAAACACGAGTTTGGTGGCATTTTCAATCCAAGCTAAGTATACTGTTTTAGGTATAGGCTAAAACCTGACTTCTGTTTTCATGCAGCCATTTTGTAGTAATGAAAAGCTAAAAATCACTAGAATGTAAGAACAGCATTACTCGGTCAGACCAATGGACCATCTAATGGAGTATCCTGTCTTTCAACAGTGGCCAATGCCAAGTGCTTCAGGGAGAATGAACAGAACAGGCAATCAAATGATCTATCCCTCAATGTACATTCTCAGTTTGTAGCAGTCAGAGTCTAGGGACACCAGGGGTGTGTCTACATTTGTAAATTAAGTCGACTTAAGCCTCTTAAGTCGACTTAATTTACTCCGCGTCTACACTACAATTTCCTTAAGTTGACTTAAGCTGCTGCTTAAGTCGACTTAAGGAAATTTTAAGTCGACTTTATAAAACCTAGTTTAAAGTTGACTTACTGGCTAAGTCAACTTTATTAAGTCAGCTTAAGCCAGTGTAGACACAGAGTAGCCCTAAGTTGACTTTAAGTCAACTTAAAGGGCCTCCAGGGTTCTCCCACCGACCTCCCTGCCAGGGTGCCTGGCACAGCCAGAGCCTGGCGTGCCCACCCACAGGGCAGGACACAGCTCTGCGCACCCTGCTCGTAGACCCTCCCCCTGTCCCTGTCCTGCTCAGCCCCCATTGTCCCCTGGTACAATGGGGAAAATGCTGAGCCCCCTAGCACTTTTAAAGGGGTGCCCCCCTCCTACCATGGACAAATCCCAGTCCACCTAGCCCCCAGAAATTGACTCAGGCATCCAGTGTGGATGCTCTAAGTAGATTTGGCAAGGTCTACTTTAAGTCGACCTAATTTTATAATGTGGACATGCTAAGCTGATTTATTTGGCCAAGTGTAGACATAGCCCAAGAGCCTGGGATTATACCTCTCATCTCTTGGCTACTAGCCATTGATGGACTTGTCCTCAATGAAATTCTCTCATTCTTTTTTGGCCTTCACAACATTCCTGGACAAAAAGTTCCACAGGCTGATTATTTGTTGTCAAGAGGTATTTCTTTTTGTTTGTTTTAAAATTACTGCCTATTAATTTCTTTGGGTAGTTCTTGTGTTACATGCCGACAGTGCTTTTTTTGTAAGAAAAAAAGGTGCCAGCACTCAGCTTGGGACCTGGGGCTCCTGCCACTGGCAGCAGGAACCAGGGCAGCATCGCTGTAGAAAAAAAATGTTGGTACTCAGTACCCCTGAGTACCATCACAAAAAAGCCCTTCATGAAGAAGTAAACAACACTTCCACTTCACTGTCTCCACACCATTTGTGATTTTTTAGACCTATCATATAGCCTCTTCGGTTTCTCTTTTCCAAACTAAAAAGTCCCAGTCTTTTTAATCTCTCCTCATGTGGGAGCTATTCCATACCCTTAATCATTTGCGTTGCTCTTTCATGTACCAATTCTAATATTATTTTGAGATGGGGTGGCCGGAACATCACACAGTATCCAAGGTTTTGGCATACCAAGGATTTATACAGTGGCATGATATGTTCTGTTTTACTATCAATCCCTTTCCTAATGCTTCCTAATATTGTTAGGGTTTTTTTGTTTTGTTTTGTTTGGGGGAGGAAGGCGCGGTTGTTTGGTGTTGTTTTTTAAATTTATTTCTCCTCCTCCCCCCTTTTCTTTTTTGAACTGCCCCTGCTGATTGAGCAGATGTTTTCAGAGACCTGTTTGACTCCAATGACTTCTGAGTGGTAACAACTAATTCAGCCCCTATCTTTTGTATGTATAGCTGATGTCTCTCTAATTGACATCCCACTGTTCTCCCGCTCCTCCCATGTACTCAGAAGGACACATTTATTATCTTTGAATTCAGTGGGAAAGACTCAGAGTAGCTCAATTTAATACAGCCCTCAGAACCATGAGATATGTCCTCAAAAGTCCTTGCCCCACCCAAAAAGGAGTGTGGCATCAGCACACACATTATACCCAGTTACTCAATATAACTTTGCAACATAGCTGCTCATACTCAGTATAAACCGGAGGGGTGGGGAAAGAAGAGGATGGAGCAGGATCATGGGGATGTGGGAGGGTGGACATGCACCTTCCCCACCCTGCCCCCTAGAGTTCAGATAGAAAGGAGTATATTCTGCTTTCTGAAGAGCTTGCCCCAGCCTCTCAGGAACCGCAAAGACAGCTGTATTAGGGGCCAACACTGGTCACAGAGACACAGGGCCTCCTTTTAAATGGCTATTGCTTCCTATGGCTCATGTAATAAAGAAGTAGGAACTCTACATGAAAATCTTTATGGAAATTCTCTCCTTCTTTCCTGCTCTTATGGACTTCACCATGGGAGGGTGTGATTTCAGCTTGTATTTTTACATTCCCTAATAAATTAATGCAACTAGTTCTTCCTTTTAGGGTTTTTATCCTTTCCCCCAATGAAACAAATTACTTCATTTTAGTATTCAAATTAAATGTGATCTTTATTCTCTCCTTTGCAGTGCTTCATAAAAAGGAGGGGGGAGACACCCCATAACTCAAGGCCCCAATTCGTCAATGTAAAAATGATCTGTCTTACCAAAAGCAAAAGCAGTAGGCAGCTGGTTATGGCAGAGAGAGTGAGTGTGTGTCAGTATAACTAAATGTGTGGTTTTGTGCCCATTTAGTTAAACTGGTAGAACATTGAGTGCTAACACTTACTGTGGTTTCAGATGGTCTATGTTGGTTTGTAAATTTAGGCCCTGTCTTCAAACAGAAAAGTCATACCACTTTATCTACTTCAATGTAGTTAGAGTAATACTAGTGGTGTAAAGATTCCTTTCCTTGTAGGCAAGGGAGATAAACTCTTCCAGAACTACAGCCAGAACTTTCTAATGATGCAATGCCAGGGGGGAGGGGGAACATTGTGGAAAAAGAATAATTATCTTTGTCTATGTCTACACTGGCAATTTAAATCGACTTAAGGAGGCTTAAGTCGACTTAAATTAAGCCACGTCCACACTAGCTTTCATTAAGTCGACTTAAGAAATTCCTTAAGTCGATTTAATGAAAGCTTAAGTCGACTTTATACCTACCACTTATTAGGTCGACTTAAGCCCAGTGTGGACGCATAAGTCCACTTTATTAAGTCGACCTAAGGGCAGTTAGGTCAACTTAACAAAGTGAACTAAGTCGACTTAAAGTGTTGCCACTTGTTAAGTCGACTTTAATAAGGTCGATTTTAAGTCAACTTAAAGTTGACCTTATTAAAGTTGACTTAACAAAAGTCAACTTAACTTTTCTAGTGTAGACATAGCCTTTGAGAAGGGAGTGTTAGGGACTCTGAGCCTCGAGGAAGGTGGCACATGCTAGAGCGTGCACACCACTAGCTAAGAAGCAGAATATCTGTGCAATGATCTCACTCAGATAGACAGTCAGATAGCTAATCTATAGATTATGGGAGCAAAGAGTTCAGTATTATATTCCTAAAAATATGAGTTGATGGAGGAGGTGAAAGGATATGCCAATACTGGTCAAAGACACTTTGTTAAAATAAACAAACAAACAAACCAATAAGGACAAAGTTTTAGCAATTATCTAAAATGATGCAATTTGGATTATTTGAGATACACCAACAACTCTTCATAAAGCACTCACATTATATGGTCTCTGAAACTTAACGTTCCTACACTTCTAAACAAGTGGTTCCTGCCAAGTGACTGTCGTTTCACAACATTTTACAGTATATTTTGACAGAAAACTAGGTACATTCACGAGAAATCAAATCAATGTTCAGCACTAGCAGCATTCAAGTAATACAGAACGGCACTAGTATATATTTTAACAAAAGTTTTAATAATAAAGAGTGCCTAAATAGTTCCAATTAAAATCAGAACTCCTGTTGTTCTAGGTACTGTTCAAGTTTAGATTAAAAAGCCTTTCCTTAACAGATTGCAAATAGAAAACAGGTCTGTATTAGAAACAATAACTGCAGTGCTTAACACTTAAAATGTCTGACAGAAAATAAGTAGAAGTGGATTCTCCCCCCCACCCCCTTACTTGGAGATTACTAAGGGCAGATTGTAAAGAGTAAGCAGATCAAATGGACTAAGACCTTGTCTATACTGGTTATTTTCTTTTGCACTGGTGTAGTAGAAAATCCGCATTCCAAACCCCCCTATTTGTATTTTACTAGTTTAAGATCAGGTAAAATCACCACGATAAGAGTAGTCAGACTGGTATACATCCTGTTTTGCAATCAGAGGTTTGCACTGATGTAAACACTGGAGCAACTGTTCCTAGTCTAGACAAGTCCTAAACTAAAAGAAAAATAAAAACATTGCAGTGATTGGTCTAGAACAATATGTATAAAGGTAAGAAATTCTGTGGAATGGAGCTGGAAATCAAGTTAAAGGGCCTGAACTACACCCCTGGAATTAAAGGTTATTCATTGTTCCAGATACAATACAGGCTGACTGGTCTAATTAATGAAAAGAATTCTTGTGTCTTTTACAATAGACCTTTAAACCATTCCTACTCAGCAGGCTCAAGATGATTTCATTGGAAAGTTCAGGGTCTATTGAGCTAAAATGATAGCTATTTTACTCAGCTCACTTCATTTCATGCCAGACTTCTAAAAAGTATCATATGTTCTATTTTAATTTTTTCCTCAAAACTACTTAGTTTAACGTTGAATGGAATTGGGGAAAATTGTCTCTGCAAGCCAATTAAACAACATACTGATTTTCCAACAGTATTGTTGTCCCCCGCCCTCCCTTTGCCCAAGCAAACATTTAACTGAGTGCATGACTAAAAAGCATGAAATAGCAATGAAGGAAAAGCCTGCAACCATTACTTTTAGTGTGTTTTCACTAATTTTCGTGCCCCTATATTTACAGCTATCAAGGTGGATGTCTATGAGTGGAAGAGAACATCCTTTAGGTTTTCATATTCTGATTCAGAAGCTTTCCAAATCCTAACATTGAAAACAATTACTTTTCATGCTAACTTGTATTAAAAACTCCCAACCCCTTTTGTGAGAGCCATATGCTTGAAAATGAACCCTGAACTCTACATTACTCAGCCAATTTAACAAGATTATTCTGTTTGATTTTTTTTCCCCCTCTATCACTTCTTCATATTCCTTAACAGACAGGCTTTACAGCTAAGGGAAACCAAGCTCTTTTAAAGCCTTATTCTTTCTAACAGTTACAGAGGACCTGAGATTACAATTGAGGGCAATCATATCATTCAAAGGGTGCTACACAAAACCAAAAACATAGAAAAAGACAAAGACTGAAGATGAGAAACATTTCTGAGGTCTACTTAAACATTGTTTAATCTTCTGCATCTCAGTCTCCAACTGTATAGCTAAAAAGGCTGGTGGGTTTCTGAGTCATAATTACTGCCGAATTATTTCCCCAGAAAAGATTAAATTCTACAAGTTTTTCAAAAACCACCAGCAACAGCAGCTAGGATTGGATTTCTGCCTGAATTTATGATCAGTTTCCTATAACAAGTTTTCTCAACTATTGCTAGTGGACCATGTTTTAAGAGAGATTCGCCTATTCTCTTTGCACTGATGGCTGTCCCCTCCTATTTGTGATTAAATAGCATTCCTGAGCAGTTGCATCAACTGCTAACATACAAAAGTTTAATATTAGAAAAGACACACCTAAAATGTGCAATAGAACTAGAGGAAATTAATTACTTGCACCATGTGAATGGTCACGTCTCTACATGCCAATAGCAACTGTTTCATGGATGGCTTTTTGAGATCTCTACTTTAATATAACAGTGAAATGAACCATCATTGCAAGCACGTGGAAGAGCAATGACATTATCCTCCTGTAAATGTACAGAAGAAGACTTACACCAGTTAACTCTAACATTAATGGAAGCACATTTTGTATTACTTCAGACATGCCACCGCCATATGGATGGAGACTTAGACCCAAAATAATCTAAATCAAAGAGAAAATAGAACATGTTAGAGAAAGACATAAACTAAGAAAATTTCCAAAATATTTTAGAATAGAGTCTATGAAACATATTTGAGATAATGGTAACATACAGTATCCAGAAATTATTCAGGATTGCTAAGTCGTGAAATAGGAATGAACGTAGCTTTCAGTTTTGTGAATGCTAAGCCAAGAACTCTTTCCAATTACCACCACCTTTGTCACTAAGAGTATCTGGGACATTTAACAAAATCACCAATCACAATGCCTCATGTTCTACATTAGTAAAAAGGGAGATAGTACTACTTACATTTCCATATATTCTGAAGATTTATAAAATGTTTCAAAGTTGATAAGTGCTAAGGATTACGAATGCCAAGTATTAACAACAATATAATGAGAATTTAAGAAAATAAGCCATCCAGAGAATGCTGATCTTCAAGAGGCACCTCAGTCAAAATCCTGGACAAAGCTACCCACAAATTTATGGGACACTGGGAGCAAACCTACAAATTTTTACACCTTGTGAGGTTCGTCCATATTAAATTATGTAGGAATTTTCCATAAGGGAATGTGAATGTGAGTAACTGAGTTCAGTGGGATAATTTGCATGAGAGAAGTTACTCACGTTGCCTGATTCTGCAACTGTTAATCAGCAACTACTTGTGGACTTCTTTACTTTTTGATATTGTACTCAGGCATCATAAGACCAATATCCCACAAGGTTCACTGTGACACAACATGCATCCCGGTATTTAATTAATTATCTAAGCATCATATCTGGGTAAGTGAACAGTTATGATATAAAGAAATTTTATTTGCTCACTTACACAATTCAAATTCTCACTTTAAAATTAAACTTTGGATTTTAAAATTGGTGTAACCTGGTCCTCCTGGGATAACCACCTGAATATGCAAAGATCAGGACAAGCCACAAAAAGAAGAGCAGATTCTCCCAGCACTGGTGGATTACCTGGAGCTAAAGTCCCCATACAATCACAATGCTTCTGATCTCCCACACTGGATATCAAGAAGCCACCACAACATATACTCAGGCCCCTTTACTCCATTTCATCTACTGGTCCACAGTATGGCCACTGGGTCTAGTAAAGAGAGAAATTACTTAAAACTCCAAGTTCTTTACCCAAAAAGGTTACACCTGACCCCAAAGGGTCAGCCACATACAGAACTGTACAGGTTTGGATCTTACCCAAAATACCATGCTGCCAGCCAATCCTTTAGTAACTAAAACTAAAGGTTTATTGCAGAAGTAAAGAAACAAACTCTGAGAGTACTGTTAAAGGGTTAAAGTAATCACATACATACAATGTTTTGAAAGTCTATTACACCAGGTTTCCAATAGAATTTGAAGTTTGCAGATTTTAGGCACACATCCAATACCTGGATGGATTTAAGTCCTTGTTTTCCAGTTCAAAGAAATATAGACCAAATAGTCCAAGTGTAGCGTTTGCTTTAATTCTTCCATGAGAATTAGCAGGGTGATTTCAAGCCAGTGCTGACTGGGATCTCAATCCTGCGGCCCAAACTTTCTCTGAGAAGCTTGGACAGATGTGAGACCAGTGGATTATGTTCCCAACTTCCTTTTACAGCTAATGAAAGATGGGCATTTGCAGGTCATTTTTTAATGTGGGCTGTGATGACAATTCATAGATACTTTCTTAAGTGTAGAATATTAATGTATATTGTCCTTTAAAGTAAAACCTTCACCTCTTGGGCAACACAGGTAATTAGCTGCATTAGCACCATTAATAGACAGTTTATATTGGTACATCAAAGCTCCATCTGGATGTTAATGTTCCCTTTTAACCTTTTTAGTAACAGATAGGGAAGCAGTTCATTTATCTTGGTAACCTTTAATAATATAGATGTAAAGATCATCAAGTAACTACTAAAACGCACATGCATATCAAAGCCTTATCCTACTTGTAACATTACCATTGTGTTTCCCTACAATATGTTTTTAAAGGTTTGATTTGGGTCATGTATTTTACAAAATGGCTTGGCCTTTTCAGGCCTAGCATGACAATTGGGTAGGAAGAGTAATACATGACCCATCATCCAAGTTCCATTGTTTCACATAATTACAGAAATTCACCATGAATTATGAAAATCAAAACAGCTTTATTGAAAACCGAAGTTATAAAATGAACTTTCTGTAATCACATTTTCATTAATCTACAAATTATTATAGTTTATTTTGTATGCAGAATCCTCTCAAGATCTTGTATTTTGGGTTTGTAGGCTCTGTATAAACAGAGTAATATATGGTCCCTGCCCCAAACAGCTTTCATTTTAAATAGGCAGACATTATGGGGGGAAAGGATAAAACAAATGCAGAATGAACAGTATGATGGCAGAACATATGTTAATTCAGTCAGTTTTATTTACTAGTTTGGGGTGTAGTTAGTACAGAGGAGGAAATCAGCTAGATAGACTGAAGAGTGGAAATATATCAGCAGGGCAATATACTGAAAGATTGCACTGTTACAACCCATTCTTCATCTTCAGAGCCCCATCCTTAACTGAACACAAAGGAGATATGACAATATACATTTGCAGAAGTCTCCAGAACTGTCCTTCCAGCAACTTTCTTCAAAGATACACACACTTCAAAGTATTTCTTAGAAAGAACAAGATAACATTTCTCATTTCTGTGGAAAGACAGTTGTGGTGTCTCAAGTTACTGGGACCATTGGGGGTTGCCATAGTGATAAATGGAAGGGTTGTTAAGAGCTCAGGTAAACCTGTGTGTCTGCTGGCAGTTCTTGCCAAACATGCCAAATAAAGCTGAATAAGGGAACTCTGAAGCCTGCTATGTCTGCTGATCATTATTTAATCTTAATACATGACAACAGTGAAAACTATGGACTAAAGTCTTGATGTTGCTCACAAGTTTCCTCATTCAGAATCACATAATGGCAGGAGACTTTTGTAGCAAATGAACATTAACAGTAAAGACCTACAATAGTTTCCTATGGCTATTATATGTACCCTGACCCAAATTTATTTCTTGTTTACACTGTTCTTCTGCAAGATCACCACAATTACCTTCCTTTGCCATGGGGCCTGCAGAGGTCAACAAAACCTAATAATTATGAAGTAATACTTGAGGAAGTGGTTTGCTCATGTAGCTCCTAGCAGAAATTAGAGCAGCCCTTCAAAATAACCCTCAATTTAAAACTCTTCTGTCACCTTCTCCTTTGCCTGGGGTCACTGCAGTCATTACTGACACTGGAGGTGCAATTATCAGTGCCTTATACCAACATATGGAAGCTGTAGGCAAAGTTATTTTCATGTCAATTTAACTGACCTGTTCTCAGCAGTGGATTTTGGGGGATCAATATGAGCCTCATCATGTCCATGAAGAGACTAACTTCTTTTTATTATCACAAGAGCCGATCCAATTTAGTCACTTTCACCCTTGTTGACCTTGCTCAATTTCATTTAAAAAGACTCAAACTATGCTTTAGGCAAGTACAACTAAACTTAACATTTGTTAATTCCTTACTCTTAGTTTTCAGATCTATTACACAAATTCCAGCACAGAACATTTGTTTTTCCACTATTTCAGAGCATAATAATACATCTTTGCCTAGTCACCCAGAAGGAAGTAAACATGAGACTGGGGACATGGTTGCATGCTTCACTGCCTACACATGTAAACATTAAAATGTCCCACAATTTTACTTACCCTTTCCTGTACCTAGTTCCTCACCCCCTTTAAAAAAAACTAGGTGTATATTCCATTGTACTTTCCATCATTCTTTATCAACTTTCCTTTCCAATTTCAGGTTCTTAGAGATACAAGTTAATACAGGAATGTTGCTCTAATTTTGTGTTTTATGGTGCACGAACAAACACTTTTGTTTTGGTTATGCCTAGCATAACAGCACCCATCTTCAGGTTCAACTTCTGGACTATATCAGTGGACTGTATTTCCATGGTGCATGCTGTTATGTGTTCCCCTTCTCTGTGCCTTATCTACAAACATTATTTCTTCTAAATGCTGTGTATTAAGGAAATATTTCCTTAAAGACTGACCAGCAACTTTGTTCTTCAGATACTCAATATGTATACCACACGCAGATGCAATTTGTTTCAGTGTATACATGAAAGAAGAGACATTTTACTCTGCTTAACAGTCATAAGATCTTTCTCCGTGATAGGCCCTTAGATATTCAAACACTATCTCTTGTGCAGATAATAAATACATTGAAAGGAAGAGAAAAAGCAGGTCTTGATGTAAAGCCAGATAGTGAAACTCTATGCTCCTCACAAAGTCACCATTAACTCAACCCTGCAGTTCCCAGGTGTTTACTGCAGGATTTGCCCTGACAAGTCCTCTTTCATAAAAAAACTATTCAAAGACTTTAGACATTAAACACCTTAACAGAAAATCATACTTTAAGGGGATTTTCTTAGAGATTCTTATATACAAGGACAGCTGGAAAGAGAAGGACAAACAAAATAGAACAAAACTTGCAAACAGACATTTAGTGAGCCTCCATCTTCACATTTAACTATAAAAACAAACCCATCCACAGTTTGTGCCAGACAGCCTATCTATATACCTAAACAAGAGATGTATATATGCACGGCAGGGACGCAGCTGCGCGCGCAGCAGCTGAATCCCCATCTTGCTGAGGCCAGGCTGGGGAGATTCAAATCTCCCGCTCTGAGCATGCTCAGACAGAGCTTGCTCAGGGTGGGAGCGGCCTGGCTGAGAAGCAGCTCTGCCTGCCGTCCCCACAGCTGCGAGCCTCCGGCCAGGTAAGGGGGCTGGGAAGGGGCTGGAGGGAGGCCTGCAGAGGGGTGGGGGGGGG
>ML685791.1:19341507-19404174 GCA_007922175.1 Pelusios castaneus
ACCATTTTTCAATTTGCGATTCTTTAGAGAATCGGGGGTTTACTGGTAGTTCAACTAACACAGATTTTTTTTTTTTTTTTTTTTTTTGGTGATAAGGGCCTCATCCAGAGATCACTGAAGTCAATGGAGTGTCTTTACATTTACTTGAAGAGTTGCATCATGATCCTCTTTAAAAAAAAACCAAAAAAACACACCCATGATACTGCTGATAATTCAGTTAAAAGATAAGTACCAATACAGGCTTTTATTTTTATTTCCTGCTCTTTTTTTAATTGTTCAATGGTTATTTATAAACCTCATCTTCTGAGTGTTTTGTTCCATAATGCAGATCAATTAATTTGACTCTTTGGGGTAGCAGAAAGGAAATAAAAATCACTCATAATAACTTTCCTTAGTTTATTGGTGTGCCATAGTTAACAAGAGGAATTTATAAAGATTTTAGCAAGCATAGTAAAGGATTGATTTTTAACCAAAGTCCTCATATCTGTAGTCTGCAAATATGTAACAATCTATACCAGTGGTTCCCAACCTTTTTGTCTCAAAGGCCGCAAATATCATTTTTACAACCCTGAAGGGCCACTCAGCTATCAACTCAAAAAAACCATTGATGTATTTATATACAGTAGAGAGTACAGGACTGAGGACTATAGATTTTTAAATAAAAATTAAACTAAAACTGTTAAAGTTTTTTTTTAAATAGTTTAAAAATTAAAGAAATTAAAATTCTAAAAAACCTGTTAAAAACAGTTGATTTGGTGTTGGGAGGGCTCAGTGCAGGCACCAGACAGGTAGCAGGTGCCTGCAGGCTGGGAGAGCTGGGTGTCTATGAGAGGATGGGAACAAGTACCCGTTGGGAGACTGGCAGCCACAGACAGGCTCCCAGCTGTCTACTGGACTGGGCCGCACAAATGCAGCCCAATTCCTAGCTATTTGCCAGACTAGAGGAAGCTTCCAGCCACAGCCCAGCTCTTGGCAGTGTGCCAAGACTGGGTGGAAGGGCTGGTGTCCACATGCAGCTTGGGTCCCAGCTCCATGCCTGAACTGGGTAGGGCAGTGTGGCCAGAGCCTGGCTCCAGGCTCCACGACAGGACCAGGCAAGTGGAGCGCAAGCACAGCCCAAGTCCAGACTCCATGACCGGATCAAGTCAGCCTCAGCCTGACTCCCCGCTCTGTGCCAGGACCAGGTAGAGGCAGTGCGACCGTAGCCTGGCTCCCAGGCAGCAGGAAGAGAGCGTGGGCCATTTTAGAAAGCCCTGCAGGCCACTTCTGGCCCCTAGGCAAGGGGTAGGGAACCCCTGATGTACACATTTTCATTTTTTCCCATAATGTGAATTTCTGGTCACATGATTCTGCATTCCTTGCACACCTAAGATCTTAATTGATTTTAATCAGAATTGTGAGAGAGAAAAATGCAGGATCAGACTAGTATAATTCATATTCCATATATAAATGGCTAGGAAAATATTGCAGAATCATAAAACCAAAACAAAGTTCCTGGTTTACCAGAAACCAGTGGGTAGGTATTAGACAAATAGGGTGCATCTACACTTACAAGTTAGGTTGATTTAAGGAGGCTTAAGTCGACCTAACTTACTCCCTGTCTACACTGGGCTTTCATTAAATCGACTTAAGCTGTTCCTTAAGTCACTTAATGAAAGCTTAAGTCGACTTAATAACAACCTAGTTTTAGGTCGACTTAATGCTTATTAAGTCAACTTAAGCCAGTGGAGATGGGGAGTAGCCCTAAGTCGACCTAGGGCTAGGGCGAGCCTCAGGGACAAGGGAGCCCTTCTCCGCAGTAGGCTTCCTGCAGGGACACGGAAGCCACTGGTGGCTTCCCACAGGGAGAGACAGCTGCGCACAGCTGGCTCTTCCCACGGGAAGCCGCCTGCAGCTTCTGTGTCCCTGCGGGGAGTCAGAGCCAGCTGCTCGCCAGGGAAGGGAGCCACGCGTGGATCTCTTGTCCTGGTGGGAGCCCCAGCTCTCTTCCTGGCAGGGAGCCATGGGGTGCATCTACACTTGTAAATTAAGTCGACTTAAGTTTGCTTAAGTCGACTTAATTTACTCTGCGTCTACACTACACTTTCCTTAAGTTGACTTAAGCAGCTGCTTAAGTCGACTTAAGGAAAATTTAAGTTGACTTTGTAAAACCTCATTTTAAGTTGACTTTCTGCTTAAGTCGACTTTAGAAAGTCAACTTAAGCCAGTGTAGACGTACAGTAGCCCTAAGTCAACTCTAAGTCGACTTAGGGGCCTCCAGGGCTTCCCCACTGCCCTCCCTGCCAGGGTGGCTGGCACAGACACAGCCTGGCATGCCCCCCAACAGGGCAGGGGAGGCACCCCTATGCCCTACCAGTGTCCCTGTCCCCCTTTGCTCCATTGTACCAAGGTACAATGGGGCAAAGGCTGAGCCCCCTGACACTTGGCAAGGGGTGTCCCCCTGCCACCGTGGACCTGTCCCAGGTCCACCTAGCCCCTAGAAGTCGACCTAGGCATCCAGTGTGGATGCTCTAGGTTGATTTTGTAGGGTCCCCTCAAAGTCAACTTAAAATTTAAATGTGGACATGCTAAGTTGACTTAAATTCACAAGTGTAGACATAGCCGTGGCTCCCTTGTCCTGGGACCTCCGGAGCCTCAATTCTCTGATGACCTAGCCAATCGACTTAGAGAGTCTAGTGTAGACTCTCTAAGTCAACTTAATAAGGTTGCCTTTAAGTCCACTTAACAAAGTTAACTTAACTTTGTAAGTGTAGACTTAGCCATACTGACCCTGGACCCAATCCTGTATTTATTACGTCAAACAAAATATCCACTGACAGCAATAGAACTTTTGACAAGAGAAAGAAGTGTACTGTTGTTCACAGAAACTCATAGAATTGCCACATACTGGCTGATACACATGCATGCACACGCGCATCCCAAGTCAAATGGAGCAGTGTCTATAGATAGGATTTTTCTTCCATTGACTTCAGTTGGAGTGGGAGCAAATCTTATTGAGTTAATAGGGAACAACATTTGGCACTTAATTTTATTGCATTTATAGCATGCAGGGTTACACTTTTATAGCATCATCCCCTCAAAATAAGAACTCAGTCCTTAAGGGTACATTTACTAGAGAGAGATGACTTGAGCAAGACTTTCTATAGTGGTAAATTGTTCCAAGAATTGCTTAACCCTACTTTGGTCCACTATGAAATATACTCAGACCAAATAAACAATATGACTCAGGTCCATTGCTATAAGCCAATAGTACAGAAAAAGTGGTTCAATAGATTACGTTAATTTCCAAGAAGCCATCTTGTGGAGCATTCTTAAATCAATCTTATACGGAAGGTGTGCTTCCAAATTTATAAATATTTCAATTAGTAGTATTTATAGGATGACTTTACAAGTTGTAAAACTCTTTGCAACACTCATATTCAATCTCTCTGTTCTTATAAGTTCCTTACATTGTTTTTCTCTACCTCCCTTATCTTTGTTTGGATAATAGAATTGCAGATACCAGTCAGTGAAGGTACCTCCCCAGATTGTACCAGAATAGAACTTTAGAGTATTTTGTCTTTGATGAGTTTCTTTTTTTCTAATGTCAAAACCTACCTCATCTTTGCAAAATGTTATGAGATACTTAGCATAAGTGAATGGATTATAGAAATGATATAAACCAGTTCAGCTTTCCTGCCCACTTCAATTTAAATTTTCACAATTGTGCAAAATTGTGAAGGGATCAGACAATTATTTAATAACAGCAGATGTTGAAATTCAAGAAGTTAAAGCTTTATAACCATTAACACAAATTGTCAACATGGCATGCAAAAATATGGAAAGTAAATATCCTTAAATCAAATGCCAATAAGCTCTCAAGCAGCATTTTTCTTATTTATGCATCTGTAAGTTTTGATTATTGATGGAAATAATTGTACATGTGTGCAAAGTGAAGTTGACATTTACCAATATTTTCCAACAAAAAAATCAAATCTCTCCAAGTCTAGTTTTAGTACTGTCTAAAGACATTTGGAGTTTGTTTACATTCATATTGTAGTACTATAATAGAGTGGATGGAATAATTACCATGACACCAGACTTTCAGGCTGTGAACTTGAACAATATTCCAACAAAGTCATAATTTAGTCAAAAACAGAAACTCAAGAAAAAAGATGTTGTATAGGACTCATTAAGAGCTTCACTGATCTTTTGTAATGACTGTGACCCAAACCCTGTTGTGTGATGAGTACTATAAATAGTAGTTAGTAGCCCAATAGCCTACAATTGAAGCTTGTTACAAAGTTCCGCAGTAAAATAATGATAGTACTAATATCTAGTTCTATATAGCATTTTCCATAAAAGCCTCTGTTTTACATAGACCATAAGTATCAATACCTCCATTATTCAGATGGGAAAACTGAGGCACAAAATAGAAACGTGACTTGCTCAGGATCACAAGACCAGTGACTGACCTAATAAAACCTAGAACTTGTTTTTCCTAGGGCAGTTCCCATCTAATGGAGCTTCACTGCTTCTTAAAAATGTGTAGCAATTAAATAATCATTCACCATGATCATTACTTCTGACACTTAGGAAAATTGGATTAAAAAAGAAAGGAAGCCTGGCAACAGCATTCTTCTAAAAAAGGATTAAAAAAACAAACACTTAAACATTTCCCCCCTCTACACTTCCCTTCACTAAGTCCCCATTGTCACTGTTAAGAATCTGTCTGGCTTTCACAAATTGGAATGCCAATCAGATTTGTTTTTGTTTTTTCCCTCCCTCATCACCACTGCTCAAGGTGATAGAGAATAATTATTGCCTGCTGAAAAATGAAAGATGGGCAACTAAGATTTTGTCAGTTGTATAACACTTATGCAGAAGAAGAAACATTGATATGTTTAAATTGTCAGAACACCAATCAAGGATTTCCGGTTAATATATTTAAATACTGCCTAATAATCCTACAGGGGCATTTTAAAATAAGTTTACAGAACTATTTTTTGTTTGTTTGTTTCTACCCTTTGCCTGTGGCAACAATAGCATTTCTGAAATTATTTATCACTACATTTAGTGAAAGTCAATGTACAATGGTATTTCCAAGATAGTATGTTGTTTGCTTCAGTTTGCACATTTGCTTATTATTATGTGTAACCAAACATAGCAGACTACAAGTCATCATAAGGAAGATGCCTAATCAAGTTTTCAAGTAAGTTACAACACTACACTGGATTCTCCACCATGGTCAAGCACCATTTGGAGACAGTGGAGTTGGATGCTATATGGTAGTCCTTGATTCCATACCGTCCACTCTCAACATAAATTAAAGATGCTGAGGAGCACCTTTAACTTAAACTACTGTCTTGAGCTCCCATACGATGACTTTATGGCAGTGGAGCATCAGTAGTATTCAAGATCTGCTCCAACATTCTCCTTCCCACCTCCTTTGTAGGGTGAGGGTGGGAGCTCGAGTTCATGCAAGAGGTGGATGGCATAGATTGCCAGATTTTCACCAGCGATCATAGTTAAGAGCTCTCCCATTCACACAGAAGACACCTGTTCATTTTTAGTTAATATGTTCTTGAGTGGTGTCAAGCTGATTTACCAAATTGGGGTACCAAGCCTTTCCCACAGTAATTGTACTGGTGCCCAGGCCACATTCAAGCATCTCCTTCATCTCTTCACGAGATCTTTCACAAATTGGCTCCCTCCTACATGCCTGTTTTTTTGGTCTTTTTACTAGCTCATCTCTGCCCACCAACATCCAAGAACTCTGCGTAAACCAAACCACTCAACAGAATTCTTCCTTCATTTCTTTTCCTAGACAGAAGGCCTATGTTCAGGCCTTCTTTAAAGCCACCTTTTATGCCTTGTACTCTCATAGGCTATGTCTACACTACAAAAAGTTAGGTCGACTTTGCTAAGTCAACCTAATAAGGTCAACTTTAGGTCAACCTTATTAGGTCAACTTAATAAAGTGCTTCCCCTGAGCAGGGACTTAGTAAACTGACCTAACTGCCCTTAGGTCAACCTATAAAGTGGACATAAGCGTCCAGAGGTCAACCTAAGGAGTCAACTTAAGGGTTAGGTCGACCTAATCAGCGGTTCTTATTAAGTCGATCTCACTTTTTATTAAGTCGACTTAATGAAAGCCTGTTATGGACAGAGACTAAGTTAGGTTGATGTAAGCCTACTTAAGTCAACCTAACTTGCCAGTGTAGACATAGCAATAATGATCATAAAACCACCCTTTTTTCCATATCATCCTTAAGTCCGTTCTCAAACTCAAGTTCTGTGGCTGCATATAAAACTTAACTTTAGCTTTATAGGAGCATTTTAAAAAAAGAGTTAAAAGAAATCAAGAATGCAAAAAATCAAGCGTAAATTAGGAATTACCAGAATGAAAGCTGTCTTATGTGACTCCCACACTCTTCAGGGTTCAAGACAATCTATACAGCAGGCTTGAGCAGTGTAAAAGAGTCTACAGAGTTTTTCAAAGCAGTTTCCCAACACCTCTCCTGGGGAAGGGTTCTGCTGACAGTATTAGTAGGAACTTAAGGCCTCTCCCAGGTAGCCCAGTTTGAGCCAATAGTCTTGAGCCAAGTAGCCCAGCCTTGGTTCAAAACAAATTTACTAATCCTGAGTAAAGCTTATCTTCCTCTGGCACAACTCTGATACTTCATCAATGCTACAGAAATACAGATCTCAGACTTTCCTAAGGGAACAAAGGGTGAGAGGTCTGCTCTTTTCTACTAGGCAACCAATAAATAAACTCTCTTCCTCCCCTTTTTAACTGTCCCTCCATTACCTGACAGTGAATGCAGGTGTAGCTCACAGAAACTCATTAATCCTTGCTGGCTCAGTGAGCGGTTAGTATACCCTACCACACTGTGCAACCTTAGTTCACCACACTTGCACATGTTTCTTATAAGACTGTCTAATTATGTGACCATATACTATTTTGCTTACCCAGCATCACAGGAAGTCTGTAGCATAGGGAGGGGTGGGATTCAACTTTCCAGGGGAGCAATCAGTTTCCCTAATACAAGACCATTTGTTCTCTTCTTGCATTCTCCTGCCCTGTTCCCACTACACAGTTTCCAGCTTCTGCAACAAATGAAGCAAAGATCATAATGACTATCTCCTTCAATGCACAGCCCTGATTTATTCCCAAAGTAGATGCAGCTTGTGCCTTGTGGAGAGAGGGTAATATCCATTGGAAAAAAAATAGTATGTGGTAATATATTTAAAGACTGTATTATAATGCGTGTGCAGCAAGGAGGCTGAATACGCTTACATGGGCAACTTTAAATCCACCTTTAATTTCCTAATGTTTCAGTGTTTGACTTTGTAACCTTCATGTTGTTTTTTAATAAGTGTTTACTATTATTATTAATGTATTTCCTCAAGTTTTTCCATTCCCCTCCCCTCCTCCAGAAACCTATAATTCCATCCTGGAGAACCATACTGACTCATAATTGAGCCATCAGCAGGTTTTGGACCCTAGTTCCACAACACAGACCTCCTCCACTTGAAATAATAGAGTCACTTACAGTATTAGTTGTCAGTTACCCTTAACAAGGACCAGTCAATAAAAGGGGATGAGATACACATTTTGTCAGTGAGTTTCACAACTATTTATAGACAACAAAAGAACATAGAAACTCGGGTTACCTGTGCTGAGTTTCACCTTCTGGAAGCGCACATTATCTAGTGGTTATAGATCCTTCTACCCCTGTGCCCTTCTGCTTCTATCCAATCCCTCTCAGCCCATCTCCTTCTGCACCTACATAGCTCCAGCTGCTTCCTCACACTCTGCTTCCTGTAAACCACTCTCCCCCAACTCTTCTTCTAATCTTGTTGTTCCCCCCTTCTCCCTCTGTATTCAAATCATGCTGCATCCTTTTCTTTCTTTCTTGGCACAGCAGCAACAGCACTGGGAACACAGGTTCTCTGCTTCCAGATCCTGCATCCAGCAGTGCACAGCAGCCAGGAGCAACAATCACAGGGGAGGTTCTGCTCAGTCCTTACAGCCTGGTGTCATGGGGTGGGGTTTCTCTGGCATAACCCCTTGTGGCCTGTCATAACCTTGCAGACATACTGCAAACAACATTTTAGATAATTACAAAGAGTAGATTAATTCAGCCCCCTATTCACTCATTCTATTGATAGTAATTCACTGTTTACCCATTCAAGTTCACATCTGTTAGAAGAAAAAGAAGAGGAGGAAAAGGATCAGGTCCACCCATGAGCGTGAAGGGTAAATGATGCCTTTAATCACAATGCTTGTTCCCCTTGAACATCCAACCTCGCGGGAAGTAGCCACAACCTGTCTCCTTGGACACCCATACAAGTAAAAATAGAACAGGTTATATCATGCCTAAATCCCTATATGGTTTCACTATACTTAATATGCAGGTTACATGATTAGATTATACTTAATATACAGCATATAATTAGCCTGCCTCTGTTGATGTTTACAACTTATTTGGGTACCAACTAATATTTCTGACCAATGAAATGCTCCAAACTCTCTTGCCTTCTCTGGTTCCTTGCTTATGTCACCTGTTTCCCAGACCTGAGGTAATGGCTTTCTGTTACCACTTAACCATAAATGGTTTCCATTCCACTTTCCTTTTGTTAGCTGTATATTGGTGCTTACCAGCCAAAGCTGTTTACAGTGTCACAACTTCAATAACAGATTTGACATCTTGACTCCTTGATTCCTAAATCCAGGTGGCCAACTGCCCAGTTATTATAAAATATAAATTCCCAACATCCATCCTGGGTCCATGAAAACACCCTCTGATCATAGACAGCTACCTAGGCCATGGGTCTGTTATAATCTAGATATAGCCAACATGATATGTGACACTAGAGACATTGACAGTTTCTTACCTTGTTCAGGAGGCCCCAGCACTCTTCCCAGAGCAGAACAATACTTCAGACAATCCTTCTTTCACCTGTTCTTAAGGCAGAAGTCCTGTAGCTGTCCTCTTAGGAGCTAGAGTTGTGTTTTAGACCAGCTCTAGATCCTCAGGCAACTTCTCCTTCAACTGGCCCATTTTCCTGTCTACCCTTCCATCCTCAGGTGAGGAGCATTCAAAAGACAGATTTTCACCTGTTATTGTCTTCCCCTTTGTAACTCATGGCCCAGTAGGAAATTTCTTGCTCTCTGCAGTATGCATCTACAAATATCTGTCCTGCTATGAAGGAGGAAGCAGCATTTATGCTAGCTCCCCTCCCTCCCCCCATTCCTCATGAACTGAGCAAGAGGGGATCCCTGCCTGACCCTCCCTGAAAGTATCCAGTATCTTAAAGATACAGTAACAAGATTCCCTGTCAATGTTACTTTTTCCCTTTTTCTTTCTCCTCATAGCTCCTCACATTTCATATTTCAGACCACTCTAGACACTTAAAGGGCCATGCCATGTCACAGGGATGAACTAACTGCTAGTCACTATTTAAAGGAACCGGTCATCCCATTACACTCAGGATAGAACATGCTGGAAGTATGGAACATCCTCAGTTTGGTCAGCATATAGGAGTTAGGAGGGGATTGTTAGGATAAAATATCCATGCTTGCACACTAGGCCTCAGAAATAGAGAGGCTGACCCAATAGGCAGCACACAGGCTGTCTTTTGTTATGTATTCTCCCCTGAACCCATGTCTCTTGTGTCTCTTGTCACATACCCTTTCCTGTCTAATGTCACGTAACCAGCCGACCCCCCCTTACCTTATATGAAACTTAGTATTCCCCTACCTTTCGAGGTCACCCCCTCTCACCACCTTGACCTTTTTACCATATATAGAGTTGTTTTTTCCCAAAGGAAACAAAGAACTGTTAGAAACTAGTTTAAACCAGTAAACAAGCAGTATGTGTATATAAGCAATTGCCATGTTACTTCCATTTTGAAGCTGAAACTATTTTGTTCAGTGTTCCCAGTGCTGGTACTGTAAATAAACCTCTTCAGTGTAGTCTGTATTGCCTGATTCTTTTGGAGAGACCTTTCTAACTTTACAGGATGAAGCATGCTCATTGCAGCCAAGATCTTCAGAGAATTTATCTGCCAAGCTTACTAAGCATGTATGAGCAGGTATTTTTTGGAGGCTCATAAATCCTCCAAATATAGGTATATTTTCATGGGGACATGAGGGTAATCCCTTACTTCCTCCTCCTCATCAGGGTAAATCCCAAAGGGAGCCTCTTTTCAGATTGAGCAGAACTCAGGTGTATCTCTAGATAGGATCTTTAGACCATCCAGCTGCATATTCAATCCATGTTTGTCATCGATGAGCTTTTCCTTCCACTGTCTGGGCCCATAACAGGGTAGTCTGACCTAGAGGTCAGATCCGAGGGCAGAGTCGAAGTCACCATCAGAAATCACACCTAAGGCTCACATCAGTGTCGGAGTCCAAAGCCACACCAATGGTCAGACTAGAATCAGAAGCCACACCAAGAGTCAGTGTCAGGGTTAGAGTTGATAGCCATATGAAGGGTCAAGCCAGAGCCAGTTACTAAAATTAGGTCAAAAACACAGGAACCAGGTGTAGTAATGGGCAATAAGAAGGAACTGGGCAAGGAGCAAGGAAATAACAAGAAGAGGTCTGGCCAGCATCAGGCCTAACAACTAGTTGCTCTGATAATGAGTGGAATAGGAACAGGGAATTTTATGCTGGGTGAGGTCCAGTCAGCAATCTGCTGCTAGTTATGTGACACCCCACCCCCCGAAACAGTGGATATATCCAGTGTCAGTGGGTGGTGGGTGTTAATTGTACTTCCCTCAGTTTATATGGTGTGGTAAATAAAGCTCTGACTCAGCAGCCTTGGGTTTGAGGCATCTGACAACTTCCAAAATTTTGGTGATTGGTAAATGTGTATTGCAGTCCCAAGTCAACATGCTTTCTAATGTATTGTTTTTTCCATATATAGTGTTTGAATAACCATGGTTCTGTAGATCTGCAGCTTTGTGATAAATCTGATGTCATGACCACTCCACAGAGGCCATTGAAGAACCCAGAACATGGCACCAACTGCTGCTATATAAACATCCACATACTCCAGCAGTGTATGTGGTGTTATCCAAGTATTTGACAGTTGCGACCTGCTTGTTACCCCAAATTAAAATTGAACTTGTTATAACAGAGTTGAGGATACTTGATGGCAGTGACCAGTTATTGTTTTTTTCTGGATTAATAACCAGACCAAAGGGTATTGCCTAACCAGATTAGTCATCAACTGCAGCTGTTCACCAAACAGCACCAAAAAGACAATGTCATCATTCAAGGTCTAGAAGCAAACCAGTGTTCAGTTTAGCAACACTGAAAGGTACATCCACCAGTTTACCAATTGATGTTGATATTGAACAATGGTGATGACCTAATACAGCCTTGCTGAATTCCTGGTGGAAGTAGGAAATAGCATGTATCTGCCATTAGCTTGAACATTGCTTTCTGTTCCATTATAGAGTTCTATCACCAAATCACATCACCAGGTCCCATTCAGCTTTCTTAATGTTCCAAAATGAAAGGTGTGATGGAAGTCTATAAAAAGTTCTTCATACGGCTTGCTAAATTCAGCCAGCATATCAAAAAAAAAAATTGTCTCAAGATAAAGATAGTGGGCTGATGAGGTCTAAAGCCACATTGAGTATCCACCCTTTGCTATGAAGTACTTCACTGAATCAAGACAATAACATGGAAATAAAGACAGTTGACCTTGCTCTCTACACCTGCCAAATTTCAAATAGATGCTGCAAAGCATTGAGGTGCTACAATTTCTCACCTAAATGGTTGTTAAGAAATTTTTAAATAACATTTCCCTTAATCTCATTTTCAAAAGCTCCTGAACCTCTTTAAGTGAAACGTTACAAAATTTTCAGCCTGAAGAAGACACACAGCATAGAAAATTTAACCCAAACAGTTAGCATTTGGCAAAGCTACAAGCAACTGAAAAGAGGGTTTTATAACAGGAAATTTTGGGCAATCTTAATCTAGCGCCACTCATAATAATTATAGACATCCAGATGAATGTGACATCCTTCCAAGTGATGGCATAATTATATTGTTCTTGCCCTCATTCTATCAATTCTTCATTCCTAAACTGTGTTGTTGTCTCCATCCATCGTTCTAGTCAGTGCAATTACACATGTGAATAAAGTTACACAGATTATTATATATTTGTGATCTTGGAGCACTGGGTTGTAAACAATTTTGGGCCAGACATCTATCTTTACTTGTTTTGTAAACTGTTGTACCTAACTTTGGTGGCCTCTCAATAACAAAATAAATAAATAAAAATAAACTTTTACATTACAGAATGTCTTTAAACTACTGTTTTTCTGGTTGAACCTCAACACAAACTTATCCTTAGTTCAGCATTTGAATTCTGTTGAAAATAAAGTCAAAACATTTTTTTCCTATGATAGATAAAAACAACCACTTCCATTATCATTGATGGAAAATGAAAAACTCAAAAGGAACTCAAGCATCTGGAATTTATTGTCTACTGTGGTTCTGGTCCCATTTGCACGGCTAATAATACAGGCATAATTGCTAAATGTAGTTATAGTTACATCTTGTTTTAACCAGGTTCAAATAAAAAAGTGATGGGTTAAACAGAATCATATCAAAGTTCAAAACAAGGGGGCCATGATTTGGTATTGTTTATGATGTCAGGGTCATAGTACATAGTACTTGAGCTTCATGGTAGGTGGGGCTCATAATAATAACCATATCGAAAGCAAGGAAAGAGAAGTTCATTATGAAAAACACAGCCACATGGCAAGTAATGTTCCCTTACTTCTTATTATCATTAAAAAGTAAACTTGCCAAGAAATATCTTGGTACTTGATAAGTGCAACAATGCAGAGGTGTTGTCGCTTTTCTGCAAGTAGGCAGATGAATTAAGATAAGAAACCTAATTCTACATTGTCTGATATTCCTTTGTAATCATTTTCATCTGTGTAAAATGAGTACAAAATGTTTTAAATTTCAATACCATTGTGAGTGTAAAGTTCATATTTTGTAGCATTTCCCACTTATTCTTCACTCTTATAAATGACTTTACATGGGGCTAAACTGTAGGACGTCAGGCCCAAAGCTTCGTTGGTTAACAAACTCAGAATTTCAAAAGTGACTGTGATGCCAACAGATCAGGTACAAATTCTTGCCAAGTGTTTAGTCCTCAGCCATGCACTGACAATTTCATTGCTGGAAGAAACTACAGCTCACCTGTGTATTAATGCCATAAGATGGATATTGAACTTATAACATGTTGTAGTGCTTAGACTTTATGAAATGATTGTAAATTGCTGCATGCATTAATCTCACTTAATCTCACATGCCATAAAATAATATTTAAGTTTTTAAGTACTTTATAACTGTAAAAAACATTTGCTGTTTAACGCTCAACCTGTCAGAAGGGATGCTTACTAAGAAGGCTATACAAGGTAAATGGGTCATTGTGGGACATCACAATACAAAGACTTTATTAATTGCCCCTTCACAGCTATGCAGAGGCTACAGGCAAAAGGTGTCATCCAATGAGCTTGAATTCTGAAAGAAGAAAATAGATAGTGAACAAGAAATTTTTTCATCTCTTTTCCCAGTTGGCCTGTCAAGGGCTGGAGTTACAAAACAGAAGCAGTCATCTCCTAGCCCAGCCCTAAAAAACACTCAGTGCGATCATATTGCTACAACTTTGTCACCTTTTGGAACCACAGACTGAAAATCGTTTGTGTATATCTAGTATAAGTAAATAACACTTTCATTTCTTTTTCCTAGTTAATAAATCTTTAGTTAATTTACTATAGGTTTGGTTACAAGCATTGCTTTGAGATCTGAGATACATTATTGACTTAGGGAAACTGGTTTCTTGGGACTAGAAGCAACCTGAATCTTTTGTAATCTTTGTTGTGTAGCAATCAACTATCATTGGCTATGTCTACACATAGGTACAATGGGGCAAAGTGGGACAGGGACCCTGGCAGGCCCTCCCTGCCAGGCTCCCCCTGTGTCATCCCCCCCCCACCGGCAGGGAGGGCATTGGTGTAGTCCTGGGGTAGCCCTAAGTCGACTTAGGGCTACCCCACATCTACACTGGCTTAATTCGACTTTAAAAACTTGAATTAAGCCTTAAGTCAAAGAAATTCTAGGTTTTATAAAGTCGACTTAATTTTCATTAAGTCGACTTTATTTTCCTTAAGTCGACTTAAGAAAACTGTAGTGTAGACGCAGGGTAAATTAAGTCGACTTAAGCAAGCTTAAGTCAACTTAATTTACAAGTGTAGATGCAGCCATTAAGTCCAGTTTGCCTGGGTGGCAGGATAAAATGGAATGTCCAAAGGGACTGTCTGTGACTCCATGATAAGACTGTTACTGTGCATCCAGAGTTTGCATTTGTTACAGCACTGATAAAATCTAATGATAAAACAGCCAGTTTGGGGTGCCCTGCACTTCAACAGTCTGCCCTGAGGATAGCACTCATGGTCATGAACTTCTCCAGACAGCATGACAATGACAAGGCTTTCCTGGAGAGCCCTAAAGTATTTGATTCTTCATACAGGTCAGAGCACTATTAAAATTGCTATGCAAGGTCATAAATACAGTGATGAGTTGTCATCACCAGGAATCCTCCAGACTGCAAGCAGAAAGAGGTCCATTCCCATGACATCTGCAATGTATGGAAAGCCAACAGAAACCGTCTTGATTACTGGTGAGCTCAACAAGAATTGTGGTGGCTGCTATACTAATCAGATCCTGGGACTCTTCCTCAAATGTTAAAGCAAACAGTTCTGTCAATTGGCCAAATGGTCTAGCCTTCCTGTTTTGTTCTGATCATTCAGAATTAAAAAAGAAACTCAATGGAGGTGCAGTGAAGGTGGTAGCTGAAAACCTTTCCCCTTTCAACAAATAACCTTAATCAGGCCTTTCAGTTAATTTCTGAAACTCTTCTGTTCAGGCTTAATGTCTGAAGCAGGATTTTCACATATCTGTTTTAACAGCAGTATCTTGTAGCTCTTCTTTACAATCTTAATCACATCATTGACTTCAGTAATCTTTCTTGTGCTAAGAACGGATATTAATTCTCTCAAAGCAGGACCTGGATAGGTTTTGTTTGTTTGTTTTGAAAATCCAGATAAATAAAATTAAGACAAATAATGACACGTCAAAGATCTTTCAAGAGTTAAAAATTTTATAAGTGATTTTTAGGGTGCAAAGAGTAAAGGTGCCACATATTCACTAACTTGAAGACCATAGATGTGGTCTAAAACAATTTGTTAAGGGCCAGATCCTGTCATCCTTAATGTTCAATTGTATTTTACTTTATGAGTTGTCCAACTGATACTTGGTAGTAGTATGAGTGAGGTCATCAGAACCTTTTTGGCCTGAGAAGTAGGGAGTGTTGTACTTTGGGTAAATTATATGATGCACTGTCACTCTGATAACTAAGGTTTCTGAGTTATAAGGAAATTTCATATTTCAACATGACCAAGAGTTGTCCCACTAAGTTTCTTTTGTAGGTTCTCCAGTCCCAAAGAAAGAAATGAGTGTTGTTTAAGTATGAACATACAGCAGATTTTTCCCCATTAAGAAAACCTGTGAAATCCTAAAAATACCCGAGGAAATGGAGTCTCATAGAAAGTTATGGCCAACTCAAAATCTTGATTAGAAGCATATATTCTTCTTCCAAGGAAATAACATTGTTGGTAAAAGGAGATCACAATGTCTAAGAGATCCTTTCCCAAATCCAAAACTTTGGTTAGGAAATGAGGGAAACAAAACCTAATTTCTGGAGGGAAAGAAGGTAAGTGATGATTCAAAATGAGGCAGTTTGGAAGTGAGGGGACATACTTGCTAATTTTCCTCCCCAATCTGACAGATGGTTTTACAACCTTTATACTATTGATTTACATTTCTAAGTGGCAATGTGGAGCAAAATGGGGCTCTGTAAAGGATTGATCTTCATTTGGTGAAGTAAATGCCAGCTGAAAAGATGATACATGGAAAAGCTGTGTGCAATGCTGTCACAGCCAGGTTGGTCTCAGTATTTACGATGACCCTCCTTGTCAGTCTAACATGGCAAAGGTGACAGCCACCTGCTGGGATTGATTTTCATCCTTTCCTTCAGCAAATAAATAAATAAATAAAATATAAGTCTCTTTTGGTGCCGGCATAAAAGGTATGACCAATTTAAAGATAGCCCAGGAGTTCTTATTAATCAATACCCCCTAGTGAAGAGAGCAGTGCTCAGCATCAGAACTGAAACAGTATTATTAGAAAATGATATAGTGCGCGTTAGGATGTATAATTCATGTTGCCTTCATTTGCTCAGACCAGCGTAAAAATCCATAAATCATTTTCCCGTTCATGTATTGCCTAAGTGCAATTTGTCATTTTGCATTAGAGGGCTGCTTCAGATCATCAGTGCTTTTAATTCACTGGTTAGTGTTTAACAAAATACCAGTCCTGCTTCACAATTGAGACTACATAAGAAGAAAGTGCTATAGATGTAGCTGAAACAAAATGGAGATGCATGTTTATTTTGTAAATGTGGAGATGCACATATCTACTACAGCTCTGGCACTGTCCTGAGCTGGGACAAGGAAAACTGATCTGTTTGTTCTTAGAGGTCTTCAAAGTACTATTCTTTACAGCCACAATGTTCATATGAGGAGGCTTTCTTGCTTAACCCAGCAGTTCCAGTATATTTTTAATGCTGGCTGTATGGAGAATTATTCTCTCTTGGATATATCCTGGATTGCAATGGCCAAATCGATCATATGATTTTAAAGTGTTTATTTATGATCCATCACTGAAAATGAACACATGCCATGTTTACCTAGAAATGATGAGCTTGCTTTTTTGATGACATTCATTGGTTGTTTAATTGCCCCCAACTGGGTGACCTTTAACTTTTGAGGATCTCTGTTTATTGTCACATCTGGACTTACTGTTTTTACTTAATTACTCGTTTTAAAAAATTGCCTTTCTCAATTCTGAGCACTGAGCTCTGGCACACTGAAATAATAAGAGGCTTTAGAAACAGATTGCTTTCATGTCATGTTAAATCACTGCAAGCAGTCACATATGTAGACATAGGTTAACAAAGTGGCCCCCTTACCAATAAAGTTGGCTAGAAACTCCACTATACTTTTTAAAGTTTATAGTTATATGTGTAAAGGGGAATTATTTAATTTTAAAGAAAAATAAATGGAAGGGAAGCAAAATAAACAAGTGTTCCAAATACAACATGAATAAACAGCCTCAGTGATTAAATCGTTTTATTATAGAAAAGCCATCCAAGTCTAAGCCAAACTGTACCCCTAGAACTTTTATTTTGAGAACTGGGGAAGAGATTTGTTAGTGTACGTTTGCCTTCCCGCGGTGTGAGCACTGATAGGTAACTCTAATTGTTCACCTTCTCTCGAGGTCGAGGCTCCGCTGTAATTACTACTCCCGTGGAGAGGCAGTACTGTGTTTGTTATATTGCACTTCAAAGCAGCCGTCATTACAACAACAAAGCCATTTGTTTATGTAATCCCTATAAACTAAGAGCTGTAGACGCCGCCTGTGAAGGAAAATCAACAGAGCAAAGCGCATACATTAAACCTTAAAGTTGGTGATAAATGCAAAGGAATGAAAAATAAGATCCCAGCTCAGGGCTGGTGGAAAGGGGAATTTCATGCGAGATGGAGTATTCTTGGGTCAACATCTGGATGGCGGTTAGAGAAAAAAAAAAAAAATCCATTAAAATTTCCAGGCTGCAGCTATATGCGGAGCTATGAATATTTTGGATTACAGCTCCTGCAAGTGAATACAAAAAGAAGCATGTGACTAACCAACAATTGAGTAACTGATGTGCTGACTATAAACAGCTATTGAGATAAAGAAATTAAAGCATCTTACAGCGCAGATCGCACGGTCTCATCCGACCTTTGGAGACGTGGGGGAAATCCGGGAGGAGAAGAGGAGAGAAGCCAACATCCTGCACAGAAATGTCTCTAAAAGAAATGTCCGCTTGTCTGCAATGAGAGACTATAACCGCTAGGAGACGCCTGGTACCTACAATTGCAAAGCAAAACCACTCACCCCTTCAGCTACTGCATCTGTAGAAAACTTAAGTGTTATAGTTGATGCAGTGATTATTTACCACCAGATCCGTCCATCTATTGTATTTCTCTCTCCCTTTAAGGTTTCCGGCTTTCAATGAGTTGCCGGCGTTTGCGTGAAACTTAATTTCCATTCCCAGATAGTCTGAAATAGAGATTTAAATATCTGCATTATCATTAAGGTGGCTATTTTTTAGATAAATGCACACAAAATGCAATGACATTTTTAGATGCACCAACATTTCGAGGAGTCAGCTAAAGCCCTTTCAAGTTCCGTGTTCTCCCTTTTTCCATCGTAGAAGTAAGGGGGAGGGGGGCGGAGGAGGACAAAGGTGATATATTGATCCGATGGCTGTATTCATATTCAGATACGCCATAATCTCCTTTTCATTGATCCACAGGTTCTTTTATGAACTGTCTCTCCATTCTCAGCCCCAGACATCACGCTGAAATCATTTTAGCTGCAGCGGCTTTAGCTAGGCTTTGCCGGGTTGTAAATTTACTGCAGCTGGAAAAGGATTAGCCATTTTTTTTTTCCTGGCAACCCAGCTTTAACTGTTCAAAGATAGGACTCATTCTCATGAAAGAAGCGAAGGAAGGAGGAGGAGAAGATCAGGCTGCAATGAATGAACCGACGGATAGAAAGATAAAGAGAAATATTTATAAATACATAGAGGGTTTTATAAATGAACATGTATCGAAATGCAATTTCCTGTTTCCATAACAGGAAAATACATCTGAACAGACAGTTTGTTCAAAATGTATCAAGGGAAGCCATCCTTACCGTTTCACTACTTCTGATCAAAGATCTGATCAAGAATCACTGATCTTTAAAGAAACTCTTTTTGACTAATATTTTATGTTCCTTATAAACAATAACTAAAATAGCATTTAGCAAAAAGTGAAATTTATGAACACTTCATCTTATTTGTACAAGATTTAGAAAGTTATATAAATGGAAATTCATTTTAATAAATCACAGGGTATATTATATGGAACACTAACGTGTCTACATTTTAGATTTATGAACACTTGTACCAAAATTAACCTATAAATCTTCACAGAGTGTTTACATTTTAATGTAGATGCATGCATACATACATACATACATACATATATTTATTTCTCAAAAATGTGTTATCTCCGGACTTTAAATGCAAGACCTATTGACATCAATGCAGAAACTGTCATTAACCTTACTTATCATGGTCTTCTACATCTTCTGGCCTTCCACAGCTGGGGGAAAAGAAAAAATGTCCCATCTAGTACATTGGTGTTATACGTAAGGATGTGTAATGTGTTCTGTTAAACTGTACTAGTTTAAGTTGCAAAGTAATATTCTAGCAAAGGATACAGAAATTGATATGGTGTACAGCTGCAATAGTGAAACAACTATTAAATAACATTTAATAAAGTGCTTTCCCTATTGACAATAAATATTGATAAAAGAATGATCATTTGAATTCAGAGCATTAAATAATATTTTTCATCAGTAAACTCCTATTGGCTCTTCCCCTCTAACCTCCCTTGTCTCCCACACACCATTTTCAGATCAAGAGTTGTGGCCATTTAACACAAATTGCCAAATTCTATTTTGATTCAGATCTTGTACAACCTCTTTCACTTCAGTGAAGCAGTAGAGGGTGTAAGTCAGGCCAGGATTTGGCCCAAATGTCTGATGGTGTTAATTGGATGGACTAGAAAAAAGTGGAGGCGTGAGATGGAAATTTGTACTCTCTCCGTTGTCAAGTGAACTAATTATTGAAGGCAGCCCAGAGTAAAATAAGGCACAAGTTTCCGTTGTTTATATTTGTAAATGTTTGTTTTACTCTTGTACCAGATATAGAGCTGGCTAAATAGGAAAAAAAAATGTTAGTAGCTGATGGAAATTCCTCCTCCAAGGGGAAAGTGGTTATTATTATCGTCTTAGTTTGCATCGATGACGATAGGTGATCTCCCTACTCAGGGCAGCAGGGGAATTGTAACTTTCCGAGGCAGAGATTCCCCAGTAAGCGCTTTGGGAGCTGCAGGGTTATTCTCAATCGCTCTCTCTCTCTCTCTCTCTGGCACGCACACAGACCAACTAGAGCGCTGGGTTCTCCCCCTCTTTCCCCTGTGATGCCGCCTGCTTGACGTGCGCAAGATCCAATGGGCTGCCGCCCCCGTGGGTGTTGCTACACGCTCATTGGTTGGCAGGAGCCGGGCGCTGCGCAAAACCAGAAAAGCCGAGCGCTCCGAGCTCAGAAACTGCCAGTGGAGATCACAGGAGCTGGAGTCGGGACAGGAGGAGAGCTGCAGCGAGCAAGACAGCAGGAGCGTGAGGGTGAGAAGAAAAAGCAGCAAGAGGGAGGGGAAAAAAGACTGATCAACCCATCAATAAAGAGCAAAACGATGATCCTCATCATAATAATGGCACTAAAGGAAGAAAACACACAGAAAGGAAAGAAAATATAAAACAATAATAACCATGATGATGCTATTAAAGGAGGAAATCCCAGAGAAATTCAGGGAATGAAAGTTTTGGGCGGCAAACCTACTCTCTGCCTTTTTTTAAATATCAGATCCCTTTGCTGGTTATCTATATATTTTTTTAATTTTTCCGTCCTTATTTATTTGCATCTAGAGAGGGTATGTCCAGCGGTTCCGCCAGCAGCATCCACCCCTCCTGTTCCCATCAGGAAGGCAAAGCTAGGACAATCTTGAAATGTAAAAATTTCCTCCTTGGGATTTGCGGCTGCCGCCTCCACCGCCGCTGCAGCGGTGCAGCGCCAAGACTCCCGGAATAAATGAGAGCGGGCTACTGTCTATAGCGGGTGTCTAGCTCTCTAGCGATCTGCTTGCAGCTGTAGGCATTAATCGGGGGTCGTTGATTTCGAAGATCACCGATGAGGTGGGGGCGCCAGTCTTCTTCGTTTGCTCAGCGCGTGAAACAACCCTAAAAAGGGGGAGAGGGTGGGAGTGAAAAGGCTACTATGAAGCAGAAGGAATAATCATCAGCGCCCAATCCCACTCGGATCCCCCTCCCGCCACACACGTACGCTGCTCTCGGTGCTTGGAGAGGCGGAGGTGGTGGTTTCTGAAGGAGGAAGTGGTGTCGGGGGGGATCTCTTTCTCCTTGTGGAGATGATCGTGCTGGTCCTCCTGGCCTCGCTCTGGATGGTGGAGGGAGCCCTCTCCCAGCTTCACTACACCGTGCAAGAGGAGCAGGAGCATGGCACGTTCGTGGGGAATATCGCCGAGGACCTGGGCTTGGACATTACAAAACTTTCGGCTCGCCGCTTCCAGACGGTGCCCAACTCTCGGAGCCCCTACCTGGAGCTCAACCTGGAGACCGGAGTGCTGTACGTGAACGAGAAGATCGATCGGGAGCAGATCTGCAAGCAGAGCCCCTCCTGCCTGCTGCACCTGGAGGTCTTCCTGGAGAACCCGCTGGAGCTGTTCAGGGTAGAGATCGAGGTGCTGGACATCAACGACAACCCGCCCGCCTTCCCCGAGCCCGACCTCACGGTGGAGATCTCCGAGAGCGCCACGCCGGGCACCCGCTTCCCGCTGGAGAGCGCCTTCGACCCGGACGTGGGCACCAACTCGCTGCGCACCTACGAGATCACCCCCAACAGCTACTTCTCGCTGGACGTGCAGACCCAGGGCGACGGCAACCGCTTCGCCGAGCTGGTGCTGGACCAGCCCCTGGACCGCGAGCAGCAGGCGGTGCACCGCTACGTGCTGACCGCGGTGGACGGGGGCCAGCCCCAGCAGCGCACCGGCACCGCCCTGCTCACCATCCGGGTGCTGGACTCCAACGACAACGTGCCCGCCTTCGAGCAGCCCGTCTACACCGTGGCGCTGGCCGAGAACTCGCCGCCCGGTACCCTGGTGCTGCAGCTCAACGCCAGCGACCCGGACGAGGGCCCGAACGGCGAGGTGATCTACTCCTTCAGCAGCCACATCTCGGCCCGCGCCCGCGAGCTCTTCGGCCTGGCGCCGCGCACGGGCCGGCTGGAGGTGAGCGGCGAGCTGGACTATGAGGAGAGCAGCGTGCACCAGGTGTACGTGCAGGCCAAGGACCTGGGCCCCAACGCCGTGCCCGCCCACTGCAAGGTGCTGGTGCGGGTGCTGGACGCCAACGACAACGCGCCCGAGATCAGCTTCTCCACCGTCAAGGAAGCGGTGAGCGAGGCGGCCGCGCCGGGCACCGTGGTGGCGCTGTTCAGCGTCTCGGATCGCGACTCGGAGGAGAACGGGCAGGTGCAGTGCGAGCTGCTGCAGGGCGATGCGCCCTTCCGCCTCAAGAGCTCCTTCAAGAACTACTACACCATCGTCACCGAGGGGCCGCTGGACCGCGAGCAGCCGGGCGGCGACGCCTACACGCTCACCGTGGTGGCGCGGGACCGCGGCGAGCCGGCGCTGAGCACCAGCAAGTCCATCCAGGTGCGGGTGAGCGACGTGAACGACAACGCCCCGCGCTTCAGCCAGCCGCTCTACCAGGTCTACGTGAGCGAGAACAACGTGCCCGGCGCCTACATCTACGCCGTGAGCGCCAGCGACCGCGACCAGGGCGCCAACGCGCAGCTCGCCTACTCCATCCTGGAGAGCCAGATCCAGGGCATGTCGGTCTTCACCTACGTCTCCATCAACGCCGAGAACGGCTTCCTCTACGCGCTGCGCTCCTTCGACTACGAGCAGCTCAAGGAGTTCAGCTTCCAGGTGGAGGCGCGCGACGCCGGCGCCGAGCCCCAGCCGCTGGCCGGCAACGCCACCGTCTGCATCGTGGTGCTGGACCAGAACGACAACGCGCCCGCCATCGTCAGCCCCCTGCCGGGCCGCAACGGGACCCCGGCGAGGGAGGTGCTGCCGCGCGGCGCCGAGCCCGGCTACCTGGTGAGCCGCGTGGCGGCGGTGGACGCCGACGACGGCGAGAACGCGCGGCTGACCTACAGCCTGGTGCGGGGCAACGAGGCCAGCCTCTTCCGCATGGACTGGCGCACCGGGGAGCTGCGCACCGCGCGCCGGGTGCCGGCCAAGCGCGACCCCCAGCGGCCCTTCGAGCTGGTCATCGAGGTGCGCGACCACGGCCAGCCGCCGCTCTCCTCCACCGCCGCCGTCCAGGTGGTGCTGGTGGACAGCGCCGTGGAGCGCCCGGGGGCAGGCGGCGGCGGCGGCGGCGGGCTGGGCGCGGGGGCGGGCGGCGTGGGAGGGGCGGGAGGGGAGCATCGCCCCAGCCGCTCCGGGGCCGAGACCTCGCTGGACCTGACCCTCATCCTCATCATCGCCCTGGGCTCGGTCTCGTTCATCTTCCTGCTCGCCATGATCGTGCTGGCCGTGCGCTGCCAGAAGGAGAAGAAGCTCAACATCTACACCTGCCTGGCCAGCGACTGCTGCCTGGGCTGCTGCTGCTGCTGCCCCTGCTGCAGCCGCCAAGCCCGGGCCCGCAAGAAGAAGCTGAGCAAGTCGGACATCATGCTGGTGCAGAGCTCCAACGTGCCCAGCAACCCGGCCCAGGTCCCCGTGGAGGAAGCGGGCAGCTTCGGATCCCACCATCACAACCAGAACTACTGCTACCAGGTCTGCCTCACTCCGGAGTCAGCCAAGACCGACCTGATGTTCCTCAAGCCCTGCAGCCCGTCCCGGAGCACTGACACTGAGCACAACCCCTGCGGGGCCATCGTGACGGGTTACACGGACCAGCAGCCAGACATCATCTCCAATGGCAGCATATTGTCCAACGAGGTAAGGTTCAAAGGGAATCGGGAACACCCCTCCCTCCCCTCCCTATCTGCCAAGCCTCCCTCAGCTGAGCATCTGCATTACAAGTGCGTGTCTCCCTGCACTGCCTTGCTTGTGAGGATGACAAATGAGTTTGCTTTTCTTTTCTTGTGTACTCTGACGCCCCTGATTCTCGCGCTCTACAAGGCTTGCAGCTCTCAATCACTTCTAAGTCCCTCTGCAGTCTTTCCCAACTCCATCTTTAATTTCAATTAGTTTCTTGAAGCTGTTGCCTTTCCTTTCTCAGTGAAGCATGCTCCTTTCTCCTTGCCCCTGCTTGTAATAGCCTCTTATCCTCTTGCTTCTTTGATCAGAAATATTTGCCTGGTTTTAATCACATGTCAACAAGAGAGCGCAAAACTGCATAGTAGTTTCAGCTGTGATGTATGTTATAGTGAGTCAGTTGCTTCTTTTCATTTGAAGCATCTGTTGTGCACTGGACAGCATTTCAGAAACCGTTGCAGCCAAACGCCCACACCATGTGAATATGAATGAAGCTGGCTAGCACAGTCCATGTCTGTATTAAAATAACATGGTGATATGCCCCTTTCTAATATTTTTTTAACTGTATACTGTGAATGGGCCACCTTTCCATCTTCCCAGCATTGCTCCTAGCAAAATCACTGCAATTGTCATTAATGAAATTATACACACAATGTATTCAGATTCCTAATAAATAAAGTGCATATATATTGGTTTCCACAAATCTCTGCATGTGCAATGTCTGTAGGGGAAGCTCCTCTGGGGTTTGTGAAAATCTTCATACAGGAACTTTAATTAATGTGAAAATTAGCATTCATTAATTGACTTTAATTGACTTCCTATGTCTGTCTTAATGGTTCATTTGTATATTGAAGCAGAACTTGCAAATAAAGCATCACAAAAGAATTCCCATTCCAAAAATGTACATCAAGGCTTAACATTATCACCCATTAAACATGCTGTCTATATTGTACTATTTAGTGTAAAAGAATTTCTATGAAAACACAGATCAAGACTTCAGTCACCTATTTATCATTTTATCTGATCTGTGTTAACTAATGTGTGCACCAGTACATCTATAAAGAAATACAGTATTCCTTAATGCTGATTTGCTGAATATTCCAGGGCCAGTTAAGATATTTTAAGTTATATTTTGTTGAAAATTGCTTTTAAATCTTACAGGAAGATTTTAAATGTTAACCTTTAATGTTGACCCTAACTCAGATGTCTGAAAAGAAATGTTGCTTCTGGTGCGAGAAGCTATCCCATATTTTCTTTTCAGGGGTCTATCTGTTTGATGATTAGTCTCCCTTTTTCTTATAGGTAGGATTTAAAACAACACACTTAGGCCCAGATTGAGACACCCTTACTCACAATGAGTGGTGCTTTCCACCACAGGTAGCTTCTTGACTTCAGTGTAATTGACTTACACTTGTGGTGTAAGATACCATTCAGCATGAATAAGGGGATCAGAAGCTGGGCTTAAATAATGGAGGAAAACCCTTGTTTATTGATCTGTTATCCAATTTGCATTAGTAAGGCCAGCAGGGTTTGTCCCCTTAAATGCAAAGAAATAATTATTCATGGCCTACCTATACATATACCCTTTGCAATACGTGCTCCTGGCTGTACTTGTGTGCCTTCTGATATTGGTTATAAATATACTGAGAATTCAAATAAGATCCAATTATTTTTTCTAGACAAAACATCAGCGTGCAGAGCTCAGTTATCTAGTTGATAGACCCCGACGGGTAAACAGGTATGAGATCCTTATTCTTTCTTTCCTAATGTAGGAATCAGCTCATAAACTACCCAAGATGTGTTTTAGCAACTGTGAGTGGAAGTGTGTTTACTTCAGATGTAAAAAAGTAGCTAAACAATCAAAATTTATTTAGAATTATGAATTTATTTAGATATACTATTAAATAAAATAAGCAGTCAACATCTGTAAATCATGGCTTTTGTGAATCTGTTAAGTAATCTGAAAGAGCAAATTCTAATTCTGTACTCATCTAAAATGTGCTTTAACTTACTTCTGAGTCTCTCTGTAGGTTCTGACAGATAATATTGATTTATCTGAGTGTAAATTTAGCCTTCCAGCTTAAGCAAATGCTACCAAATTATTTATAACAACTGCACGTAACATAGGCCGTGCAATAATGGCCACTGTCTGTTTCAGTTGGATTCATAATGCCTGAATATACAAGTTTTGTTTATTATGGACAGACTGGTTCTGCAGAAATAGTGCTGCAGAGAGGAGGCCTGGGTAAATGCAGCACCATACATGGCCATGTGATGGCAGAAGAATGTTTTATGAGCCTCTCTTCATGTTTATTCTAATATTAAGATTTTTGATGTTTTTAGTTCTGCATTCCAGGAAGCAGACATAGTAAGCTCTAAGGACAGTGGTCATGGAGACAGCGAGCAAGGAGACAGTGATCATGATGCCACTAATCGAGGTCAATCCTCTGGTAAGTTTGATGAGGGAATCTAAATATTTGATCTTTTAATAAGAGAGCCAGAAAGGGCAATTATGTAGCTATAAATAATGTAATATGAGTTTTTATATGCACAGCATATGTATATGATGTATGGGTGGCTGATTTTACTGTCTGAGACAGTCAAGAGATTGTTTCTCAACCCTGAGTAGCTTTTGAAAAGTTTAAGGTGTGTTTTGCCTGTTGTTCTGCATCTGCTCTAATAGAGCTTCTTGTACATTAAAGAAAAGTTGTGGGCAGTTTTTAGAGCAGACCACAGATTTTTTTCAGATGCTGATTTGAGGGATTTCAGAGTATTAGGTAACTTTGGTTAGTAGTGACTTTAGCTGACATGGTAGTGTGAAGCATAGGAGGAGTTCCCAAGGGAAAGGCTGAGATTGAATGACAGCCAGATTGTGAGGCTTTTTGCTGGGGATCGGTGGAGACTCATAGAGTGCTTTGAATATGTAATGCTTTATAGTTTAAGACTTTTTGAGGCATGTTTTGTAATTCAAATAAAGGGACTATGTAATTTAATGAGGTCTTTGTTAAAGAGTCAAAGGTATGCAATGGGCATCCCTACAGTCCTAATAAAAGAAAAATATGCTTAAAAATACTATCATATTATGATTTAAAACAGATAGTTGTGTTTAAACAGTGGAATTATTCCTACATGTATATTCTTGTCTCTTTGCTGTTGGGTTAGTATAAATTAGTTCTGAAAGATAGGATCAATGTTTATTTGACTCTATAACATACACACAGAGTACACTTCAGATAATTATGCTGGTGTCTTCCACCTGGCCACAATGACCAGTACTGAAAACCTCAGATCAGTTATAACAGCTTATTTTTCCTTCTAAAGTCTGTAAAAGGCCAGGCTTTTGCTGCAAGTCCTTTATGCAAGGTGATTCTCCACTGCCTCATCTTCCTTCTCTTATCCTCTTCTCACTGGTCTCAGGCTAGAATTCGCAGAAGCATTAAAGCAAGTTGCCCAACCATGTTCAGGAGTTGATGCTGCCACGGTCCTCTGCTCTGCTAACATGCTGTGTCTTCTCATGCTCTTGCCACTGTCTCCTTTGCCATGGGAAACCCAGGCACCAGGGGAAAAAAGGCCACTCAAGGGCTCCTTTATATTGCTGCAAGTCATTAATATGCAGACCTAATGAGACTTAAGAAGAGCCAAGAGTCTCCGGAGCTCCCCGCTCCTTGCTGGGCTTCCCGCTAGCTGAACAGAGCATCTATTTTGTGTCTGGGAACCTGACAACAAACCAGATCTTGCCAGAAGTTTACATCTGAACACAGAGCCCCCTTTCATTTTTGGCTTATATATTGGCGTATGATTTATTGTTGTCTTAAAATGCAGTGCATTTAGCCTTCCCCACCCATTCTTTCACAGTTTCTGATGCAGCAGCAATCAGCGCTTGAGTTATAAAAAGCTCCCACTCCTCCTGCCTCTGTCCCTGATTTTTTAACTTAGCTGCATTTCTTTTTTTTTTTTTCTTTTTTTTTAATGTGTTTTACTGCAGCACTCATCTTGATGAACATTTCCATCAGTTTAGTCCCTCAGCATAATGAACCATAATAACCAAACAGGAGAGAAAAGAATAAACAGCTGCATAAGGGACTGGATTTGAAAGACTGATGGTGGGAATATAATCACATAGTTTCACATCAGCCAAAAGCTATTTTATTTTAGAGGCATCCAGTGCTGTTACTATAGTTATGTTTCTGTTTCTTCCACCCTCTTCTCTTTTTCAAAGTAGTATAATTCACACATGAACATTGGGGCCATTCTCAATCTTGGCACCAGTTTTCAGACTGAAGTAATTCTTTTGGTTGTTTTTGCTTTACAAATGAAGGAATAAATCTATTTTGCTCTTTTAAAGACATTTAATTTGTTTTTAAATAATGGTTTAATATGATATATAGGCTCATAAAATAAAAACAGAGATTTGATGAGAAATTAAACTTGACAATATGCTTTCTATCTAATCAGAATTAATATTATGAACTGAAAACAAATCCACATTTAAAAAAAAAATCAATTACTACATGCATTTAGGGTAATTATTTTGCATAAGGATTTTTACAAAGCAGGTTATAAATATATATTTACATGGTATACTGGAAATCTCTACAAGATGTTTTGGTCTATTGAATGCGTGTAGTAAAGGCTTACTAAAACCTAGGCTGAATTCTGCTGTCATTACGCTGGCATGGGCACCAGTGATGATACAGAGAAGGAATTCAGTATTAAACTTCTACTGATAAACTTTCAGTATTTTTAATGTAGTCTCTGAAAGGATGAGTGTAAATCTTATTTGAATTTCAGTGACTTGAGAAAATATATCTGAGGGCATTGCTTCTCAATTAATTTTAAAGCTTTTTGATATTCAGTTCTTTTCAAATTAGCAGCGGAAAGCACAATGCTCCGTAGCAATGCTAGCAAAGCTAAAAAACCCATGATGATGACCAACATCATTTCCCTGAAAAATATATATGGGGTTTTACACGCAGACCAACTGTGCTTGCTTATTCCCCTTACGCTGCTCCATTTCTTCCTATTTATGTGCTATTATCTACCATCCTTTCCCCCTCTCTACCTTTGACTTTTTATTTCTCCCTCTAGCTCTATATTCCTTTTTCTTTCCTCTCTTTTCTTTCTTTACAATTTTTTCTTCTCATCATCATTTATCATCATCTGTCTCTCAAGATAGGCCCTGCCACATAATAGCATCACATTGATGTCCAGAAATACTTGATAAATGGTTCCAACTGCAAAATTAAACATAATCATACTCATTTTTACACTGTAGCTAGCTCGACCTGGAAAGGCATTGCACTTCACTTTCCATACTGTGCTACTGCTCCTGCTGCCACCAGTTATCTTGTAGTAGTCCACTGCTGGTCAAAATGACTGTAGAAGAGGTAGTGATTTATTAATTGGCAACCATGATACAGATACTTATACAGAATGAAGGCTTTTCACTGTGTAATTGATCAACCATGCACAAGTGCATGAGGGTAACATTGAACTTAAGATGTTACAACCCTTTGAAATATTATGGGGCAGAGCCTCTGTTGAAATAAACTGCAGTTCCAGTGAGAGAACCAAGGATTTGGATCAATTAAAAAATACTTTCTTAATATTAATTGAATGTAGTGCATGTGAAAGATGCTTAATTCTATATGTCCATTTTAGATACTTAATGAGTACTATAGCAGCTGAATGCAGCTGAATGCCTCATTCTTCAATGTACTCATTCTTCAATGTATTTACCTTCCTAAAACCCCTGTGAAGTAGAGAAATACTATTAGTCTCACTTCACAGATGGGGAGGCTATGACAGAGGCTATGTCTACACTAGGAAAAGTTAGGTTGACTTTGTTAGGTCAACTTAACAGAGTGCTTTCCCTTAACCTGGACTTAGTAATTCGACCTAACTTCCCTTAGGTTGACCTAAGAAAGTAGACTTATGCATCCACACTGGGCTTAAGTCGACCTAAGGAAGGATTAGGTCGACCTAAAGAGGGTTAGGTCAACCTAATGAGTGGTCCTTACTAAGTCGATCTAAGCTTGCATTAGGTTTACTTAAGGATTTTCTTAGGTCAACCTAATGAAAGCCTAGTGTGAACAGGGCTTAAGTAAGGTTGACGTAAGCCTCCTTAAGTCGACCTAACTTGCCAGTGTAGACATATGACCAACAATGGGATTTTCAATAGCATGATGGGTGTTAGGCATCTAGATGCTTTTGAAAATTCTACTATAAGTGACTTTCCCCAAGATCACTCAAATAGTTTGTGGCAGAACAAGGAACAGGGTTTCCTGAGACCTTGGCAGGTGCACTAAGTATTGAACCATCCCTCTTTTCTGACTCAGAGTCTTGGGGAGAAAAAGTCCTTACTTATCTGTGGAACAGATGCAGCTAGAAAAGTGACAATTTTAGCTTTCCCACATCAGTCCTTAAATGTTCATCAATCATGTTCTGAAGAAATCTCTTCCAAGAATGAAATGAATTTGTTCCCCACATCTGATTAAGTTCTTGGCCGTTCTTTTGAGATTGCCATTACATAGATGCTAGTTAGTGTTCTGTTAGTTTAAACTGTATAATATAGACACGAGTCCACAAGGGCTTGGACCAATGATGCCAATTCATTTCACGTAGCTAGTCATCAACTAACCACCTACTTGATAATAGCTATTGAACACTAGATTTTCACTTGGGATCTGCAGAATTCTGTATATCATTAGTTTTACATCACAAGTTTTATGGAATTAGTTTTTTAACATAATTGGGCAGGTATAGTTGCAGGAGAGATGTATATGAAACATTATAGATATAACAACACTCCCATATTTTCCCATTAATAAGTATACCTACCTATCTTGTGAACTATTCAAACACAGGGACCACAAGGCTAAGATCTAAAATTTGTCTTCCTCTCACTATATCTGTAAGAAAATGGGCATTAAAAACATCGGGTGAGTTTCTAGGAGTTTGAGGTGCAGGCTGTGCCACTCCACACACTCTTGACAAGTAATCTGTGCAGCAGCTTCAGCAGCAGTTAGAAGGGCCAATATTGGAACCAGTTTGGGGAGAAGAGATTGAGAGTTAAAGAAAAGGAACTCCAAAGGTGAAAGGGAAGAAAAAGGCACTGTTTTGTTTTAATATGACAACTAAATCCTGTTCTGAAGATTACTTGAGCAAGAAGCCCATCTTGGAAAAAATGAGGCGGAACATAAAGTGATTTTGAAAAGTCTTTTGACTCTAGTTGAGTAGGCTTTTGGGGGGACAGGGTGGGTTGGGTGGTTGAACTCTTAATAACATTTGCATCTCAGTAGTCCAGATTAGGATTTGAAGTTAATATTTGGAAGAGTTTAATGTTGCAGATGCTTAAGGCTTTATTCGTGCTGCTGGGTGGGTGGAAAAAGTTTTATGCAGGGCAGTACATCAATTGCCTTATGAAGACTATCTTCAGAACGGAAAAAATTGAAAACTTTCATTATTAATAAAAAAAGATGCTGTAGAAAACAATGCACACTGAAAAATAAGGACAGTTGTTTTGTTAACACTTTATTAGTATTTGCTATTTTTTAACATCATCAACATCAATATGTCTGAATATGTTCATTCATTATTCTGAAGGTTTGCTATATCAATCGTTTTAAAATAAAAAAAATAAGTTATTTAAAAATGAATTTCAAAAATTGCCTAAGTATCTCTTTAATCTAAAGAGATTCTTTCATGCAAACTAGCATGCATAGTCATAGAATTCTTATTTGCTTTTTTAAATTGGGATAAAATTAATACTTTTGAATTCAATTGTATTAATAATCTGGTTCAAACCAATCAGATTCAGGAATGAGAGTTAGAGTTAAAACTCTGCCTTCAACCTCCCCCCCAACCTCACAGCCCCTTGGCTATCCTAAATATGCCAGGCCATGTGGCATGTGAAATTGTTCACTGTCCAGTGACCTATTCAATATCCAGAGTAAGAAATGACCTCTTCATTTTTTTTCATGCATATGTTATAGTGCAATGTTTATTGTGTATTGTTATTTGAAACCTCTGTGCCAGATATTTATATTCTTTTGATGCAGATATTGAATTTATTCTCACCTTTAAAATCTCAGTTTTTCTGGTACATAAGACTTTATTTTTCAATTCAATTATCATATGAAATATTTATTCATTGTGGATTTGCAATTACAATGGATAGTTTAGTCCAGAAAGTCTGTACACCAGGCAGAATTTATGAATAAGATGTGATGAAAGTTTTATACTGACTGAACTTTTTGTTGTTGTTGTTATAAATCACAAGGATTATCTATGGTTTATGAAGTTGTCCTGCCTTGAATGCTTTATTTCCCTTTTTGTGATATGGCGTCCTTCATGCAAAACAGAAAAATAGTCAACCATTTTCCTGTGTCTGTTGGTCCACACACTGAATACTTTTGCTTAGAAATGATTTGCAGGAATGTCATCTAATTATACCATAATTAAAAAGGATGAATAGCTTGCTACTGTATTATAGTTAATAATAGTGAGTATAGGTACTCATGAGATTTCAAAGCTAGAGTGCTAATTTACTGTGCTGTAAAAATATTAATACCTGTGGGTCTGATTCTGCACCTTGTAAAGTCCGTGGAAGTGTAGCCACTGACAAGTGAAAACAGTCTTCTCTGAACACTTCCTCCCTCAGCTGTTCACCTGTACATGCACTATGTTAGTAACTAGATTTTTATTTTAAAATAATCTTTTGATTGCTTCCTTTTCCTTCAAGAAAAATCAGATTTGGTATATACAATATACATTTCAGAGCCCACTGTTTTCATTTCTTCATTTACTATAGTGCTCGTTTGTGGTCACTAAAACATCTTCAGATCCTATAATAAGCTATTATATAATACTGTTTGTTCAGTGCACTGCAGTTGACAAACAGAAATCAAAAGAAACTAAGATGTAATAGTTGGATAGAGAGAATTTTCCAAGTTAGCAGCTAATATAAAACCAAAATGGTAATATGACAGGAAATTTTCAGTAGAAAAATAGATATGGGGGAAGAGGGGAAAGACTCCTTGAATAAATATCTATAATTGTCTCTCCCCATTGGCAAAAAAAAAAAAAAAAAAGGCAAGCAAACAAAAAATCAACAACAGTTCAGTGTTTATCCTCAGGCTCTTTTTCCCCCTCTCCCATCACCCATTCAGTTTCAGAAGACTGAATGAATTTAGTCTCTGAGGTAGTATTAGTGAAATGTATTTTGTAATAATTCTCATACAAAAGATATGGATATTATTTGTTTGCATTTGACTTTTATATAGGAATCTAAAAACTGAATATATCAGTTTGAATTGAATGTTGCCTCTACCTCCGGAGCTGCAAAAATCCTTCAAATATAAATCATGCCTTACTCTTTTTTAGAAAAAAAAAATGCTTAGAAAAAAAGAAACCTGTTCTAACATTAGTTGTAGTAGTGATGGTGTATCTCTACCTTTTTGTAGAAAATACATGTGCAAACCTCTCTTTCTCTGTTTTATTTATCATCCCTTTTTGTGGTAGATGCTACCGTTATGAGATCAAGAACTAAATTAGCCAGTTATCTGATGAACATTTTGTATGTCTTACATGCTGTACCGTCTGTTTCCTTAATTCCAATTGCAGTTCATGTTTGCATTCCTTAACAGCTCACTGATCAGTAATTTATTTCCAGACTCCTGCTGACCAATTATCAATGGAAGGTTATAATCGAAGCTGGACTTAGTATCATACGTATCTTAATTTTAAATAAAAAAAATCATTATAAAGTGAGATTAATCTGTGATAAAAGCTTGCTCTTCCTGCTTCTTCTTTTTTACCATTTATCTAAATGATTGTCCTCAGTTCTTAAACACCTGTTGATAACTCAAAAGGCATTCTTATTTGCTGAAAAATTGTTTTCCATAGTGAAGGATAGCACATAACTATTACAAATATAACTCAAATTACAATGCAGAATGGTGGCAGAATTTAAAAAAAAAACAATCTTCACTTAGAATAGACTAACACGGCTACCCCTTTGGAATTAGAATATCAAGTTGATCAAGTTCTTTACGGTGTAGACAGGTGAATAAGCCACATTAAATAAATCTTATTGTAGGTGTTCAAATTTTTTCCTAGTTCTCTTGCAGGGAATTGTGACAATTTTTTGTAATTCTAATACACTGGTTGTAAATACAATATTTATAACTGATCTTGTTTAGTTTTGACTCATACCTATTCCAAAACATACAATTTACTCTACAAATAAACAAAAATAAAAAAAATACCTCTCTACATCTCCTCTTTCACTATGCTGATGAATATCAATTTGAGACAATAATATTTATTCCATTTTACTCCAAAGACTTCAGGCACTACTCCTCTCTCAAGAAATCTAAGCCGATGACTTATGGAATCAGTCAGGAAATATTCAGTTGTAATGCCAGTCTAAAAGTAGTCAATGGAAGTATTGCTTGTCATTGAAATTTTAATAGCTTTAAAGGATTTGTTAGCAAATAGTTTTGAGTTAGCAGGGACAAGTGTCTGCTGATACAAAGTGAGCACTAACACATTTGTCAATAGTATCTGCAGCCATGTCACATTGGACTACAGCTACCTTCGTGTCACTAATTACAGTAATTTACTATGGGATTCTCTTTAGTCACTAGAGTGGCTTGTTGATGGTAAGCATTGCTGTGGTGACAATGATAACTAACTCGGAAGGACTGATGTAAAGGATGGCATTAATAACTCATTTTCATCGCACAGTTGATGGATACGTACAGTCACCTATTTTGTCAGATATGCTTTTAATAATTCATAGTCTTTGTCTATCTACACATTCACATATCCACAAACACTTTCTTTGTAAGAATAATTAGTATTTAGTTTTCAAAAGTGAATTCTGAGATTTCTTATTACCAAGATTTCATTCTTTTTAAAAGATCCATGCTCACCAATATTTTTTTTATTTGTACCTTATTAAGTATTAACAAGCAATGAACTGCTGCCATCACCTGTAAGTTAAGTGAATCTTATACCTGAATGAGTTCTAGTCAGAAAGGTTCACAAGATATTCTGAGGAGTGAATCATCATCACCCTTCTTCTATGATTGTTTTGCACACTGTGACATTCTGGCACTTCCTCTCTTTGTAACTGGTAGCATTGACCGGTGAAGATAAAAAAATGATCAGATCTTTCATTGGTGGGATGAAGTAGTGGAAGGAGTTCTTGTAAGGTTTCTCCTCCTCTCTCTCTTTTCACCCACCATGTTCTTTCTCATCTGTCAGCAGCTTGTCATGATGATGAAGCTTATATCTACAGTTTATTTCTCTCTCCTGCTTGTAGGCATGGATCTCTTCTCCAATTGCACAGAGGAATGTAAAGCGCTGGGCCACTCAGATCGGTGCTGGATGCCCTCCTTTGTCCCAGCTGATGGACGCCAAGCTGCAGATTACCGCAGCAATCTGCATGTGCCCGGTATGGACTCTGTTCCAGACACTGAAGTGTTTGAAACACCAGAAGCCCAGCCTGGGGCAGAGAGGTCCTTTTCCACCTTCGGCAAGGAGAAGGCCCTTCACAACACTCTGGAGAGGAAAGAGTTGGATGGACTGCTGACTAATACACGAGCGCCTTACAAACCGCCCTATTTGAGTAAGTAGTATTCAAAAGGCCACGTGAAAATGTTCCCTTTTCGGGAATAAAATATGGCTCTCTGTTTTCTTTACTAAGAGCAGTACAGTCAGAATATAGGAGCCAATGAGAAAAAATATTCCTCTTGGATTCAGGCTGCACTGAAAAGGGCATTGTTGAATGTACTTAAAAAAGAAAAGACTTTGTTTCATGATATTAGGTCACAGCTGCTAGCAGCAAAAAAAAAAGTGTTTTTCTGAAGAGGAATTTTTTCAAAGATTGCTTGCACCACTTGCTGAAATAGATGCTTCTTTAGCACAGTAAACAGTTTTGAAGTATAAGATTATGATGGCAAGCTAAGTTCTTCTTTACATTTTAACTGCCCCAGGTGCGTCATTTTCTTACTGATACAGAACATCATCACTTCATCAAGCAGTGCTTGTATCAAACCTACATTGCTAACATGAGGCAGGGTTTAGGAGACAGCAGATGAGTCATTTTTTTACATGCTGTTCCCACTATCGATTACTTTCTTGATCGTCCTACAAGATACAAACTTGTGTACACTACTCAATGATTTCTGTTTTGCTTTGAATTCTTTCTTCTTTTAATAGTCATCAGTGTGGTTAAGTGACACAGAAGACAGTGTGTAGATACAGGAAAGATATTTAATTCTGTGTTTTGGATTTTGAGCCACTGATTCTAGATTCTTGGATTCTGAGTCAAGAGAGTACAGTAAAGTCATGCTTTGGTTTAAGATGTTTCACCACTACATTTACTAGCCCATTGTATTTTATTAAGCCATTATAAGATCTCCCTTGACTTGAAGAACTTAGGATATTCATCTAGTCCGTGTGATTGGAGGCAAGGAGGGCAGTGTTATACCACTGATCCTTCTTAGTACAACAGCACTTCCTTAGCATAGTAAGTGAGGTGAGGAATGTTTTTCTGAAAGTGGCTTTGTATTTAACTTTTAAATTTCAGATGAATTCGGTAATTATGAAAGGTGCTGCATTGAGAGCCCAGGAAACTGAAGTCTTTATCTCCAGAAAGCTTCATCATAGACAGCAATGGTGTTTGCTTCTCTATTCTTCCTCAACTCTGTCCTTACAGTGTGAGGGTATCTTTTAAAGTGTGAGGGTAATACAGTCTTCTTACACATTCCGTCCTTGAGCTTTCTGCTGAAACTATGAAAAAGGTTGGTCGATTAATAGTTTTGTGATGTAGACACTTATTAATAAGGAACTTGCCTAAGGCAAGCAACTCATTTCACATGGACCAAAAAAGCAGCCAGAAGCTAGCAACATCTTCCGTTTTTCCTACTAAGGTCAAATTTGAAATGTTGACTTTGCGGTGAACTTTTCTGTTTTTCATCATCAAACTTCCTAAACCATCCAGTCTTCCAAAAGTGTTCAAATATAGTAAGTCTCATTCTAGCCATGTATTATTAATTTCACCTTCATAACTTTAACTAAAATGTTTGAATTTTTTAGCACTTCCAGCCTCATTATGACAGTGTCTCTGTTTTTGTTCAGTTTAGATAAATTTGTTATAGTAAGGATTATCCATAACGATGCCAAACTTATGTTTCTGTTTAGTTGTTTTATGCTTTGGAGGTTGATTATTTTTAAGTAAATATGCCTTTTACTGTTAGCTTACTTTTTAAACTTGTGTGAAGTTAATATAAACTGTTCAGTTTGTCAATCTGTAAGCAAATTGGCCCATAATTTATACTTTATTTTCCTCGCAAACTATGGCATGAAAATATAAAATAGTTGAGACAACACTGGAACGAAGCCAAGTAACATCAGGGAGTGGTATGTTATGAGCCACATTCAGCAAAAATTAAATCTGGACTCTGGATTTCACTGTATTTCCAAAACAAATCTTCAGCAAAATCCAAATTAATATTCCTGTCTTCTATTTTCCCATAGTTAATGTTTTCATGAGCACATTTTTAGATTTAATATATATATAGCAAATAATAGGAGAACAAAAAAAAAAAAAAAAGGAAGTGAACCTACTACTTTGTAGAGCTCAGCAGATGATTCACAATGAATAATTTATTCATTGAACAAGAAAAGAGAAGAGGCTATTCTCAATTTAGTTTTAAGAAACGCACAGGAGATGGTTCAGGAAATAACTGTAGTTCAGCCACTAAATAATAGTGACCACAATATAATTAAGTTTAATAGCCTCATGGGAGGAATTGCCCAAAAAACTAGCATGGTGATAATAAATTTTAGAAAGGGTAATTTAAAAAAAGAAAAAAGAAGCCAAACTAAAAGGACCTCCATGTGAGGAAAATAAAATCCTCCAAACTCAACACAGTTGCTATTTAAGCATACCATGCCAGAGTCATAGCAAGTTTGCCAAAATCCTAACTTAAAAAAAAAAAAAAGAAGGAAGGTCAGAAAAAAGTAACAGTACAGTCAAATTGGAAGATACAAGTGGGTATTTGAGACAAGAAGATATCCATTAAAAACACTCATCTTGACTAAACCCAACAGAAAGGATCATAAATTATAACAGATAAACTGTAAGACTGAATTTAGGAGAGATAAATGGATCTTTTTAGAGCAAATAGTCAAAGACATGAAAACTAATGCACTTTTTTTTTTTTTTTTTTTTTTTTAGTATGTCAGAGGTAGGAAGCCTGTGAGAGAACAGGTAGGTCTGTTGATTTGCAGCTATTGAGAGTAAAGATATTGCAGGGAAACTAAACAGTACATTTTCATTTTAAAAAAAATAAAAAAAAAAAGTGTTAGGAAAACAATCTACCCCATGTCAATTTTTTTTTTAAGTAAAGATGAGAAAAAAATGTCCGAGACTGAGGTATGAAAAGTTGAGATGCTGGAATAAATGGATACATTAAATAGAAACAAGTCACTAGCATCAGTTGGTATTCATCAAGAGTTCTGAAGGAAGATTAGAATGAAATGGCAGAATTTGTAACAAAAATCAGCCACTGTAGTGAGTATAATATATTAGGGACAAACCAGCATGATGTCTATAAAAGAAAACCCTGCCTCTTCAATCCATTACAATTCTTTGTGGATGTTTAAGCAGTGGTAATTTGTCTGAACTTTCAAAAAGCCTTTGACAAAAGTCCCTCATAAGTGGCTTCTGAAGTGACTAAGCGTAGTCATAGGATGAGAAGTAAAGTATTCACACATTAGGAACTGTTTAAGAGACAGGAAATTAATAGGAATAAATGGAATGTTTCCAGCATCAGCAGAAATTTAAGAAGGGGTTCCCTAAGGTCCTGTACAGGGACCTATGTTACTTAATGTATTTATTAATGACATGGGAAAAGTAAGGAGGCAAGACTATTTGCAGATCACAGTAAATTATTTTGGTTAGTCAGTACTATAGTAGACTATGAGGAACTTCAGGGAAACCAAGCAAAGCTAGGGGAATAGGAATATAACAGATACTGGAAGGAGTAATATATTCTTGTATTTTTATGGTTTATATATTGATTGTTATAGCACTGAGAAAAAAATACTTTAATATCACTGAGGACAATTTAAGGAAAGGTTCACGTGCATTGGTTGCTAACTCAGAAAACACAATGCTAAGTTGTATAAATAATGGAATAGAAAATACACTGAAAGCATTATAATGCCATTATTTGAATTGATCATATTCTTTCGCCTTATTGCTGTGGTCAGGTCGGTTGCTCCAAATGAAAAAACAAACAAAAATAAAACACACAAAAACTCTTAGCATAATGATTGGAAGCATAAAAATACTTCTATGTGAATAAGTACTAGAAAGATTAGTACTGATTAGGCAAGATAGAAAAGAGAACGTGAGGAATATGGAATAATGAATGATACAATGAAATTAAATTAAGCACTCCCATTTATCCTTTCTTATAACAAGACAATGTGGGGGCAAGAAAGCAATGGCAAAACAATCAATTTAAAATTGATAAAAGGAAATACTTTTGACACAATTCATAATTAACCTGTGGAACTCATTGTTATGAGATATAACTGAAACCATGAGCTCAGTAGAATTTAAAAATAGGATCAGTGAGAACAAAAGCAATTACATTTAAAAGTATGATGTTATGCAAAAGGATATAAATCCTCATGTTTCAAGAGGGTTCAGAAGAAATATTTCCCATAAACAGGTTATCATAGGATTTCTTTCATCTTCCCTCAAAAGCATCTGGCAAAGGCAAGACATCAGACTACCTGAACTACTGAATTTATTCAATATAGTAATTCCTATGTTCCTGTGGATATAACTTATTTTTATGCTAATGGAATGTCCATGAGCAAACCATGATCTCCTCAGATTCCTTTGTATATTCTAGGTGATTTGATTAATATCTTTTTCAAAATTTTCACTCTGTGGATTTATCATAAATATTTGAATTTCACACTGTGTTGCTTAGTTGTGATTCGGGCAATAAATCACTTGGTCCTTTACACATTTCTGATTGGGTGAATGCACAAGCTCTACTAAATTGAATACTTGTGCATGCAAATTTAAAAATTCATTTTCCTTTAGTAGTCAGGCATGAAACTCGGAAACTGACTTGCTGCAAGCATCTTCGCTATTAAAACTTGATCATATGAAGAGTCACAGAAATGAAACATGACATGAATCATGAGCATGGGCCAAAGAAAAATCATTTAAAATATGAATGAATATTTTTTGGGGTGGGAGGAACTGCATTTTTTCCTAGCTCTAATTCTAAATCTCTATTCTTTTTCTGCTAATAGATGATGATGATGATGATGATTGCAATAGTGCCTAGAACCCCTAATGAAAATTGGGGCCCCATTGGGCTGTGTGCTGTAGAGATACATAATGGAACACTGTCCTGGGCCAGAGAGATTAGAACACCAATCTGTTCCTAAAAACCTAAAACCAGATCCTGAGATGATATAAACTGACATAGTTCAAATGAGTTCAGTGGAGCCATACTAACGTACCACCGCTGAGAATGTTTATTTATATTTAAAATACTTTGAGAGCTTCTGAGAGTTGTGAATTGATATCAATAGAGAATTACTTTTTCTTATCACCAGCAGAACAGGCACAACATAGACAGTGGTAATGTAAAGCAGAAACTAACCAACTATTTACTATTGTGCCTCAACCTGGACCAGGAGTCACCCTAGTCTAGAGATTAAGTGGTAGTGGTAGAACAATCTCTCTACATTTATAATCTTTGACCACGGTTGTTATGGTTTGTTTGATATGAACTGTAGGACTCCAGTCCTGCAAAGATTTAGATGCATGCTTAAATTTGCAGGCATGTAGTTTAACTTTCTATTGAAGTCAGTGGGATTGTCCATATGCATGAAGTTAAGTATATGCATATTCCTTTGAAGAACTGATTGCCTAGAAACTGGACTATCAGATAATCTCAGACAAGTCACCAAAGAGCCATCATAAGGTATGGGTTTTTTTCCTCTCACAGTCATTAGGATTACCAGAATTCAATTTTTATTTTTAAAATAATTTTAGTAAATAATATCAGTGTCTATTTTTAAGTAATTTTTTATCCATTTCAGTTTTCACAGTTGTGGGAAATTCAGGATACAATACAACCAGGGCTCCAACAATAATTATTTAATGGCAGTAAAGGTTGAAATTCAAAATTCTAAATCTTCATAATTGTTAAAACAAATTGTCAGCATCAGATGTAAAAAGTAAATATCTTTAAATCAAAGTCTAATAAATTCTCAAGCAGCATTTTCTTACTTTACTTATCTGAAATTCCAGTTTTCATTGATGGAAATATTTTCTCATCTGTTTGTCTGTATATGGCTAAATCAACGTTTCCCGTCATTTCCTGATAAAAATCTGATCCTTCCAAACTAGTCATTATCCATCAACATGAAATGGTTTAGAACAAATGACATAAACAGGAAAAGTGTTCCATATATTTTTAACAATACAATGAGTCAGTCACTGCCCTGTGATAATTTTTCAAAAGTAATAAAAAATACTATTGGCAAGGTTTTTTAATTAAATAATTAATTATTGGAATTTTGGTGACCTTATCATCATAGAGAAATATATAGCTTTTAATGCCCAGAACCAAACTGTGCATTTGGGCATTTCTTCGAAGCATTACTAGGAACTCTTGGTTTAGCTAATGTCATTAAAAGAAATTTAAACTATATTTCTAAATAAAATAAAGTACCTTATAATCTTTAATAGTAGGAAAAAATAAGATAAGTGTGAGAAGTGATATATATTCACTGAATACATTGAATACTCTGTGACTCTGCATATAATACTCATGGTGATTTACTGCTCAAACGGTATTGAGTAACTTATTAAATGTTTTTTGATCTCCTGTTCACTGTTTTGTATTCTTCTCATGACTATATTCCTCTTGCAGTAATCACTCAAAGGGAAGAATAATAACAGGATACTTACTGCATTTATATTTAGAGAGGAAATGGATAATTCACATGGCAAAATCAAGAAGGAACAGTTTATAAAATGCAGAAATAACTGAATATGTTCATTTTTAAATGGCCTAATAAAATTTACCCTCGAGTGATGTTATTTTTAATTGAATTGTGCCATTTTTAACGTGAAGAAAAATGAGAGAATCATTCAATTTTCCATTCTAAACCAGGAATATTAGCTGCTATATTTAGGAATATTTACCCGAGTCTTTTTATATAGCTAAGACACTAGACAGAACTTCATAGTATTCTCTATATTATAAAATGGCAAGGAATGCAGTAGTAAGCATAGGTAACACTTTACGTACTCCGAAATGCAGCCACTTCTGGGATGAAATATCACATATATCAGCAACTAATAGCAACACTAACAGCACAACAGTTTAGGGCAGAAGGTAAAGAATAAATTGCTTGTTTAAATTTAAAGACGAATTTGTTGTTAGGGAAGTAACCTGAATATGATTGGGTTTATTGAATTTACATGCATACTTTCATGAAATGTGCCATGAGCTCCTTAATGTCAAGTCAATGGACACTTGGTTTTACATTTCATTAAAAGACAGCAAAACTCCCCACCACCTTCAAACGTGCACACCATTTTAGAACAGTGATTGAGTAGTGTCAGGGTATGGCAATACAGCAATTAAAAACCTGCAGCTGTACCATGCCAAATGATTCAGGCAAAGGGGTTGTTTAACTGTGATGTAGGTGTTTGGGCTCAGGCTGGAACCCAGGCTGTATGACCCTGCAAGGTGAAAGGGTCTCAGAGCTTGAGCCCAAACTGTGTGCCACAGTTAAACCACCCCTTAGCTGGAGTCCCAAGTCAGCCATCAGGGGCCAGCTGTACCTGTCTGACTGCAGCATAGATGTACCTTCAAAAAACAGAGGGCCACCTTCTGAGTCACCAACACTAAACTATCAAGGAAACGAACAGAAAATCTGCTGAAGCCATTATTAGCCAATTGGAGAATGCTGTGTCTATCAGTACATCTAAGTGACTAAGGGGCCTAAGTTTTATTTTCAAATGTGACTTAGGCAATGGGACATAGGCTCCCCAATGACTTAGGTGACTTTGAAACTTTTGCTTATGGTAGGAATGCAATATTAGATAGAAGTTAATGCTAGCATCACATTTATTAAAGACCCATTTGCCTCCCTCCTCTTTGCTGATGATTGACACGGGTGTGGAACAGGCCACAGGCTCAGATTTTCATCATGACACCACTAGTTTATGCACTCCACAGTGAAGGAGGGACTGCAAGTGGTTCTTGTTCCCAGCTCATTGCATGGCAGGATGGTCTTCTTCATACACCCATGCTAGCTTCTATTCCTTTGCTTCTGTTTCCCCCAGTTTCATACACAGTAAAATCTTGAAAGCACTCCCACCACCAAAGGCTGTCATGCATATGCATCTCTGTTCCCCTCCCCCCACCTCCATTTGTAAAGGCTTTACATCCTCTTTCCCAATTATTTTTTGTTCTGCAGGAAAGAAGGAAGACAACAGTTTAAAGAAAGTGATAAATAATTGTAGGGAGAAGGGGGAAGCAAAGAAAACCTCAGAAAGTCCTCAGAAGTAATTTACATTTGCACAAGAATACTCTGATGTCCAGCACCACATTGTTACCTGGCAAGTCCACTTGTCATTAGACTATGCTTCACCTCTGTTCTCACATGTCAGCCACTGACAGTGCAAGGAGATTCATGTAAGCAATGGAGATTATTGCTGGTGTGAAGCCACTGTGAATATAGTTAATTTGTTTTTGGAAATCACTGTGGTCTAAGTGAGGTCTCAGAGGACAGGAAAATGACATATATTTAGTACCTTGTTTTAAGGAAGGGAAAAGGGAGATCCAGGTAATTAGACCATTAAGTTTAACTTCAATTCCTGTTAAATTGCTGAAAGAATTAATAAAGCTACGAGATTCAGTCTATAAAGCACCAAGAGTAAAACAGGATAATGATTTGTGAACAGTGTGGATTCATGAAAAGTAAATTAAGCTAAAGTAATTTAATTCATCCCTTTGATAGGAAACAAAATCTTTATTGGCTAAAGAAAATGCAGTCAGTATAGTGAAGCAAATCTTCAAAACACATTCCTAAATTCCATCTGCAAAATGTGCGCATGCAAGAGTAAAATCTGTATTTGCATGTACACATTATTATCAGTTTTACGTATTCTGGTGTATGCAGTATTTAAACATGAAATATGTACTGTTCAGATTTGATGTGTACAATTCAATCTGCTGGTTTTAAAAGTTCAGAAATTTGGTCAAACATCTTTTTGGTTAGAATTTGCTATTGTTTTGCATGCAATTTTCATAAGTAAACTGAAATTATGTATACTAATATGTAATAATGGCTTAGAGTAGACTAAGAGGTACTGATATTGAACAGTGCTTCAACTCAATCTTCTTTCCTTGTTCTGCAGTTTTTCAGGTGCATGCTTAAGTACTGGCAGGAACCAAGTATATAATGTAGGTGTTTAACTACCTGATTATCCTCTAGTATGACATCTAAATGAGAGAAAATTCACACCCATGTGACATCAAAATGCGCCACTCATAACTTTGGGTGCAAAAAGACAGGGTGAGTTTTAAAAACTCACAAATAACAAAACACAGTAATTGTTGTAATAATGGACTAATATAAAGCTGAGAGAGGGTGTTTAGTAGTATCTTGAAGTGCTCTGTTCTAGACACAGGATGACTCATTATTGACTTGGAGACTATGTTAATCATAGTTTTGAATAGTAGAAACTTGGAGAACATTACAGATACTTAATAGAATATTATATAGTGTGATTTTGGTAAATTGGTGGGACTGGCTGAAATTGAAAGTATGGTACTCAGTAAAAAACTGATATAAAGTGTCTTAAGTGAGGCAAATAAAATGCTTAGATATAGAATAAGGAATATCAGACAAATCAGACTACTACAGAAAAGCACCATTGGTTATAGTAAATGTTAAATTTGGTATAAGACAGGAATGTAGTCCTGGTGTAATATTGTATCTGAGTGCTGTGTTCAGTTTCAGGTTTCTCGGCTTAAAAAAGACAAATGTCCATAGATGTAAAAAATGTGCAGTGAAAATGTTGAATTATTTTGAAAATAAGACATAGACAAAAGACCAGGGGAGTGGGGAATAATGAATCTAGAGAAATGAAGATTGAGAGGGAAATGAGAATTATTTATAAATATATAAACAGCTGTTACAAAGAGTATAGGGATTAATTATGGTCATTAGTCAATGAGTACAGCACAGGAATGAGTGGTTTAAGGTGAAGCAGAAAACATGTAAATTAGGGAATAGGACAAATAGGCAGTGGAATAGGTTGCCAATAAAGGATTTCGAATTGGCCTCACTGGAGATGTTCAGTACTAGGTAGAACACCCATGTATCAGGAATTGCTTAGGAATAATGAAATTAGTCCCAACAGAATGCATGAATATAGATTAGGTGAGCTATCCAGGTCTCTTCTAGTCTGAAACATTCTATAATTCTCTCTGTCTCTAAGTCAATGATGTTGTGAGCATTATCTTCAATGGTATCAGAAGATATTATGGTTATAGTACAATGGAGAAGAAGAATTTGCTACTGATTGGTACATATTGAGAGAACATTGGCTTTCACTATTTTATTGTAGAGAACAACTGACTCTCTTCTATATTGAACAGTAGCACCTGGAAGGCATCATTTCCATAGAAAATAATGGCAACTAGAAGATGATTAAAATATGACATATACTTTGCCACCAGGCTGTTACAAAAATTAGCACAGAAAATCAAGTACACAGAAATAGCATATATGTCATAGAATACAGGTAGCAACAAACAGCCCAAACTCAATTCAGGAAAACATCCCTATGAAACACATGCTTAAATTTAAGCATCCAGCAATATTCCATTGAAGTGAACCCTTAAAGTTAAAGAACAAAGTGTGGACCTGGACAGTGCTTAAACACTTTTATTGAACTGATCTTATTCATAGCTGGTGAAATTCAATTCTAGACAAAGGATCAGCAAGAGCCCATGCACCACTTAAATCTTCAAAAATAAGTATTAGCACCAAGAGAAAAAAAATAGAGAAATGGCTAAAATCTTAATATCATACAGGAGATGCATTACAAAGCAAGCATCTTCCATCAGATACCAGACTTTTACCACGTTAAGGGTATGTCCACATTAGAAAGGTAAGTCAGCCTAAATTAGGTTGACTTACAGCCATCACAGTAATTACCACATGTCCATACTATCCTCCTTGTGTTGGTGGTGTGCATTTTCACCAGAAGTGTTTCCATTGAGCTAAGAGGGGCTAAGGCTTTTCATTGATCTGTGGGGAGCTAAGAGCTTGATCGCTCAGTTCCACTGCAGTTCTCTCCTCAGAGTTCAGCTGTCCCACAAGCTCCTGGACTCCCAACCCCCCCAGGGAATGGGGGCCAGCTGCCCCAGCTTCTCTCCCAAGCCCCTGCCCACTCTCTTCTGGGAGCTAGGAAGCCTTGTCAATTTCATGACTCTATGAAATTGAAAAGGCTGTCTTGTTCTTGGTGGGATCCAGCCCCCTGGACTTCTTGTCCTGGCTCCTATCTGGGAGTGGAATCCAGCCAGAAGTGGGGTCCATTCTTGCCCGTATTTCCCTCACCCTGTTTTAAGCTTTAGGGATGAAAATGGAAACATGAATGGTGCATTTATCCACACAGACATGAACATATGAACCCCAATAAAGTCAACATATATGTAGGACCTAGAAGAGCCTCAAAAGGATATTAAAATGAGGAATTAAAATTCTTAAAACACCTATTGTTAACCTTGCACAGATCTAGTAGAGTTGACCAAGCGTACGTCAATACAGAATTTGGTCAAGAAATTTAAAAAACAATTGATCATCCATTTAGTTGTTGGTGTAGATTTCAAAATTAAGTTTTGTAGGAAAAGGTGCTGTAACATGACACTCTTATTTAGACAAGTGATACATTCCTTTTACTGGGATTTTAGGGGCACTATAATCAGTATCAAAGTAATTTTCAGTAGGTGTAAATTCTGTGTGATCAGTGCAACGTCCATCAGTGTCAAATCTCCAGTTGTCTTAGAGTCATTGTTGGTTGAGTTGATTTCACTGAATTTGGATAATGACATCTTATATACACAAGACAAAAAGAAAGGGCATTATATGTTGTTAAATTAATTTTTGTGGAAATGATAACTCATGGATATGTTAGATTATCTAAGTGGGGAAAAATCCTCAATGTAGTAAACAGAATTAAATGATATTAAGGATTTATTTATTTAGATAAAGCAAGGGTATTTGTTAGAAAAGGTTCAGCATTGCAATTATTAATCCTTTGCATTTCCACCTCATTATTTTATTCACAGCCTGCAAATCTAATGCTCACAGTCTCTTTTGATTTTACACAGTCTGAGTAATTGTACATATCAGTCCAAATGCTATCAGATTTCAAGGGGAAAATTTTACCTGACAAAATATGTGCTTCAGGGGAATCTCTTCAACCCCTTCCCCACTTTGAGTAGTGCTACCAGATCTATGCATAAGAAAGAACAGGATCTATGCCTTTCCTATACACCTGGAAGGAAGATGGTGAGGACACCACTGAAAAAGGACTCAGACACAGACACACAATGGCAAACAGAAGTGGCTGGTGTCCCGAACGGGTGTAGTTGAAGAATGGCTTTTCATACTCACTCTGAGGTGTTGGCCCAGATCCTCAAAGGTACTTAGGTGATACTCTGTTCAGCATTACAAAGTTGACAAGTTCCAGAGGGGTATCTGTGTTAGTCTAGGTCAGCCAAACAAACAAGGAGTCTTGTGGTACTTTTAGGCTATGTCTACACTTACAAAAGCTAGTTTGAATTAGTTAATTCGAACTAACTAATTCAAACTTATTTTAGTTAGTTTGAATTAACTTAATTCGAACTAGCATGGCCACACTAGAATGCTAGTTCAAACTAGCCATGTCCATGCAGGGCACTTGCTTAGTTCAAATTAGTCAGTTGCATGAAGGTCAATCTGCCGATTAGTTCGAACTAACGTTTTCGAATTAAGGGTTAGTACGAACTAAGCAATCAAATTTATTAGCCTTTAATTTGAACTAATGAAAGCCTAGCGTGGCCAAGGCTCAAGTTAGCTCGAATTAAGCTTCCTTAATTCGAATTAACTTGCAAGTGTAGACATAGCCTTAAAGACTAACAAATGTATTTATCGCATGAGCTTTCGTGGGAGAAAATCCTACTTTGTCAAAGCGTCTGACGAAGTGGGATTTTCTCCCATGAAAGCTCATGTGATAAATACATTTGTTAGTCTTTAAAAGTGCCACAGGACTCCTTGTTTGTTTACAATGTTGTATCTCTGGGTGGCCTGCCACATAACTGAATCCTCAGTCCTGCATTAGGCACCCAGACCCTCCAAACAATGCATGGGGAAAGTTAAATGCTTAAGAAAAGGATTCTCAGAAGCCAGCAAAGTGATGATAAAACTATCTAAGTTAGTGAGGAATGAAATGCTGAGGAGAAGAATGGGCGGGAACAGAAAAGGGGCTTATGCCTATGTAGCTGACTTTGTGCACTTCCTTCTGCTTGGGATCCTCAGACAGAAACGTTCTCCTTGGGTATGTCTACACTAGAAAAAGTTAAGTCGACTTTGTTAAGTTGACTTAATAAGGTCGACTTTAAGTCGACTTAAAAGCGACCTTATTAAGTCAACTTAACAAAGTGGCAACACTTTAAGTTGACTTAGTCCACTTTGTTAATTCAACTTAACTGGCCTTAAATCAACTTAATAAACTCAATTTAAGGGTTACTCCCTGTCCGCACCGTCCTTAAGTCGACTTATGTCGACCCAATGGGCGGTTGTTATTAAGTTGACTTAAGCTTTCATTAAGTCGACTTAAGGAATTTCTTAAGTCGACATAATGAAAGTACAGTGTGGACATGTAATTTAGGTTAACTTTAAGGTCCTTAATTCGCCCTAAATTGCTAGTGTAGACATACTCCTAGAGTTTAACCCCTAAACTACATGAACTGCTTAGGTATCCCATTCCCTAACAGTAAAAAACATTTCTCTCTCTAACTGCTGCTCACACTTGATACCCTTCATGCTTATCTTGCATTTCCCTGTTCCCTGGCTGACTTTTGTGGAGGTTCTGTATGGCTTCCCCACTCATCAATGGCCTGCATCTGGCCCTTCTGCTGTGCGGCTGGCAAGTAATGAATGTTAAGCATGCTCAGAGCATTTCCTTATCTTGTTTGCAAATAGTAGTTCGGAGTTTCTGAGACTTTGGCTTGAGCTAGGGCTCTGAGCTGCTCATCAGCTATGGGGAAACATCAGGGTATAGGCTGATGTGAAGGCTGATCATCAAAAAAATAGATGCCTAGGGGACTAAGGTAATGACAGGATCAGGCAGCAGCTGAACAGCAATTTTGAAAATGTCAGTGGCACATAATCAATGGAATCAGTGCCTAAAATGGCAGAAAGACACCTACATTCCTCTGGGCCATTGTATCTTCATCCCACTTCTTACTATGTGACCTGTATCTAAATGACACAGTGGAGCCCTAAGAAATTATCGAGCCCTGATGTTATTCTGCTCACTTCAATAGTGCAATGACATGGGTGAATTTGGGAGAATACCCATTTTCATTTCTAGAAGGAAAATTAGTGAAAGTCCTTTTTTCCTTGTTGTCAGGCAGAAAAAATTAATAAAGAAAAATAAAATCCTTAAATTGTACTCTAAGGACAAATATGCAAATGTATAGATGTATGTATGGGGGGAAAACATCCCATTTAAGCTGTTAAAAAAAAAAGAAGAAGAATCCCCTCTGCACTCATAAGTAAGGAAAGAAATTTGGGAACATGTCATCTTCACATTTGAAACCTAGTGATTTGGACAAGACTGACAGTACCACATTAAGAAATATCTGGAATGTCTTTTACTGGCATTTTCATAAGATATTAGTAATCATTTAAAACCTCTTTAAATAGTATATATTTAAAATGACTATTGGTTGTAAAACATATTGGATTGATGGCTGCGATGACTAGAATGCTTTCTATCCACAGAACAGGTTTAAAATGGACACCCAAGGTCTAATTTTCCCTATCCTACATCCCCAACCCAGCAATGCATCTTATTCTTTAACTGGAAAACCAACACAAAAGGTGTGGGATTATGTTAATTCACTGTGCTTTCTCATTCACTCCTTGACTTCTCTTTTAAAAAAAGGACATTTGATACTAATTGTGATCCTAGCTTTGTGATGTGGACAGCTCATCACAAATTACTAGTCTGAGAACCAGTTCTTATTGTATAGGGCACCAACCCTACCATCAGATAAATTGTAGTCACTAACAAACTAAATTTGCACCAGAGATATAGAGCAGATATATGTTACTAATTATCTGAGTAATCCATTCCCCCAGCACCCTGGGTGAATTCCTGGCCCTGTCAAAATCAGGGGGAATTTGATAGTGCCAGATTGCGCCATCTGTGTTTAAAATACATATAATAATGCAAACAAGCTATAGGAATATAAAGACAGTTCAAGCCAACTAATAAGGTAAATTGAAAACCTAGATAAACATAATGTAAATATGGTATCAGACTCTTATGCTATACCTGTATGTGGAAGAAAATTGCTGTATCTGTATAATGCCTGAGTATTTGGGCTCTTTGGCTATGTTTACACTTTCAAGTTAGGTCGACTTAAGGAGGCTTAAGTAGACCTAACTTAGTCCCTGTTCACACCAGGCTTTCATTAAGCCGACTTATTCCCTAAGTCAACTTAATGAAAGCTTAGGTCGACTTAATAAGAACCGCCTGTTAGGTCGACCTAACCCTTAAGTTGACTCCTTAGGTCAACCTAAGCACAGTGTGGATATTTAAGTCCACTTTATTAGGTCGACCTAAGGGCAATTAGTTCGACTTACTAAGTCCCCGTTCAGGGAAACCACTTTTTTAAGTCGACCTAATAAGGTTGACTTTAGGTTGACTTAAAGTCGACCTAACTTTTTGTAGTGTAGATATAGCCTTTGTGAATACATTAAGAGGAGCTTGGGCTGCTTTTTCTTTTCTACGGAAGCAGTAGCAATCAAAAGCGCTTTGTACCAGCTGGATGTGGCACTGGGACCAGTGGATCTGCATAAACATTGGTCCATTCTTGTAACTACACCCCCAAAATGACCCTCTATGCTTACCTCATCTAGACAGGTATGGAGACAAATACTACAGTGCATGAGATAGTGCCTTGCATGGTAGCCCAGATGCCAATCTCCAGTACACCTGCTGTGCAAGGTTAAGAGGTATGAAAGAGTTTGTGCTTAATCTCCACAGTAGGTCAGTTTGGCCCTCGGTTAGTAAATATGGCTATGTCTACACTTACCAAAGTTAGTTCGAATTAGTTAATTTGAACTAACTAATTCTAGCTAATTTTAGTTAGTTCAAATTAACTTAATTCGAACTAGCATGGCCCCAGTGGAATTTTAGTTCGAACTAAGCAAGTGCCATGCATGGCACTTGCTTAGTTCGAATTAGTCAATTGCATTAAGCTCAGTGTGCTGGTTAGTTCGAACTAAGCAGTTAGTTCGAACTAAATGGCCACATTGATTTAATTCGAACTAACTAGTTTGAGTTAAGGGTTAGTTTGAAAGGTATAATCAAATTTATTAGTTCGAAGTAAGGAAGCCCTTAATTCAAACTAATGAAAGCCTAGTGTGGCTAAGTTAGTTCGAATTAAACTTCCTTAATTCCAACTAAGTTGCCAGTGTAGACATAGCCTATAGTATCTATAGTGCTGCCTTGTTACCTTTCTGTTCTTTCATTACATGGATATGTCTGATTGAAGAGATGATTTTTTTTCTTCCTCTTCCTCTGCCTCCTCTTGATAGCAGTAGCACTAATATTTATGAATCAGCATTAGTGTTTACGGCATTTTACATAATCTCTTCCTCAAGAGTTTTCACCACAAAGGTTCAATTGGATTTGAAAGCTACTTGCCCATCACATGGACAATATGAGGTCACATTATGCCATGGTTCTTTCTGTTGCTGTCAGTGTATAGGCTGAGGCTGAGCATGACTGCAGCGACAGTCATAAAAAAAAAGGTGCAACATGAACTCCCTTTTGCACTAGCCATCTCTGTTGGCCATTATGAAGGGAAGTTGTCGGCTCACAACCCTTTCTCCTTCATGTCTTTCTTGGGGTGGCTAGCTAAATTTAACAGGACTACTCTTCTATTCAGGGAAGTACAAGATTTGTGAATATGGCCAGTCCATGTTTAGGAGTTATTAGAGTAAGAAATGCTCCTTGTTTAAGAACCTAGAATCTAGTTCTATCCATGTGTATTTAGCAAGATGAGAGAAAAGAGACAAAAGGGCATGCAATGGGAAGAGTAGAAGGGTGAGATTTTGGGATAGAAGAGGTTCTTATGAATGCATCTTGATTGATCTTCTGTTTTGTTCAATGTATTTGTTATTGTTTATAAGCTAGAATTGTTCATTATAGTTATTGATTTTTTTCCTTTTCTCTTTCCTATTATCTTATTTTTCTTGCTTTCCATTCCTTCTTGTTTCACTCAGTCTTCTGTATAATTTTCTTTCCTCCTACTTGTAACTAATTCACTGATATTAATAGATAGTTATACATTAATCTAAGTGGAAGAATAATTCCTAATGCTAGTCTGCTGTATTCTGCTTCTAATTTTTAGTGAAAACTATTTAAATTTTTTTCTATATTATATACTCTCACTATAACATTCTGAACTCTTGTCCTTTGGAGAAAGACAGTTGCCTACAAAATTACAGAGATCATGGATCTGTAACATTATTTGAACTATCCTTCATGGAAGTTGTGATGGGTGGCACTTGATGGAAGTGTCACATAGTGGCTGGGGAGTCAGTTCTTCTTTAATGCATTCGTAGGGGAGCTTGGGCCCTCCCAGTGCATCAAGCTCTGGTCCAGGGCCCCGTGAGGACTACCAAAGGCCAGGCACTTTCGTGTGCTTTACAGCTACCCTTCCTAGGCCACTCTCACTTGTCACTCTATAGTCCACACTTTGCAGTCTATAGCAAAAGGTACCAAAGAAAAAGTGTTAACTGCACCTTGAGTGTGTTTGGGCCCAGCAGGTAGGATCTTGCAGTAGCACTACTGCAGAATCCCTTCTCAGGAGCACCTGGCCTGGCCCTTCTCCTTTCCTTGTCATCCATCTTCTGGCTTCCTTTTAAACTCCAGCTCCATCCAGACCATGTTCTCTGGTGCAGCCGAGTGTGGTCTTCTGGGACCAGAGTTGCCCTTTAACTCATTTAGTCCTAGTGTGGGGTTTATTGCACCCTATTACATAAATATGCTAATAAGAAAAAAAAATGTTAAAATTTCTTTCTATTTGTGCTGCTTATTTAGTCCTCCCCTCCTCCAAAGACACTTATTAAAGAGCTGAATTTGTGTAAGTATAGTTGTAATAGTATTAAATTTTGCTAATTATTACAATAATATTTGTAACCAGAAGCCATCATTCCCAGTGGATGTACATATAAAACTTTCTTCTTCACTAGATTCCAGAATTCACTAAGGAGAACAGAATTAAAACAAAACAAAACAAACAAACAGTTAAATAGGGATGAAGGAAGAAGTATGGTCTGAGATAAAAATTGGGAATCAGGCATTTTTTACTTCCTATACCAGCTGTACTCTGTGTTTGATACTTTCCAATTCTACAGTAATTTCCATTTATGGGTCTTAAAGTGGAGTTCAGGCTGCAGCTCCCTTCTGGCCAGGACCCGATCGGACCCAGCCAGAATGGAGCCCCAGATGACAGAGGAAACCTTGGGGTTTCGTCTGTCAGCTAGAGCGCGGGGCTGGCAATTGCCGGCCCCATGCTCCAGCTGACCGGAAACCCTGGGGTTTCCTCTGTTAGCGGGATTCCTTCTCCCCAGGACCCCATTGTCCCAGGCAGAAGGGAGCTTGCGCACCTTTCTCACCGGGACCTGAGCATGAGACAATTTCCAGCAGAGGAGCCATGCGGGGCTCCCTTGTCCCCCCTGCCGTAAGTCAACCAAGTCGACTTAGGGCATCTACACTCGCTAAGTCGACTTAGACACTAGTTTGAATTATAACAAGGTGTTATTAATTCAAACTAGTTTTTCCTTAGTTCGATTTAAGGAGCATCTTAAGTCGAATTAAGGAAAGCCCAATGTAGACGTGGAGTAAATTAAGTTGACTTAAGCTTGCTTAAATCGACTTAATTTATAAGTGTACATGCACCCGGTAGAGATTCCCAGCATATCTGTCTCTCCCCCCACACCCTCCATGGCTTTCTTAATAGCAGAAGGCAATCTCAGTTTCTGTACTTACCAGCTGTTTTACCAGGATATTTTGAAGATTAATACGAGTGCTTATAAAGAGCTCTGAAGAGTAAAAGAAATATATACAGGTGGTTTGGGTGGTTATATATTTATAAATTAAGGACATGAAATCCAGTATTTGGAATCAGACAGTTGTCTGCATGTATGAATTTCTGTTGAGTTTATTGGATGCAGTATTTGGTCCTGAGATAGTGGTGATTCTAATCTCATATTCACCAAAACCCTTTTCTCTTGAACACCTCTCTTTTCCATACAGAACACAGGGCCTTCATAACTGCCTTCCATCTTTTCTAGTCTACTGCTACAATCTTAGGCTATGTCTACACTTACCAAAGTAAGTTCGAATTAGTCAGTTGCATTAAGCTCAATGTGCCGGTTAGTTCGAACTAAGCAGTTAGTTTGAACTAATATGGCAAAATTGACTTAATTCAAACTAATTAATTCAAATTAAGGGTTAGTTCGAAAGGTATAAACAAATTTATTAGTTCGAATTAAGGAAGCCCTTATTTCGAAATAATGAAGGCCTAGTGTGGCCCAGGCTTAAGTTAGTTCGAATTAAGCTTCCTTAATTTGAACTAACTTGCAAGTGTAGACATAGCCTCAGGTTCTTCTTATGTAATTTTGGATGAAAGCAGAATTGAAAGCAATCCTGCATTTCCACATTGTCCTTGGTCTACTTCATTGCTTTTTGACCTGAAGTATTAATCCAAAATACTATCTTGTTATGTTATTTAGGTCTTTCCTACATGTAAGACCTAGCTGTCTCCATTTTTGTTTTTTAATTCCCAGTCCTATCCATTTCTGTTTTGTCCTCCTCTAGTATTCTTTGTTTGTGATGTTTTTTGGCCATCTGATATTGAAATTTTTCTAAGGCAGTTGTTTATGAAAACTTAATGAGATGATAAAGTCTTAAAAATTGTAGCTCCATATAGTAAAGTTTAGTCACCAAAACTACTAATGCATATTTGTTATAGAAATAAACTATAGATATAGTGAAATATAATTGAGTTAGATTTACTTATGGGGAAATCAGTTAACAGAGATACATATTAATCTTAATCTAGTCAAGCTACCTTAACACCAGTGGGGCACACATGATCTACCAAATATAAGAAATAAAGTCTGTTCAATATAGCATCTTATCAGTTCAACATAGCAAAAAACCACACTGTTGATCAAGATTAACACTAAAGTCAAATATGAAATATTATATTTTGGTTATTATGGATACTATGAATTGTGATGTTTTTGGATATTTGCTATGAAGTGCAAATATTTTCCCCCAATATCATACAACTGCATCAGAATAGACAAAAAACTAATGAGATTGTATTTCAGTATCTCAGAAATTTATCTCTTTTGATGCAGTTGGACAGTGGAAAAGAATGTTTACAATTCATAGTCACTAACAAAAACCAATATTTCTCATTTGGGTTTGGTTTTAATGTTGATACCAGTTTGCTCTGTTGAAATGATAAGATGATATACTGAACAGACTTCATGTCTTATATTTGTAAATCATGAGTGCCCCACAGTACTGTATGTAGCCAGACTAGATTAGATGAATATATGCTAATAGATTTCCCCATAAGTAAACTAACTTCATTGTGCATTATATTTTATTGATTTATAACGTGTTAGATTAATCTAATTTGTGTCTTTAAAAAAAAAAAACCAGACCTGAGACTTAGGATAGGTATATGTGATTTTCATATATGAACATTATATCATTATAATACTTCATTCTTATGAACAGATGAACCTTTCTTTCCCCTAAATCAGATTTTGCAGATTAGAAGTTTAGTTAAAACCTGAGTTTATCATTAAACCTTTTAAAAAAAAATCAAGACTTCAATCCAACAAGCCAGTTCCATTTCTCACCAGCGTCAATGTGATTGAGATCAGAATCTGACCCAGTGTCTTTTCTGAATGCTAGTACAAGTCATTTGTTACCTTTGCTCCCAATTACAGCTAAAATAACCAGTATCTGAAGCTAATATAGCTACCACAGCTGGTGGATTAGGATACTGGTTTGCTAATGCATTGACCTTCTTCACCTTTGCAACACTAGTTCAATTTCCAGCATACAGTATATGTTTAGATTTAAATTGTAGCACTAATGCATAATTTTTTCATCTCTCTGTCAAACCAGACTAAAGGGTCAGTTGGTGATGAGGATAATGATTCACTTTGAAAGAGAAAGAAAATCAGCTTCTGGTTGTTTTGGAGATTCTAGGTCTTGTTTCAAACAAGATGAACTAGAAAAAAATAGACAACAGAGTCCTGTGGCACTTTTAAAGACTAACAGATTTATTTATCGCTTCATCTGACGAAGTGGGATTTTCTCCCTCGAAAGCTCATGCGATAAATAAATCTGTTAGTCTTTAAAAGTGCCACAAGACTCTGTTGTCTCACTGTATAAAGGCACACTGGAATACTTGCCATGGCATGTTAGACAGACAATTACAGCATGTAACATTTGCTTTTCTGAATATCAAACTACAGAGACTGTTCTGTAAAAAGTGATTCAACATTAAACTGTTTCCTACAATAGGAATACCAAGTGATAGCTCGTCACAAGTTTTGATTTGATACTAAAACAAAGAAGTGCTGGAGACTGGTGTTTTGTTTTTCCTCAGAAGTGTCTTTCTTTCTTTTCTGCAGCACGGAAAAGGATATGCTAGTCAGTTCTACAGGACTTACCTGAAGCAGCATGATTTGCACAAAAGTCGACCAACAAAAAGCATCAACTTTTCAACTTCATTATCTTGGCCATCCAGTTCTATGTAACTGAAGGATTTGTGTGCTGTTGAAGACATCATGGCCAACAATAGGACCTAATTGCTCTCAGCAGGCCTGAGAAATGAGTTGAAATGTGTGGAACTGTAGAAACTTCAGAGGCAACTGATCTTGCCTTTCTGATCAGTGTGTGCCTGTTTACAGCACTATATATCTTTCTCTCTCCAAAATGTCACTGAGCCCTTTAGATGTTTATATTCACCACAAGAAGCCAATCGTACAGATAAAAGAAATGTGCATTATAAATGCAATATCACTGTTTTAAACTTGACTGTTTTATATTATTTTTGTGTGATCAAGTGTTCCCCAAATTATTCCAACTTTACAAGAGAGATTGTGATCATATTCTTTTCACCTGTGGGTCATAAAAATGTTGTTAATCTACAGACCCACAAAATATAAAAGACATTCTGTAGTTTATACACCGTGTTGCAAAGTGTTTACTGTACTATTTCAAAGCTTCTAAATAAATATAAAATATATATATTATATTATATATAATTTTCCGAAAAATGTGGTACAATTTAGTTGATTTTTAAATGGATTCATATAGTCCAAACCATACACTAAGGTGAGAAGGTAATTCAGGGTCCCTAAGTTATCCTTGCTAAAAAGAAAAAAAATAAATATTTAATAATATTTCCCCAATTTTGGTATTTGGTCAATCCTGTTTTTCCTTGTTTTCTGTTGTTGTTGGTGGTGGTTTGTTATTTTTTAAAGCTGTAAGAAACAACATTTTGTTTAGACCTTGTACTGAATTTTCAATGCCAAAGATGAAGCTGTCAGTTTTACCAGAATGAGCACTGACTGTGTACTATCAAAAGTATATATCAATCTCCATTATTTTGATTCTATTTCTATGGTTTTTAATTTAGTATCACAACACCTTTTATAAAGAATCTATAAACTCACCTGTATATGTTGTTTAAAAGAACACTGGGTGTCTGTACATTTTGAAATATAAAATGTAATGTAACTAAAGATAACTGTTCTAAGGAAATCCTCCCAAACTCCTAACTCACACACATCTTTCTTTGACATGATTTTGTGCAAACCTAAACCAATATATACATATATCTTTTCATCTTGCTTAGAAATAGTTTTTGATAAAAGGTAAATCACAAAAAGCATAGGTGCCAAGCCACTCCTCCTCCCCCTCCCGCTTCCCCCCCCCCTTTACTCTAAAGAGATTTGTAGTAGGATCATGGTACATTCTTTGACTGACCCTGTTCTGACTGGAATTAACAGAAAATTAACCAATGACTTCATTGGGAGCAGGATCAAGCCCATCCATATTGTTTTTATCTTTTATAATAGTTCTATGGGCTGAAATATTATATCAGATATTTTTTCATACATATATACAAAAATTTGTTTGAAAAGACAAGTCCTGAAAACTGAAGTATAACTTTACTTTCATATCCACAGAGTTGAACTATCATTTGCAAAGTGTAAAATCTAGTAAGGTGTTTCTTTTTATGTTCCCCATTGTACTGTTTCTTCTGTGTTTCCTAATTATTGTCTGTCAGATACTGAAAAGAAAGTGTAGAACACTGTCTGTTATCAGTCCATTGATATCAATAGGACACTTCCCATTGACTTCAATGGATTAATGCAGGCCCTTAATCCAAATTCTGAAAGCCTTGACCATGATAAGTACCTGTTACAGCATATGTAAGAGTGATAGAATCTGGCCTCCAAATGGCAGGAGGGTTTTGTTTTTTTCTTCTTTTTCTGTTTTCCAATGGTAATTGCTTTTAGATAGAGCCATCTAGATCATTTGTATGGAGTCCCCCTGCTGTCCATGGTAGTTCTATGTACCTGGATTGAGCCCTGTGGTCATTAGTTTATTTTGTATGTCTAAGAAAATATGCTTGTTAAACACTTAACACATATTTTTAGGTTATATGTTCAACTTATAAAACTTCTTGGGATCCTTTTCAAAATGTATATATAAAAATCACACACAAAAAAGCACAGAAAATATCTATTGATCTGAGCAAACGGAGCCGTGAAATGTTTCTTTAGCTTTAGGTAATGGGACTTTAGTCACCTATATGGCCTTGTTAGTTTTATGAAGAATGGGCTATTTTAGTAATGAAATGTGTGAAGTATATTTCATTTCAAGAAGTCTGTCAGTTTGTTGTTGCTGCTTTTAAGACAAGAAAGTGATTGCTTTTCCTAGAATTGCTTTGCTTTATTACTAAACCTCTCTTAAAACTGAGGTATATACTGTAAAACAGGGTTGTTTTTAGTCCTGGGAGGAAAGAAAAGAAAATTACATTTTTGTTTTTTAATAGCCTATTAACATTCTTTTTTATTTACTGACAACTTATTCACACCCTGCATGCACTTATTTTTTTAAAATAACCGTATCAAAATGATTTCATACATCTCCATGATTGGCCTTTTTCTATGAACTATATACTGCATACATCCTTGCATGCGTCCATTTTATTTTTACCTTAACTAATCCTATCAATCCATACAAAAACAAAAAACAAAAAAAAAATCCTACCGAGTGCAGTAGGAGCCCTATTTAGGACTACACTGTGTTTATAACACTTAGCTGATAGTGAGGAGCAGCATATAGCTGAACAGCCTCAGGAGGATCCCTGAGAATAAGGGTATCCAAATATTTGAACAGTCAGTTCAGGTACAAATCTGGGGGGGAGAAGAAAAGTATTTTGTCGACCTGAAATTAGAACATTTCAAAATTTTCTGGGAGACAAAATGTAAAAGAATAGATTCATTTTCTGCTAACCAAAGTATTTCCATAGATCCATAATGACACACTTTGTTTAGATTTAAATTTTGAAAATAAATTTAAAGTTGAGGGAAATTCTGAAACAAAATGTATTTCTGAAATAAATGAGTTTTCAAAAAATGGAATGGAATGTGATTTTCAAAAGTGCCTCAGTGCTAAACTCACTGGGGGCCTACCTGCATTTTTAAGGCTATGTCTACACTTAATTTAAGTTGACTTAGCTAAATCGACTTAATAAAGTCAACTTTAAGTCGACTTTGTTAAGTTGACTTAGCATGTTTACACTCAAAAATTAAGTTGACTTAAAGGGGACCCTGCCAAATCGACTTAGAGCATCCACACTAGGTCGACCTGTAGGGGTTAGGTAAACCTCGGACTGGTCCATGGTGCCAGGGGGAGCACCCCTTGTCAAGTGCCAGGGGGCTCAGCATTTGCCCCGTTGTACCTGGGTACAATGGGGGCTGAGCAGGACAGGGACACTGGCAGGGCATAGGATCAGGGTGGGCAGGGCTCTGTCCTGCCCTGTGGGGGGGCACGCCAGGCTCTGGCTATGCCAGCCATCCTGGCAAGTAGGGCAGTGGGGGAGCCCTGAAGCCCTTTAAATCGACTTAAAGTTGACTTAGGGCTAATTCGCGTCTACACTGGCTCAAGATGACTTAATAAATTCAACTTAAGCGCTAGTTCAAATTAAAACGAGGTGTTATTAATTCAAACTAACTTTTCCTTAATTTGACTTAAGGAGCAGCTTAAGTCGAATTAAGGAAAATGTAGTGTAGATGCAGATTAAATTAAGTCGATTTAATTTGTAAGTGTAGATGCACCCTAAGAGTATAAATCACTTTAAAAATTGACAGTGGGTCTGTGCCCACTTCCCCCAGTTCCCACTGACTTGTTCCCAGAGCAAGTGTAAGTATGTACTTGCATTTATGTGAGCTTCGGGGCCTGAATCTGCATATTGTGCTAAAATGGATATGTAGGGACTGAGAGATTGTGTCTTTCCTTCATGACTACCTTGAGGTTGGGAACAATCTAACTCTGAATTTGGTATCTAATGCCAAAAACAAAACAAAACAAAACCTGATTTTATAATTATTTGGCCCAATTACTGCAAGCTCTCAGTGTGCCGAACAGCCCTAGAGTCAACAGGAGTGACATGCAGAAAAGGTTTGCAAGATCAGATCCTGTAAAAGATAGGGAAAGAATAATATTACATTTATGTATTTATTATAGACTCGTGTTAGATATCTAATTGCTAAGTGGTCTACCCATTCAGCTTCTTTAAAGCCTTTCCAGACTGACTTGGTGCCAGAATCTTAAAACTCTTTAGAGATTTTTTTTAAAAATCTGTTAATTTAACATAGGCTTTATTAAATTACATTTTATAAGGAAAAATAAATATTTCAATTCCTGTATTATCGGTATTTAAAAAGTTAGCACACTTAATATAAGTTTCCTGTTGAGAAACTTCCCAGCATTACAAAAAGATGTTGGATGACCTACATACAGACTAATACAATTCCATTTATTTGTGAGGCTTCTAATTTATAAATAGCACCCATAATACATAGAGATAATTTTAATTAAAATCTGAAAAGCTGCAACTGAGTTTCTTTCAGAGGTGCTGTCTTCTATCAACAAATGTTGACATAAGAACAATATGCACACATCATCATAGAAAATGAGATTACATATTGTAGAGGTCATGGTTCCATAATAAAGACTGAATTGAGTTTTCCACATAATGTAGGAATTCAGCCTCACTTATGTATTATATTATGCAGGAGGGGACACCCACACCCACCAGATATACAAAATTTTACTTGCCCATAGAAAAGAAAACCTTTCTTCCCCCCCCCCCCCATTTTCATTCCTCATGATTAAGGGCAGATGAGTAGATATTCCTGTAATAGTATATTTCCCTGGACATTTTGCAAAGTTGTTATATATTTATATGTCCTTAATTAGGGGTTGGGGGGGGGGGGAGGAGCTAGATATACCTTGCCATTGTTGTATCTTTGATCTCTAGTTTATTTCAAGGGGAAAATTTGTATTAAAAATCTTTTAAGATGTTCTCATTCAAAATGAGCAACTTTGATTTAAATTTAGTCATTTCATTTTAGTGCAACACTTTGGCATTAGATGTCTATGAATATGGGAAAGGTGTTTCATCTATTTGAAGTACAGTGCAATAGGCCAATAAGACTTCATGATGATATTACCACTATGAAAAATTCTGAAACTGAGTTTAATCTTTTCCACTGATCCCCAGAACCAGAGCCCAAAAGCTTCTTAAAGCTCTGGAATTTTATTTTCTCACCAATCTGCTAATCTATTTTGGTATAAAATGCATACACACATATACACACACTTAAAATCCATTGCTGAGAATCTGTGTCTTCGTAGATATCTTCATGTAAGATATGGGCAAAACCAAGCTTGGACAGCTTTCTTTAACTGAAATTGTTTTTGAATTTGAATTTGTTAATAAAGTTCATGATATTGTATGTTGGCTGACATGTCAGAAAAGAATGAAAATTATGTGGGTATAATCCCCCGGAAGCAAATACCTCATCTAGGAAGCATCCTGTCAGAAATGTTACAAAACAAAATGCTGAAATCTTACAAAATTAAGAAGAAACAGACTATGGTGAAGCTAGAGAAGCAGTGTTATTGTTCTGTGTATCTGAACTGATGAAAGTATCCACTGGCTGTAGGCTAGTTGAACTAGTAACCCAGAAAGCAACGACACTGAGACTCTGGATTCAGGTAACATATCCTCTGTTCTTGCTACTGATCAAGGAGATGAAGAAATA